>JANZLC010000003.1:7651064-7673902 GCA_026413385.1 Erythroxylum gracilipes
TCAATTTCCTTAAAGCATGATTACATCTATTACACAATACATATACAAAAATACGCATTTATGTTCATTTTATAATTCTAAATTTTACTCAAAGATCGGGGTCTAACAAATGAGCCCGATATCCAATAGATATGGGACAGTTAGGCACTCGATCATAATAAAGTAACAATTAGAAAGTGGGTCTCATGTGCACTGCATATGCATAATATGCGTGATTAGATTGTATTGAATGTGAAGTGTGAAATGTGAAATCATGTGAATTATGTGTTACATGATTAGGGTGAGCCATCGATGATAGTCACTCATTGAGTTCACAAAACTTACCCAAAAATTTGCAAATATTTTTCAGGACTCAGAAGAATACCTCGTTAGGCAACGAGAGTATACCTACTACATTCAAGTGAGGAATAGAGATTGAGATCAGTTTGCGTCTGCATTGTGTTTCTTTATTTTCGTACTAAATTATATTTTTTCAAATTTTGTATTAAAGAAAGTATTTTGAAATTTTTATACAATGTGTATGCGAATGTAATCATATTATATTGACATTATGATTGTGAGTGTTTTGTTTCTAAAATGGGCCCTAGTGATTAACAAAAGTCTGATGATTTGAAAAATATTTACGGAATAAAGTGGCCCCATTTTAAGGATTGATTTCCGCATGCCATGTTTATGGTTTAAAAAAATATCTATTTTTGACTGATTAAGTGGGCTAGCACACCACCCTCGCGGGTTATGAACTCGGATATCACCTATAGATGTCGAGTAAGTGTCTTGTAGGAGTGGGGTGCTACATGAAAGAAGCTCAATGGAAAACTCAATTTTTCTAAGTGGCGATAGTCCTGGTAATTCCTCGAGAAAGACATCCAGGAACTTCATGACCACAGGAATATCTTCTAGCTTCTCTCTATCTGCCCTTGTGTCTACCACATAGGCAAAAAATGTCTCACATCCTTTCCTCATCATCTTCTCTACTGTTAGAGCTGAAACAATTCTAGGCGGGCTTGCTTTTTTATCCCCCATAAACACCACTCTTCTGCCATTGTCCAATTCGAACTCCACTGTAGCAAGCTTGTAGCATACACAATCTTCTCATCATTCTCACAATCCATCTAATCCATTAACCTCTCGGTTTTTATCAACCAAGTCTCGGCTTCTTTTGGATCTGTTGTCCCATAGATATCCACTGCCCCGTACTTCCTGAGCTTATCAAATTGTTTCCATTTTTAGTTGGGGCCGGAGCAAAAGATTGCGGCATCTGGCCCATGGCCTGAGCAAAGGCCTGAAATATTCTCAGATCCAATGGAGGTACTTGCTCCTGCGGAACAGGCAACTCCTACGTCTGTGATTGAACGGGCTCACTACCTCGCCCTACAAAAGCCTCTGCATTTCTTGGGGCTACTGACTCATCAGTACTATCCTCTCTTGTCGAAGAGTCAAGTGAAACTGATCCTTGTAGAACTCCTCATGTCCTTCTACGAGGTGGCATCATACTCCTTCAATTGAAATAGTAACGATTAGCTTGCACTTCATTTTAATATTAATTTCTAAATGTATGCATAATATGCATGTCAGTTAATGCATTTAATCAATTCATAATGCAACAAGGAATCGCACAGCATAACAATTCATATTACTATGCCTCCTAAGCTTAGGAAAAACCTAAGCTCTAATACTAAACATGTTAGGCCCGGGTCCTATTCCCTATCCCGAGGTGACCGCTCGGGGCTGTCGAGTAAGGATCACGCGAATAAGAAGTCAAAAGCATTCAAATTCAAAGGATTGGTAATGTGGAAAGTGGTGAGTTCGCCGCGGCGAACGCCTCGTGGGAGAAGTTCGCTGCGGCCAACCCTTAGTTTTGCCACGATGAACTTCCGAGGTTCAACGAGAAAAGCCCCTGGGGAAAATTTCGTTGCGGCAAAAGTCTTCCCTCGCCGCGGCAAAGTCTTCGGACAAAACCCAGAAACCTAAACCAATACCAAATTGTTTTACTCTTATCAAACCACGTACACTCATTCACACAATCCAATACCATCATACACTTAACAACTCAACCACAACATACAAAATTATGCACTTACAAATACATTCATTTATATAATTCCAATCACAACAAACCATACCAATATTAACAACAATTCATAATCTAAGCAAGGAAATTAATAATGAACATGCACAAGAGATCTTCATCAAAACCCCATTTCATTTCTTAATTCAAAAGAGTTGAACAGCTTTAGTTACATATCAAAAGCCATACTATTGACTTAATACAATATACAAAAATGGAATGAATGCTCATGTTAATATTCTTATAAAGTTATCCCTAAAAGTTATATCTACTAAGTTAGTACAAAAGTCTCTAACTATAACGGAGTTTCCAATGCCTTGCAAGAATCAACGATCTTCTATATCTATACCTGAAGAGTGGAAGGTAATGAGATGAGCTGCAAAGCTCAGTGGCTTATACATTTATAATCATTGGCAACGAGCCACACATTCAAGCATATATATATATATATACACACACATATATATATGTATATATATGTATACATGTAACAATTCAATACTCAGCAACTTAAACTCACAACTCATAGTTACCGTGATGTGACCACATAGAACATATCATGTAATTTATCCATCACAACATAACACACAATTATGCATCATGCTTAACCAATCAATGATGAAATGCACAACAAATGGCTCGAGAGTTCTATGGAACGAACAGATAAACCAAAGTTTATACCGTGAACAAAATTAGTCTAATTTCTCAGTATCTCGTGGCCTCAAATGGGCAACTGGGAGAAGGCTATATGTCAACATGCAACGGACTAACGAGATGTTCCTCTCTTGCCCAAACACAATCAAATTTCAATGCTTAACTCATCTCACACACATTCATACTTTTTATGCTTATCATGCTTTTTCTCTTTTCGTTTATGAAAAATCCGTGAAATTTTCAAGGCATAATATGATCATAATCACAATGCATTTTCAAAAATTGTCATAGTTCAAAACAAGCAATTTAACACACCATATACAAGCAAGACAATTTACCCATATTATATAACAACTATAAATATATTATCCACCTAATTCGCTTGAAAATCTAAGTTCAATATTGTCTTTCCTCTTTCTCTTGGATAGGGTTTGCTTGGTTTCCTATAACAAGCCAATTTTCCATTCAATCTAAATTCAATAAAATCATAAAGCTTCAATAATCAAAAATGCTAAAATTGAACTATAACTCTTTCAAAATTTAGGCTTTCGGGTCAATTTTCCATGATCATTTTGATTAGGTAAATGAAGAAATTTGGTAACATTTCCTTCTATAAAAATGTTCCCCATTGTCTTATGTTTCTAATGACACCAAACTCATTCAATTTAGTTCAGTAATCTAAAAGTTATACCTCAAACATTTTCAGACTATTCTTATACTAAAACAAAATTTTGTGCTCAACTTCCTTCCAAAAATTGAGATCCTTATAGACTGAATTGAGACTTTATTTCTTCAGAAAACTTGTATCCCTATATTGCTAGTTTACTCCAAATCAAAAATCACTCCATTTGGATAACTACAGAAAAAATTATGCTTAAAATACCAAAGTATGTTCGGTGTAGGAAAGTTCGAGTTCGCTGCGGCAAAGCTAGAAGTTCGTCGCGGTGAACTTTCACAGAAACGTCTGAATTTCAGCCCCTTTCAACCCATTTTCCAGATTTCTCACCCCTAACATCTTATACCTAACACATATTATACAAAATCATCCTTTCTACTTCATTTTCAACTTCATTTCAACCCAATATCATTGACAAATACATCATGATCTATCTTTGATCATTAACCCTAAAAGAGAACATTTGCCTATATCATTCATCAATAACTTCCTACACATTTTCAGCTTTGTTTGAGTTTCATTTAACCAAAGCCCATGAAATTTAAAGCATAACTTACTTGTTGAAGCTTCAAATTCTTCAAACTCTTCAAGATCTCCAAAACCCTGGCTTTTCTCTTCTTTTCTTCTCCTTCCACGACACTCCCCTTTTTCTCTCTTCTCACTCACAAATTTTTCTTCTTTTACACTCTTAATAATTATACAATGTCCTTTTTGCCCTCCAATATAAGCCTTATGTCCTTTAACCTTAAGTGACTTGTCAATTTTGCCCTTGATACATTCTTGTAACATTAATACTTTAAGTCCATCAATCCATGCAATAAACCCTCCTAACTTTAGCATAATAATTAAATTCCAAATAAAATAGTTTATCTAGCAAGACCACAAAATTTATTTAGATCATGCTTAATAAAATAAATAAAAATAAAAAAATTCAGGGCTCAACACTAAAAATCCTAAGCTACATCAAGGGCTCTCTTGGTTAGGGCTTGTTCTTTCCTTGCAATAACTCTCTTCATCTTCGTGCCTATTATGATTTTGATTGGGCTAGTTGCAAAACTACACGTTGTTCAACCATTGGTTGGTTTGTACAACTTGGTGATTCTCCCATATCATGGAAACATAAGAAGCAGCCTACTGTTTTTGGTTCATCTGTCGGGGTCGAATATCGTGCTATGGCCTCCACCACTAGTAAGATCCTATGGCTCAAAGCTTTACTTCATGATTTGTTTGTTCTTCATTCTACTCCTATGGACTTTTACTGTGATAATCGAGCAGCTCTTTGCATTGCTACTAATCTGGTTTTTCATAAAAGCACAAAATATATTGAGATTGATTGTCACTTTATCTTAATCACATTTCTTCTTATTGGCTTGCTACTACTTATGTTCCTTCCGATGTTCAAAAGGTTGATATCTTCATTAAGGCCTTGGATAATCAACAGTTTCATTTCCTTAAAGGCAAGTTAGGCATTCTTGATCCCCGGGCTTCAACTTGAGAGGTAGTGTTAAGATTCGGATGTCTATTCTTTATATGATTCTACGTTTATTGCATATGATCTTATATGTCTCTTTATTAGGATTTGGGTATCTTTTTGTAAGATTCTAAGTTTATTGTACATGATCTTGTATATCTCTTAGCTTAGCCACCAAGTCATACTTGTACTATATATACCAAACGATTATCCAATGAGAATCACACAAATTTGCACACTTTTTAGGAATCCGGTAGTATTAGGATTTCTAGGTATTGCTCTTCTTCGATTGTAGCATCAGGAATCTTGGTTACCTCCTCTTAGCCGTTCGATAAGAAAATAGATCAATGACAGGTTCTGTCAAACCAACTATTCTGTTGTCATAAAATTCTGTTCTGATTTTTAAGAATGACCTTGGGTGTTCCAAATTCCAAAGGTTACCAGGATGCGCACAATTTGTCCAAACAAAGACCAACCCCTGGTTTATTCTTTGCAGTTGTGCCCCTTGGGGATTGTTTACCTGATGATAGTGGGGACTCCCAAGTACCTCTAGCATTATTGTCGATGAACGCCAATTGCCACCTTGTGCCAAGTGCAAGCATCTGTTTCCCAGATGATGGGACAAAAAGACTGAACTTAGTGGGAACATGAAGCTACAAATAAAAGCGCACCGAATAAATCCTTAAAAATACGAAATAGTTTGGCGTTTCGGAGTATCAATTCTATAAAATCAGCCCTTTTGCTTACTAGATTCTACCTTCTCATTATGTAACTATTAAATATTGGCCCATAATTTTCTTCCTGGTATCAAACCCAGAAGGTTAATTGTACGCTTGTGGAATGGAATACTTCATTTTACATCCACGGTTCGTCTTAGTTGCTATGTTTCTTCAGCTTTCATGCGAAAGAGAAACAAACACTCGAAGACGAAACTGCAGTTCTTGAAGCCCAAAGGCATAACCTCTGTAAATCAACTTGGTCGGACGGAACAACAACAGAATATGGTTTTTGCCAATCTTCTTTTTTACAATGAATTCGCAACTGTACTAATATGCAAAATATGTGATTTAGTTAGATTATTTTGATAAATTATTAAGTCAAAACTAATTAACATTCAACTTAATTAATTAATGACGAGTTTTCATATTAAAAGTCAATTTACTCTATACACAACACGTTCATGAATGTTTTTTGAAAAGTCATAATCCAAACTATTATATTATTAGAAGTCACTAACTAGGCACCTTTTGCGGGACAATTTTTCAACCACTTAGTCTCGTTAGCAGTTGTGAATATGCTACTTCGACCTCTCAAGTGTGGCTTTCTACTCTTCGTTGTTCGGAAAAGGCATGTTTTATGTGGACTCCACGCTTTCTAGTTATCAATATAAAGGAACCTTGAAATGTCTAAAATTCTGGACTAGTAATAAGCACAACTTCATCCCTTCTCAAAATTGAATTTAGAAACTTTGAAATGTGAGCACATAGAGATTTGAGGAATATTTGTAGCTCCAAGACGAAGTAAAAATATGGAAGAATAAGCAACGAGACGAGAGATACAGGAATTGGTACGTGTATCCATTTTAGGTCTTAAAATCCGGCAAAATAATCACTGTTCAGCCCGTGACTGGCAAAGCTGAAATATGAACTACTTGCTGTCCCCTCGCTGGGAAGTACTTGGAAGGCCCAATGCACTTTACCTACAACTCCAATAATGGACAAAAGTTGTCCTTTGTGATTCAATTAGCCTGCATTTTCTGACTCCTTGAATGAATTAAGGATATTTTAAACTTATTAAAAGATGAAACTACTTATGTGTCTCTACATGGGCTCTTCCTTTTAGGGTCAAAAAGTGGGAAACAGTGAAAAGTGAGGAGGATTTTGATTTTTTGTTTGACCAATCTACTAGGCCATGGTTCTCCTCTTTTGCAAATTTGACGCCATTCTATTTCTGGGTGGCCTGGTCGGCTGTCTTCATCCTGGTCCAGGACCAGGAGTAGGGAATTCTGGAAAGAGGACTGTAAAGAAATGCCCTTAATTAAAAAGAATACGTAAACGTAGTCCTTAGTACAGTGGGATCCGTGTGTGTTGTACGACGTGTCGTGTGTCTGTGGCCTGTGAGACCTAGAGATGGCCAGTAACAGACGAAACGGAGGCAGCTCATCTTACACGTTAGTTGGCTCCCTCTCTGCTATGTCAATACTAAAACCACGCGCGTCAACGAACGGACTGTTTGTTTTTGTTGCTTTTTTTTTAAGATTTAATAATTTTTTGTTTATTTATTTTTTATTTTAAATTTAGTTTTTATTTTATAATAACTTAATTTATTAATAATTATTTGATATTAATAATTTATGATGTAATGAATCTTTTCTTGATAAATATCATATAAGATATTAAAATAAAATTATTTGCTTAATTAATTCATAAAAATTATCTTTAAATTTATTATTAAGTATAAAAATATAACTATGATACTAGCAATCAGAGATTTTTTTATTTGAAAAAATAGAAAATAAAATGAAACAAAATGGTGATGAAGGATAAAAGACTTGGATATTTTAGTTTCTACTTTTCTAAAATACATTTTTATACTTTAAAATGATTAAAATATTGTAAAGATAAATTTTATATTATTCAATATAATTTGCTTTGTGATTTATTTTTTTTTGTCTGATAGAGTTTATATAATTATTTTAATTTAATTAAAAATAATAAAATAATAAAATAATTTGACAAAGCTTAATAAAATATCTTATTTAGGATTTTAATATTAGAAAGTATTTTTATAATAATTTTGAAATATAAAATTTAGTTTTAGAATATTGTAAATTATTGGAAATTTTTTTATATCTTTGATTAAAAATAATAATAAAAGAAGAGAAATGCACGAAAGATTGAGGTGTTTTAGTGTTTGACATATATATTATGTGTTTTAGTGTTTGACATATATTTTTTCATAACATGAATTAAGTTAAAATGATCATTTTTCTTTGCGCATATTTTTGCAATGATAAACATTTAACTTCAGAGCTCCTACAAAATTTGTTGAGTAAGAAAAATATGATTGATGTATGAGCATGTCGATCATATATTAAATACTATAGTATATTTAAATTAATAAAATTTTAATTTAATTTTATAAAACATATTATATTTTATGATAAACTACTCATAAATTTTTATTATTTATATAGAGAAATACCTTAAAGATTGAATGTAGGATAAATATTTGAATGTTCATTGGAATTAGTGCGAGTGATAATAATATCAAATTTAATTAAAATATTGTATAAAAAATCAAAAATTATTTATTTTTTTCAAAGACGAGAGAATTGAAAGATTTTATTACTCTATTCTACATTAAAAATTATTTAATAAGAACTTGATATATAATTGAAAAGACAATTGGAGTAATTACTTATTAGATTTCAGTATCAATATTAAATAAATAAAATTTCTTATAAACACAAAATCACGAGAAAAGGTACTTTAAAACATATTTATATGTAGATAAGGACACTTAATTAAGCAAAAGAATGTCATTGCTTTTTATTGGTTCAATTATATGAAAGGAACAATATCTTTTTTACTATTTGGATACGCACTGAAGAGCTCAACACAAGCACATTTAGTATAAATAAATACTTTCACCTACAACCAAGCCCAGCGCGAGCAGTATTTTTTAAGCTATAAATACTCAAGAAATTGTTTAACCATAAATATTTATAATTAATCGAATTAGGTGATATTTAAAATTTGTTGAATAATTTAATTTATAAATTCACATAAAATAAGAATGCGTTTGAAAGACAGGTGCGACTTGAGAGCGTGAAAGTAGAGGACGAACTGCAGTGACATAAATAACCTGCAAAAGAAGGACCTGTGACCCTATCTCTATTGTCTTAAATGTTTTACAACCCTAGCTCTCTCTCTCTCTCTCTCTCACTCTACATTCTCAAAACCTGATTCATTTCATCAAACGCCAACATTACCACGCAAACCAAAAGCTCTAAGCTTTTTATTTTTTCCTCGTTCTTTTCTTCTGTGAACACGTAACCATGAAGATAAAGAACAAGGGCAAAGTTTTTCCTTCTCCTTCTTCAGCTTCTGCAACTTCTTCCGCTGTTGTCAATGGAGTAAGAGACTTCTTCTATATCTTGAAGCTACTCCCAGCTGCCATTCTCGCTCTTGCTTCAGTTCTCCCCTTTGAGGACCGTGAAGTCCTTGCTTATATGATCACCCGTTCAATGAAAACTACCACCACCCCAAACCCTTCTTCTCTTGTCCATGACTCCAAGAGAAAACCACCCAAGAAACAACATCAGCAACCAAATACTAACATCAGCAACCACAATCACAACCACAACCACACCCACAAGACGACCCCTGTTTTCGACTGTGACTGTTTTGATTGTTACACAAGCTACTGGTTCAAGTGGGACTCTTCTCCTAACCGCGAGCTTATCCACCAAGTCATCGAAGCTTTTGAAGAACACTTGAGTACCGGCGAGAGGATAAATAAGAATGGTCGAGGTAAGAAGAAATCAGGACGTAGGCTTGGTGATAAAGCTCCAGACTTTGATATTTCAGGTCCGTCCAAAGTGTTGTCTGAGCTCCAACCCACAGTCTTGGAGACAGAACATAAAGCTTTTGATGTCTCTGTTTCTGTTTCTCCTAATGATGACGTGTCTCCGGCGAACTCGCCGAAGAAAGCGGCTGATGGGGTGGCAGAGGTGGAGGAGCTCGACGAGGAGGCGACGCCGGCGGGGGAGAGCTCGGGGGTTGTTCTCTTGTCCGCGCCGGTGGTTGGCCACCGTGGTTTAGCGAGGAAGGTATTGCCGGACGTGTTGGGTTTACTAAATTCTCGTTTATGGGGGCTTTTGGGTTCCAATGTGTAGTGACTCGAGAAAAGAAAAATAAATAATAATTTTGTTGCAATTTTCAAGCTCTTCAAGGAAAAAGTTTAACAATTTTTTAACTGTGATGTAGTTCCAAGGATTGATAAGTGGGTCAGCTTTATTATCCGGTGATTATTTTATATTGATACTTTTCCAAGCAATTGCTGGCTGGGAGTCATTTTCTTGGGGAGGAGGAGTTTGTTGGTTGGTTTCCGGGAAAATTTTCATAATCTTTTAGTGATGTTGACACTTCAAGTAGTCTGCTTAGGAGCTAAGAATTTCTTGATTAGGTGAAGCTGTTCTTTTTTAGGGTGGGCCAAAGGCGATGTGTTTCTTTCTTAGCTTCTTTGTTTAATAGAGGATATAGCTTTGGTTCAATCCCCAGCGGTGGTCGGGTCTGCGACTGGGAGCCCTTAGGGTTGATTCAACCTTTTGGTCCAAAGGATATAGCTTTAATTAAATGAACTGCTTTATTATATTCGGTGCTTCTTTTATGAATGTCAATGGATGCCAGTTTCCTTGCTTTGTTTTGATTCCTTTTGGATCGAGTCTTTCCAAGTTTTTGTCTGTCCTTTGTATTAGTTTATTGTGCGTAGTGCACAAAATGTAGTTTAGGTATAATATTCATCATGATTAGGTTCTAGTGAAACATCTAATTGCTCTCTTTGTAAGGGATTTTGTCTTGAGAGATTCTAAATGAAAGGTGGATTATAGGTTTTGGGGTTGTGAGAAGGATGGTTACCAAGTTTGACTGTTTGGGAATGTGATAAAGAGGGTTTTATGATGATGGCTACCTTCCATTTATTACTCCATTAATTGGGTTGGGTCCTATGAGAATTTTTGTTTCTCTTATACAGCTTTTAGGTTCTTACGATAAAAATAAATGCAATTTTTTTGAAACAATACCCCACGAGATTCGCCCTTACTAGTTAAAAACTGAAAAATGATTGAGGAACTTCTACAAGAAATAAGCATGGTATGCGTATGTTTGTCATCCTTATCTGTTTTGGAGAGTATTAGCTTTTGCTTCACCCGTGATTTTGTTTACTTATATTCCTCGGGGTAATTAATTATTAGGTGCGGTAGTCTTGCAAATCAAGGTGGGCAGTAGAGGTCAATATGAGTAAGATATAAGCCTGGTCTTGGTTTATTGAGTATGTTTTACTTGTGTTGGATGACATGCTATATTCTCTGCACTCTTAACTCAGTAAATTCAACTTGTTTCCCACATAGCCCATTCCATGAAGTTTGGAGAAAATGTTCTTTTCTGGACAAATGAAGATTTTAAGTCGTAAATCATTTCAATGTTAGAATTCTCCAATCTTAAAACCTGAACAACTGACTTATGACCATGTCATATCCAGCCCCTCTACAATCAGACATCATTGCATGAGAGTTGCCTAAAACTGGGGACGTGGGAAACAAGAAAGCGCAATAGCCAAGAAGCAAGGGTCCACATTTTGGTATCACTACAAATGCATCAGGATTGGGAGGGACCTGATCATCGTTGCATTAGCCTGAAATTGCGAGATGACCGCCCTTTTAGATTTTTGCACCTACTCATCGTCACTATCGGTGAATTGGTCTCTAAATGTTTTCTTTCTCCTATACTTTTTATTATAAATTGAATACAAAATTAAATTATGAAATGATTTTTAAATTATATGATTTAAGTAAATTATTTAATAAATTCATACATTTATCACACATTTTCTAATATTTAGAGCTACTTCTAAAGTAGCGAAGACTCGGATAGAAGACCACTAATAATAATTGAAGGCTTCGTTGGGCTATTCTCTTTAGGGTGTTCTAATCGTAATTTAGTTTGTATATTTGTGTGAATTATATATAACCTTATGGATGAAATTTAATGAAATAAGTTAAAAAACTGGTTAATCAAAATAGATAATAAGATTTAATAAAACAAAGTAGAATCGGTTAATCGAGATCCTTAATCGAAATAGAGAATCTTGAGTTTACGATGTATAAATGCTCTTGGGTTGGTTCATCTTCAGTATCCGGAAGAGTGTCAGAGCAACATTTACATTGTAACAAGCTGGTCCAGCACCTTATTAGATGTCAGTTGGATTGGTTCGAGAGACCGTCCATTTATTATAACCCTGCTAGCGTCCAAGGAGAATAAACGTCTGATTTAAGAAAACCATACCTGATTGGATCAGATTCCTTATAGTTGAAACTTGAAACTGTCGTTCTTTTGGTGCAGTGTCAATGTTCTGAAGCCAAAGAAAGGTCGAGACACATTAGATGGGCAATAACTGAAAGGTGAAAAAAGAACTTGGTTAACCTTCATTTATCTTTTGTGTTAGAACTTGTTCTATTTTGTGGATATAGCTTATGAATATAGAATCTAGGTTTTAATTACCACAACTTCAACTGATCTATTTCGCTCTATAAATTAGTGTTCTGTCTGTTTATCGACTATTAACATTGCACTCTAGACTAATGTGTATTTAGATTTGAAGGGCGAACAGTTTACATGAAACGTTCAACCCTTATCCGTCATTCTTGATAATAATGTCAGTGAACCTGACCAGTTATTAATTATAAGAAAAACTACAGAAAGCTGACAATGAAATAAACTGTTCTGGAATTATGCCTTTGTTTTGTTCTCTTGTCTACTTTGGGGAATCCATGGCCCAACTCATTGTAAGTTGGAAAGGAAAAAAGAGCAAAATGGTTACTCTGCGTACTCCCCAACTTGAAGTCAAATTAAACCTAGTCTCAGCTCGTTGAACTGTGGCTCCAATAAAATAACTTTATAACGAGTGATTATCTTATTAAAATATAACTTTCCCTACATGTAGAGCAGTCGATTTAGACTGCTTGTGGGGAAGCTTGTTTGAATATTTGCATGAGCTGAAAACCTGTCAGAAGCTGCATGAAAAAAATCCATGCATGAACCTTGACTTCCATGACAAAAGAGTAGGTAATTTTAGATGAGGCTGGAATGATTAAGATAGATGATATTTGTTTATTACAAAGCTAATTGTGCTTAGAATGGAACTACCTTTATATTACTCATCTAATCTCAAACTCAACTCAACATAGCTACAACCACTCAGAAAACTACAAAAGAAAATGTTCAACTTGATTTCCTGTCAGATACCCCATTAACCTCAATAATACATAATAGCTTTTTCATGTCAAAGGCTGTTGTTACTACTTAAGAGCAATAAGTTCTATATCCACTTCTCTAAATTAAATTATGTAAGAGTTTCACATCTTTTGTTCTCACTTTTTCCTCCATTAGGAGCATTTAAATTTATAAAAATCAGCTTAAAAATTGTAAAATCACCAAAATAAATACTAAAGTCAATCCTCTCATAGTTCCTTTAACACTAATGTAGGAATCACTTTCTGTTAACAAGGAACGAGAGAAGATGATACAATCTTTACAGAGAAGTCAATGAAATGTCTGAGATAAAATAGACCATCAAATAGCCTATCATAATCATCGATGGTAGTAATGATAGTGCTGCCTTCGGTGCCGTGTGGTGTGAACGGAAGATGGTTTCAGCAGAATGTTGGCGCCAAAGAGAGTAGACAAAGAAGATCCACAATGAGCAGACATCTCGTCTCTCTTCTAGTTGTCGTAAATTCAATTAACTAGTAATGTTGGTGATATTATAATGATGCCAAATACTTGTGTAGCTAGTTGATAGTGTTGCTCCTTTTCCGCGAATCAGAAGAAGAAAGATAAGGAAGACACTGTAAAAATCGTCTTTCTTAATTCCTTGGAAGCTTTTGTTACAAGGGATCGAAAGTGAATCGGTGACATGGGGATGGTTGTCTTCCCCACTTGGATCTGTTGTAGCACTTGTTGGCTTGTTGCTGATGGGCATTAAAAAAACTCATCATTAATTGTAAACTTGACAATGATTTTACCATTTGGTTTATAATCCAATCAGAGATCAGTTTCAGTTGGGAGTTTCTGGCTTGGAGTACTGAAGCTGAAGCTGACTTGACAAGAAGGCTATTCCGAACGTGCATTGCTAGCTTTTGTCGATAAACAACGTTATTAGTTTTTGAGAAGCATAACCTTTGTTTACATTGAACAATTGCAAAATGTTTCTTCTCCACTGGACTTGAGCAATTGTACCAGATTAAGTATTGGACATTGCAGAAACTAGTTTCAAGGGATTTCCAAGAAAAAAATTTTCAGAAAAGCAAAGCCCAGACGGCTGTTTTTATCTTTGCAATCAAAAACCAGAATTATAGGACTCTTCTCGCATTCTTCCTCTTAGAAATATATGAATACAAAAACATTCCGTTTGGTACAGATTGGACTACTTGGAAGATCGAAACCACGTTTCGCATTCCAATGACTACATAAGCAGGCCCTGAGCATAAAGCATATAGAACTTTGTCCAGAGTTCGGTAGGGGCTTCCATGCATGATCGGCGTTACTAGCAAGTACTATATGCACAATCCAAGACCATATAAGTGTAAGGCTTGAGATTACAATTTGAAATATCATCCACAACAATCTTAGTGGTAAAGATCACTCGTTGAGACAAGTTCGATCGTTTGGGATTGATCAACCGTCTGTAGAATCAGCACGTAGGGATCTTTAAGTATGCAAGAGGAGTAGGGACATTGACATTGACAAGCAACCACTTAAGCTTGATCCTATCTACTTGCTTGATATTGTTACCAGCTCAAGTGAAGTCCTCTTCTCAACAGAGGTATGACGAGGATAGTCCTAACATCTTCAAAGTAGATTCGAAAACGAGAGTTTACCCAGCACAAAGACAAATAAGCACCATAATTGTGCGTCCAAATTACCTTATACCACAGTGGGTATCACCGTCTAGACTTGAATAAAAAGGTTCAGGTGGGGATCAACATGCCTTATTTGATGTTTCCTGAAGTCGGCTCCTTTCATGTTTGTGCGAAATTTGTCATGCCAACTTCGTATTTTAGCATCCTGTTGCGTACCCAAAAGAGAATAGCACAAAACTTCACCCGGCCCCACAGTTATGGCATATCATCTAACTACAACTTGGATGCCTAAGCACATGGTTTGGTTTTGGTCTGCGCGGCTTTCAGGCTTTTTCCAGGGCGTTTCCTTTAGTATATCTCATCAGGGTTCATTAGCTTCGAGTAATATACTAAATTTAGTGATGTAAATCGAGGTATTGAATTGGCATGGTGCTTCTTTATCTGCTCTTAACGGTTTCTACAATAAATAGGCTTGGAAATCATTATAGTTAAATATGGTTATTTAAATTGTTAGACGTTAAGGCAAAGCAGGAACTGCTAAACCTAACTGATAGATAAAGCTCACCGGCTTAAAGTGTAATCGTATAACCATATCTGCATATTGCAAAATAAAAAGCTTATACAATGCAGTATAATATACGCTACGAGATTAAGTTCAAATAAAAGCTTTTCATGATGTAATGCAGTTTTCCGGTTTTATTAATTATTGATGAGTAGAAACAGAGATATTTGGTCTGATCAAGGATGACATTATTGCATTTTGTCTCAGAGCTAAAAGCCCTTTTCTCAGTTATCACCTCCTGACTCTTATTCATAAAGGTGCAAGCGGGGCACCCCGAATTTTCCAAGCCAGGAGACCTGGTCCGGATAAGCTAAACAAAGAGAAAACACGTATCAGAACTTGGTATAGGTCCTATGGTGATAATCATCATATTCGTGGCAAGTTCACCACCCCACAGAGAAAATGGTAACCAAAAAGTTTTTGGAGTCGTCACAGGCTTCTCTAAGAGTTTCAGAAGAATCAGAAGACAACAACTAGTTTACCTTATGCAACTAACCAGCCTAGAACACCATCCTATGAAACAACTGAATCATTTCGTTTTAAGGCTCAGCTATAAGATACCTGATGCAGATAATTATTACACTTTGTATCGAATAGGTATAGGGCGTTTCTGAGTGATCATGATTTAGGATATTTAAGGGTATATTGAATAATCTTCTGTTTTCAATGCAGCAATTGCTTAGTCATTTAACAACAACTTTTACAGGAATAGTCTGCAATTGATGTGAACCAATCGAGAACCATATATATTTGCATTTCTGTTTACTATTTTCTAATGAAGAAAGATCTTTGTGGCCTTGTTCTTCATCTCTTCAAATTCCGACATCAAAGTCCCCATCTTTGTGCGTGGAGTTTTTACCACCTAGTTAGTGTCAGAATATTAGCAGAATTAACCATTACAACTAAGAAAATTCATACTCCTAAACTTGCCAAAAGTAGAAATTGCAGATTGAAGCTAGACATACCTGGCATTAGGGGGATTAATATCCTTAATGACATCTCCTAATATGTATATGCAACATTGCGGGTGTATGTAACCATTCCAAAAGGAGTGTTCTATGGTCATTCAGTACAGGAGTGTTTGCATGCCATGATCTAGAGCAAATGATGCAGTAGAATTCATCAGTTTCGCGACAAAACGAGTATATGTTTACAACGAATCTCATAAGATCTGGACACACAGTCCATTTGGCCACATGCTTTGATCTTGAAAATGAATAGCCAACCTAAATCTTGTAACTTTCTTATTGTTTTTGTCCAGCCACCTACAACTCGGATCCTTGGAGGTTTGCGGGAAACATTTGCCATCTTAGTCACAAACAGTTATATCTTCTGATTATGTAAAGTCCCTCTCCTCTTCTCATCACGGAAGCATTTATCAAAGTACGCGCATTCTGAAGGACGAAAAAGATGAAGGTATAGAACACTGTAGTATTTGTTCTTGGAAAGAAATTAGAACTTACTCTTCGATTCTTCATCATCTAAGTACCGCATTCCCATTCATTGCAGCTCCTTGGTTGGATGCACCGTAAGCTATGGAATCATAGTAGTGAACCACTAAAGGAATTCGCCATTGGTGAGTTCTGTTCCTCCTGATTATCCTTACTGATTCTTCTAAATATTTCCATTTCCATCGTCATAATAAAAAAACCTGTTTCGTGTTTTATGATTGTTGAGACACTATCCACAAACGAACAAGCAAAGAAGCAGAATTAAAAGTTTGTCATGTCTAGGCTAGATGGTATACTGGTGTGAAATACTGATCTAGTTTGCTGTCTCTTTTCAATCTGCCAGTAGACATAAATAACTTACCCATTTCCTAATGTGGGATGACACTCTCTGGGGAAGGAAACAGATATGACAAGGCAATTATAAGAATAGTTAACCAAAAAACCGATTTGTGTTGGTTGAACATAAATTATGGTCAGACAGGCACATACTGAAATTCCATAACGCAATGGTGGAACATCTATATATCCTGGTTTGTCTAACATTTCTTGTGTCAGGCCATGCTTGCAACTGTCTTACAGGACAACCATCACTTGATGATCAACAACACTACCTAAAGCCGAACACACCTTTCAAGCAAGCTCAGAAAGACCATTTCCGAAAATCTTTTGCTGGTTTAGAAGCAGCCAGAGAGGAAGAAGAGGAAGAATATGAAGAAGAATCATCGGCAGCAATGTCTGAGCTGTTCCATGGTTTTCTTGCAATTGGAACACTCGGTTCCGAGCCAGTTAATACTGGTCCATCAACACCAACATTCCCAATATCTGTTGAGAATATTACCGAAAAAGAGACTGAAGTTACAGAAAATGACCTGAAGCTCATCAATGATGAGCTGGAGAAAGTTCTGGTGGCTGAAGCTAGAGAAGATTGCTGCAATGATTCATCAGGAAGAAACAGTTATGTTAGTGTTGGGAGGAGCAGTCACTGTAGCACCATAACGCTTAGTGGCAAGCCCATGGAAGGTCAAGACAACGGTGGGAATGGAAATACAATCTGTCCACTTCAGGGATATCTTTTTGGTTCAGCAATTGAACTGTCAGAGACAACTACTGTGGCAAAGAAGGAACATAGAACATCCCTTGGTGAGCTGTTTCAGAGGACTAAACTAGCAGAGGACAATCCTGGGGGAAAATTTGATCGGGACGAGAAGCGCACCGAGAAAGAAACTGATAAGTCTGCTGTGCATCTCGTGAAAAAGATACTGAAGAAGAAAATGTTAAATGCTTCTTCTAGGAGTTCTTCTGCAGCTGGTGGTGGAACTGTTGATTCTGCTTCAGCAGACACAAAACTGAATAAGGTATATGACAAAAGACATTTCAAGTCAAATATTTGCCAACGAACACCCACCAGAACATTCACAATAGCTGTCAAACAATAAATCTGAAGATTGTTTATTAACTATTTTCCATTTGTTCCATATTGATCATATGCTAATTCCACTGTCCTCTTATCTGTCTGGCTATGCATAATACCCATGTCCTGCAGATCCTGCAGATGTTTCACAAGAAAGTTCATCCTGAAAGCTCAGTATCTAGGCGGAAGATGGATAAGCCCCAGAAGAATGATAATAGGAAGAGCACATCCAACGGAGCACCCAACAATGGAGCTCATATGCTTCCTGATGAAGACATGACTATACCTTCCTATAGAGCTTTACCAAAAAGAAGCTTAAGGCGCTACAAGAGTCAGTCTAATCCACCCCAATGCCTGTTAATTGGCAATGACTCGAATGGAACCGGGGAATGCTGGATTAAGACAGACGCAGAATGTAAGTACTCGCTGTGTTTCATTATACTGAAGTGATCAATCTTCCCTGAAAATTGTGATCAGCTGAACGTTAATTTGTATAGATTGATGGGAACAATCTTCAGGAAAACACAATTCATAACTAGAAAAGCTTGGAACTTTGGTCCAACACACTCCATCCATAAGATTTTATATCACACCTAAGCAATTTGTGCCATCAAAAATTTGTGTTTTGGCTCTAACCTCTGCATGAAGCTATCCTAACCCGGTTGCATGCTTTGCATTGTAGACCTCGTATTGGAGCTCTAATGGCAGACGAAGCTGGAATCAACAATGGTATCACGTTGCCATTTTTTATTATCCAGAAGTACTATATGGTGCTCGTCATAGAACTGTACTCTTATGCGTGATTATGGCGGTGATAATGTGAGTGTGTAAGTGCTACAAATAAAAAGAGAGGTAGTTCAATCCTCCCTGAAATTTGCCTAGTATTTGATGAATAGCTGTTAATCTATTTTGTAGTCGATGTACTTCACCTATTACTGATTATCACTTATCATATCCCACTTCACAAATGTTATGCAACTTCCCTTTTGAACTTGATGTTCACTGACACTAAACCGAATTGCTCAAACTTGATTGAGTTTTATCTAAACTACTGTTAATATATTCGAACTCTCGCCTCCAATTTTAAATATAATATAATCTTATATTAATAAAGATAAAGGAAGTCTTAACTGAACTTTTAGATGATTTATTCATCGAAGTAAATGAGTTTTATTACATTCAAATTTGAGAATTTAATCCACTCTCTCCTACGATAAAAACCCACAGTCCGTACAGTTTTCCATAAATCTTGCAGGAAGTTATCAGCAACCGGAACATGTGTTGATGAGTAGAAGAGATCCGATCGTATTAGCAGAATTCAGCATATCTTTTGGCACAGTATACTGTTTTTTGAGATTATTGTATCAAGAAGATTAGGAAATAAGAAATATTATAAAGAAAGTAGAGAATTAAAAAAAATTACAATTTTTATGATTAATAACTCTTCAAATATTAGTATACATTTTTATATCAGATTAATAGTATTTGAACTAATATCACAATCTATCTAATAAGATTTTTATATTATGAATATAAATCATTGTTTCTTATAATATTTTTTAAAATAGTAAAAAATAATTATATATATATACATATGTATGTATTTATATATAGGAGAAAGTTTTGGAATTTGATAAGATTTGGGAAAATAGAATGAATCTTCCATTTTGGCAGGTGTTTGACTCATTGCATCATACAACTAGAAAGGTTGTAATATTGCGAATATGAGCAGGAAAATTTTATTTTCTCAAGACCAATATTACCTTTCTTTTCTTTTAGTATTATTTAAATTTTTATGGTATCAAAAAAATTAAGAACACTTTGAGACCAAATTGTTGTGAAAGATGGCAAAGGGTGATACTTTGAGTAAACCAATTTTATCCCTTTTTCTTATGTCCATCGGATGGTCTAGAGGCTATCTTTATGACATGTGTGTTAAACAATACAAATTATGAAATGTGAGAGAAGAAAATGAGGAATGTACAAATTGAACCATAGCGAAACATGATGAAGGATCATATGAGGCAATTCTATAAGAATCCATTAATTCCATACTTGTGTTATGGATTATTAATTCAATCGATAAATCATTGCAGTCTAGTCTCCCACTGTCGTACATCTAGAGACAATAAAGGATGTTTGAGACAATAATTGGGAAAGATAAGTTTAGTGTGGGTAATGCACTGTCAGTTTATCAACTAAAGAATGAGATAACTTCATTGAGGCAACAAGGCACGTTCGTTGTCACTTACGACACCAAGTTTAAGCGAATGTGGAATGAGCTTCAAAACTATTGTGAAATTCCAACATATATGTGTGGGATGACAAGTGAGTTTGTCAAAGAAAGTTAAGAAGAGAAAGTGTCTCAATTCTTAATGGGGTTGGACGATTTAACCTTCAGAATATTTTGATCACAAATTTTGATCATAGACCCACTATCCTCCATAAGTAAGACGTATGCCATGGTAAAGAAGGAGGGGCGACATCGAGAAGTTTCTTAGGATCATGTAAAATAAACAGAACAAAAGGCATCCACAATCTAGTCTAAGGGAGGCAAGGGTTTGAATTAGAAAAGGCAAAATATGTGAAGAGCCAGGCTATGAACTCACCACTTATTTTGAGATAATAGGCTTTTCACTAGGATGGTTGAGGACAAGGTAACTCAATGTAGGCAGCCCTGCAACCCTACAAATTGTAAGGCATAATTGTATAGGAATGTGAGTATTTAGGAGAGACAAGTGGGGATCATATGCAAAAAAGGGGCTCGTTAGACCTACCCAAAACGTCCTCTCATACTCACCTTCTTTCCTCTATTATTCTTTAATCTGAACTGAACTCAAATCTCCTCATCTTCATCCTTTTATTGCAACTTCTTTAGTTTTCTTTGATGTTCAAGCCTTGGTTTTTCACTCTCTCTTAGTAGGTTGCTTTTTTAAGGGTTGTTCTTCCACCCTCTACTTTCCTTCCCCTATTCTTTTCTCTTTTGAGTCCTGCTTTCCTAACCAACATTTAAAAAAGTTGTTCCCTATTCTCTTACTATGCAAGCACCTAAACTATCTTTTACAACAGAACCCTGCCAGGGAGAATTTTTCTTTTTAACCCACCCTTGGATCAATGCAAACCCCTCTTGCTCTTGCTGCTACCTTAACCCAACCTCCCGCTTCTTCTTCAACCAATCTCACAGGTGAAGGAGAACATAGAAGTAGATTGTTGGAGGTTCCTTTGTGATAACATGTCGTTAACTACCAAATAATAAATTCCTAAATACCAAACTATGCAATAAATGGTGAGCTAGGATCGAACCACTGAGAACTAGTATGCAAATGCTATTTCAAATGTTGTAACAAAAGAAAACAAAACTTCCTGAAATAATGAAGACGAGACATCTAATATGTAATGAACTTAACAAAAAAGATAATCATAAAGCAAATTTAGAAAAGTCTAATAACAATGGTAAAGAAGTGGGCTGGAGATATCTTTGAGATTCCGAGATGTTCATTAATCCTTGAATCTAAACAAAAGAGTACTCTCATATGGGATTAACCTATGGACTCGATTAAGCTCTCGAACCCTTAATTTCTCTAAAATAGGCAAAACTAATAAGCTCTAGAAATGTCTCGATCTCCACTATAACCTAAAATAGGCTCTCTAAGTTTAATAGCAAAGATGCATTAGGTACTACAAAACAACTAACTTAGGCCACCTACTTATAAGTTCGGAAGGTGTAACATAAAGTTATGAGATTCTATATTAGTTGATTAAGTATCTTGACAAATTCAACTAACCTATTGCTACTTCTGGGAATCAGTATAGACTATTACATATCACAAGCTCAACCCTAGCCTTCGGATTGAAAGTTACCAACCTATAAGCAATTCCTAATTCATGACATTTATCCTAAATCTCAAACCAACCTAGACCTACAAGCACTAATTTAACTTCATTCTCACAATTTCTATCCTTTCATCCTTATAATACCTCCGAACTCCTATGTAGTCTAGCCACATATGTTCATATTAAGCACAATTGATATTAAATAAACAAAACCCATACTCAATCAAATAAAACCAAGGCTGTAAATTATAAACGAAGTGATAAAAACCAAAATTCAACACTAACTTAACATAAATCAAAATTCTTTATGCTAACAAATGACTAATCATAACTTAAATTACAAACTCTAAACTCTAAACTAATTGCATCAAAATGAAAATTCTAGCACACACAACTTACACAAAAACCCAAATTAATTGATCATGAATCTAAGAACATGCATAAATCCTAACTATTAAGCACAAATTAATCAAGAGTATCACAAATAAACAAAACCCATAACATAAACCATTAAACATTCAAATACCCAACAAATTCATATCTGAAAAATCACAAAAATAAGTTCAAACAACCAATATTAAAACTAGAAAAATGAGGAAAATAAACATCCATTAATATAACAGAAAGATTATTTACAAAATTCATAAAGTTCAACTACAAAATCCATCACTACATTCATTCTAAATATTCTAGAACGTGTAAAAACGTGATTAACACTAAGAAGGCTTTGAACTAATTGAATGAATATGAAAATAAAGCATTAAAATTGAAAGAGAATAGCTAAGGGGCCATTTGGTTCCACTTCTATTTTTCTGTTGTTGTTTTTGGTTTCTGTTTCATGTTTTTGGTTTCTGTTTTTTTCTAAAAAAAAATAAAAACCTGTTTGGTTGAGATTTGTAATATAAAAACTGAAAACAAAAACCTATTTGGTTGAGATTTCTAATAAAAAACTAAAAACAAAAATATGTTTGGTTTTATTATTATGTTTCTCTTTTTTGTAATTATACTATTATGTGTAATAATTATAATCTAATACATTATATTTTTAAATTAATTAATTATCATTAT
>JANZLC010000003.1:7674002-7687092 GCA_026413385.1 Erythroxylum gracilipes
ACACGTGATTCCTTTGAGAGAGACGACCCGAGGTTCAGCTTGCTGCAATCTTGGAATTTAATTATTTGACCGGTTTCTAAGGTCAATTTTCTAATCGAACGACAAGGCCGCGAGCAGCCACATAATCGTGTATATGGCCATGTAAGTTCACATCCAACAAGCAGCGCTGACAGAGTGACTGGATAGATGAGAAGCCTTGATAGATGGATGTGGGAGGTTCTAATACAGATGACGGGATGTTTTGGGATATTCATCCCACCTCCACCTTCTGGAGTGACTGCATCTTCTTCAATTCTGTAGCAATATAAGGCTCCAAGACTCTGGGATCCTCCGACGATTGACATGCCAAACTCACCAAGGGGCTAATGGATGCTTTATTTTGGTTTTTCTTTTCTTTCTTTTATTATTTGAGTATTTTTCTTATTATTTTATTTTGTCTAAGCATTAATGCAATATTATTTTATGTTATGCTATTTTATTTCTATGTTCTGTATTTATTTTGTTATCATTATTTCCTTTTGTCTTTTTTTTCCTCTTTTGCTTATATTTTGCAAGGTTAGATGTATATAATATAGGATGGATCTTCCTCCAATTCAAGACTTTTGTACATCTTATTATTCAGGGTAATACCAATTCAAACCTTTCTCATTTTTATGTCTTATTGTTACTTTATTTTTATGTGCTTCAATTGTGTACATTGAGGATAATATACAATTCTAAGTGAGGGAAGAGATTTCAAATGTCCTAAGTTTATTATATATTTTTATTGATTTCTTATTAACTGAATTCCCAATTTTGTTAAAATATGTCCACATTACTTTAGATCATTATTGATTATTGAAGTAAATTAGTAAGCATAATGATGAAAGTTAGAATAAACTTGTTGTTATAAGTCATATTTTTAGTAATCATTAAGATAATTAATTAGAATGAAAATTGAATATTATTTACACACATTAGACCCTTTTGTGAGCTTTTTAACCTAAGAGTAAATACATCACTATGTGAAGCTCTTTAATTCTTTAATGCTTGTTATCATACATAGTTGGATGATCCTAGAACTTGCTTTTATTATCCTTATTGAGACCACATCCGTTAAATTAGAAACATTGAAATGATAAAGACATTTAGATTTAACCATTTGGTTTAGATTATTTTCTTGATTATTAACCTACCATATATTTTATCCCTTTAGAGTAACCACTTTTGAACCTAGCCTTTTTATTAATTGTAACACATTAATAATCTTTACCTCATTTTTCTTGAAAGCCTCTTCATTATTTTTGAACTCTGAAGGATTTATATTTAATTGATTTGTTTGAAATTGGGATATTATTAAAGAATTTTAAAGAGGTCCAATATTTTTTTGATTTTTGATATATGGTGAATGGTCAAAAATGAAAAAAAAAACATATGTTGCGATTATAGAAAAAAAAAAGAAAAAGAAAAATTAGTGTTAAACTTATTGTACCAATGGAATTATGGTGTGAAGGACCAATGTTGTGAAGAATTAAGTTTCATGTAATTTTGTTTAAGTAAAATTCCTTCAATATTATTACCTCTTTTATTATTCTTATTTTACCCTTACCTAAGCCTTTTTAAAACCTTGTAACAAGACCTTTTGATTTTTGTTTCTAGTTTACTTATAAATGGTGGGGTTATCATTTTATTGAAAATCATGGTTAAGAATCCATATATGTATTGATTTGAGGGTTCCTACACTTTCCACTATAAAAACTTTAAGTGTATTGAGTGAATCCTTGGTGAGGGTGTGAAAATTTATGCTTTTGATTTCAAAAAGATTATCTATGTGAATTATTATTGATATTGACTTATGAAGCTTGGTTCTAGGATGACTTAAATCTAATTGTATGTTAATTTAATTGATATGACATGATATTTAGGGTATAGATGGACATGTTGAGATTAATAAGAGATGAATGTTTGTAACTTTGATGATTTGGATTATGATTTGCTTTAGGATAAGTAAAAGATTAAGTATGAGGATATTTAATAAACAATTAATTGACCATATTTATGTACCCATATTTAATATGTTTTGCTTATTATAGATTTATAGTATTTTGGTACTTATTTTGCTTCAAGTGTGTTTTTAGGTGATAATTACCTTCATAGACCAAAAGGAGAAGAATTCGGGTGAAATCGTAGAATAAAATGAAGATTTGAAGCAACTTTGGAGATACACAACTGTATAAGTCACCATAAACGTGTGGAGCTTCGAAGACATTGTTTTTGCCTATGTGAAGAAACACGGTTGTGTATGTTAACACACACATCACTGTGCCCGTGTAAAGTTGCAAATTTAGGTATTTTGGATATACACGGTCACTACATGACTATCTAAGTGACCATGTATATTCCAAAACCTAATTTTTACTATAAAATGATATTATTAAAGGCAACATTGAGGGGAGAGTTTTTAGTCGTAACAGACACTAGATAATAGGGAGTTATAAATAAAAGATGAGGAAAACATAAAGATTACGTAACAAGATCTAATATAGAGAAACCTTTGATCCAAATTGCAAGAAGACTTCGTTAAAGACAAAAAGGGGTGTACAATATAAATTCTTTTATTTATATTTTTGGTCTAAATATTTGATATTGGATTTGTTCTTTGTGTTTAGGAACTAAATTGTTTAGTGCTTAGGTGTGATGAACAATAAGTTATGATCATAATACAATATAATCTTTTGTTAAATGTGGTTTTATTGGTTGGTTTATTGTGATTCAATTATGCATTTATATTCTTAAAATGATATGTCTAGAATATTAGTCCAATGTTTGATTTCATATGATTGAGATTGAGAAATTCTTTTGTGTGAATAGATCTACCATAGTTGGAAGGAGTTACATGCAAATTTGGAGATAAGTCAACATAAATCTTCTGAATTATGGTCAAACCTAATAATAAACTTTACAAATCGGGTAATGCAATCTTAGGGTTTTTAACTAGAATTTTAGTTAATCAATTAAAGCTTAGTTGTTACTAGGATTGAGAAAGATATTAACATAAGATAGGAATTTTCGTGGTCTAATGATCAATAATTTAATTTCTTGATAAAGGGTTAGTGTTTGAGACATCTTAGGGGGATTCATCACCTAGGTACTACTTATTTGATATCGATTAATTATAGTTTTTTTTGTATATCTGAGTTCATTATTATGTCAACTTTAGTTTGATTTTTAAATTTAATTTTAATTAAATTCACAACCTGATTCAACAGTTAGATAATATAAAAATGGTGAATACTAGTACTTACAGTCCTCATAGGATTGACTCGTATTTGCTAGTGCTAGTTATTGCTACACCGTGTACTTGCATTTAAAACTTATAAATATTTATAAGCACTTAAAATCAATCAATCAATACTTCATCACCATCTTGACGTAAAAAGTAAATTGACGTAAGAAGATAAAGGTTGAATGCTAAATTTTAATATGAAATATTGTATGAGAGTAATATAAATACTCCATATATAAATTCCCTTCCTCACAATTGTTCAAATTGTACCATAGCTAATTTTAAGTTCGTCTTTAGTTAACTCCACATATTTTCCTATTCCACGTAGCCTTACTTTTTGGGATAAAATTGACAAGCTACCATCTTGATCAAAATAAAATTTATGTTTTTCTCTATTAAACTATGTCTCAATGTCACGTATATAGAACAAAATGTTAAGAATTCATTCGATAAATAAGCCTTTGCAATAGAGCCTTCAAATGAAGTTTTATTGCTCACATAATGCTTAAGAGAGCTTAAAAACCTAAAAGAATATAAAACATTAGCATTTGTTAATAAATAATACTGGAAGATAAAAAATTTAGAAGTGAATACAAATTATCTTTCAATCAAAAGCATCCATCAAAATTAAACTGCTCCATAAAGTTTTGCCTCATATGACAAGTGAAATAGGAAATATGATACTTGAATTATGATTAGTGTTTATGTCATCTATGAAAAAGATGGTGAAGTTTTGGTGGCAATGGCTTAAGTCCTAATGTTAACCTTTAAACGTCAAACCAACTTAGTTTTTGTCCCTCCCTAATATTGACTTCTCTTCTTCCACCAAGCTTTGAAATTTCTATTCTATTTGTTGCTTGTTTTTCTCTATTATATATGTATATTGTTGTTATAAATTATAGTATGCATCATCTTAGACTCTTGCAAAAATAATGAATAAGAAATAAGGCTGCCTATTAATAACATGTGCGTCAAATGATACAAGCACTTTAAAGCTCACACACAATTAAAATGTTGATATGAAACAAGTTTTCCAATTTATAGCATGCACACTGAATAAGATGAGAACTTTAAAGCTCACAAACATCTCAAATATGGAGAAGACTAGCACTTTGACACTTGCAAATCACTCAAATATTGATATGACAAAAGTTCTCCAATTTGTAACATGCATACTAAGTAAGATGAAAACTTTAAAGCTCACAAACAATTCAATATAACATGCATTTTAATATACATACCTATCTTATTAACATCACATAGAAAAATGAAAAAAGTTTGCAATTTGCTCGTAGGCATACTCATAGCTATTAAGTGATAAAGTACAAAATTGTTTAATTTTAATTGCTAAAACTTGGAATATCGATTCAAAGTAGTCAAACTTATGTCAAAATTAAGGCCTAACAAGCAGATAACCCAAATTCACAACATCAGAGCTTTCACTCAAATAATTACAACTACAATTAATATGATAAACATTAACAAACAAAAAATCTAGAATCTACAACATGAAAATCTTCTTTTCTTACTTTCACACATGAAAAACATAAAGACAAAGAGGGAGAGACAAAAAAACTACATAAATGTAAATATTGAAAAGAAGCAAAGCAAAATGAAACATTACTGTGTGCACCTGACAAACAATGAGCTTGAAGCAATTTTCCTATAGCAAGCAATCTTCCCAAAACAAGGTTGCATATAAAATAGTAAGGTAAGAAAAATAAAAGCAACATTTTCAAACAAACATGAACAATAAGAGAACAAAAGTAGCTAGGAACAAAAAAAACCCAAAAATGGTAAAGCTCAAAATGCAAGCTTAGAGAGTTTAGAAGACGAATACGAAGTCTTTAAGTAGAGTTAAAAATAGTTGTCAACCTTAACAGTCAAGCATCTAAATAGATAACGTGCATGTCCTACCATATATATAATTCCATATCATATTTGCTATTGTTTCCTTATATATTTGGCACTTCCTTATATCCTAATATTTGTATTACTAGAAAAAGAAAGTAGCTTATGCTACTAAAGGAAACCACCATCTCACTAACCTATGATGAAGATCTTAGTCGTCTGAATTGGCATATATATATACGAACTAGATAAAGTAGTTATCGTACTTGGAAGGAAAAGTTAGCGACAGAATGGATTAAACATAAATTGTACTTGGAAAATATATATTTCATATCTTAAGTTCAAAGTTAAATAATCTCAATGATCCAATGATTAGATAGTACGCAACAAAAATGCATTTGGATCATAAATTGTGAATTAAAGCATACCAAGGCATACAAATAAAAGTACAAAAAGAGATATGAATTTACAATATGAAACATCCATCACAAAGCCTCTCTTAAACGTCAACTGCTTGCTATCTTTAAGTGTAGAAAAATGGAATCGATCTTATGCTAGAATGGTAGAGATTGTGAACCTATGTTTAGATAATGACACTCTCATTTATACTGCCACAACATTGAAAAGTTTCAGGTTGTTAACATCCCTATTTTTCAAAATTGGGCTCCATCAAGCTTCTTAAAACCTTTAACTTTAAAACTTTATCCATATATTGTAGCTCCAAATTATGTCATCCTTTACGATATCATCATTCTAGACATCAGGAAAAGGAAATATAGTTTGTAATTATGGTTAGGGACAAATGACATCTTGTTTATTAGGTCACTTTTAGGATGGGAGAAGTTAACTAAGCATTCAAAAATCATCTTCATAATTTTAACTAAGCATTTAAAAGGTTACACCTCTTCATATATTTCTCAATACTTTATAGTGGTGTAGGTCAATGGTATGAAGTCTTGAGAAGGTGGAATGGAAACTTGCAATTTGGATTAACATCCATGGTGCCTTAGTCATGCATATAGTTATTCTAAATACTTAAATATCCTTGTAATTTCCCCTATGGATAATTAATAATAGAAGGAAGTGAGATTAGTTTATATGGCATAACTATATTAAACTTAGAACATAAGAGGAAGTTATTCGTATATTCTTAATCATTGTATTAGGAAAGTAGTTATAGATGATACAAACTATACATTACAAATATAGATGGTGAGAGAATAAGACAATTGCTTGAGAACCAAATTTCGATGTGAGAAGAAGAACACTTGTGAATAGGTGAAACATACATCGTTTAAGTGGAAAACACAAAGACGCAAGAGGAGGAGCACCAACAATGAAGTAAGTGGCTAGAACACGAACATAGAAGATTGAAAACCAGGAAGAGAGAAGATAAAGACATTGTTAAAGTAGCTAGAACACGAAGACAGAAAATGAAAAACTAGAGGAGATTAGTGTTTTTAGGTTATCAATATGAAAAAATGATGTCGTTTTCTTGTTTTTGAATTCTTCTTTTTTTCACTACGAAAATATTTTTATAGTCAAAAGTTTTTGCCTACGAAATTTGTTTCATAGCTTTAAAATGTAGCTGATAGCTAAGGGATCTAGAACAGATTTGACTTTTTAATTACAATAAACATTTCAAAGCCAAAAAAATTTGCTACAAAACTAAGTTCACGGTTAAAAAACGTCTCCAAAATTTATGATCTATGAAAATAATTTTGTAGCTAAAAATTTCTGCTGCAAATTTTTTTCACAGTTAAAAAATGTCTTCAAAAGTTATTAGCTATGAATATCAAACGTATCTATTCTAAACATAGGAATAATTTAAAAAACTGCAAAAAATTTTATTTATAGAGATACTACTTCAATGGGCTATGATTTTGAAGTTTTGTAGCTACATAGTAACTTTTAGCTACAAATTTCAAATTTTAGCAAAAGAAAATGTAGTCAAAGGTTCTACTTGTTATAGTAACAAAAGGTCAAAACTTACATCGTTTACATGTTAACAATGCATTTTTGCACTATAGTTTGAAAGAAGTGGTCTATATGTAGCTACGGCTACTTCACAAATAAAGAAAACAAGGTGTGCAGACTCAGAAAGTCCATTTACAAACTTTGATAGGCTTTAAGAAATTGGTTTATAAAACTTTCATGTTTTAAACTTTAGTTTCATCCAATCACACATAGATTACTCGTTGTTTACCTATCAAAAAGGAGGAATCTTCATGAGCTTGCTATTTTGCGTAGATGAATTGATTTTAGTAGGGAAAGATTTGAAGGCAAGCACAAAGTTCAAGTCGTACTTGAACAATTATTTTCTTATTAAAGATTTAGGTCCTCAAAAATATTTATTAGATGTAGAAGTTGATCAAGGATTATTTCTATTTCAAAGAAAATACACAATTGATATCCTTAAAGAAAGCGGATACTTGAAACAAAACCAGTCAATTTTCCTATGGAGCAATCACAAGTTGGCATCAAAGGGAGCAAAACTTGGAGACCAAAGAATGTATAAGAGCTTGATAGGGCGCCTAATATATCTTGCAAAAGCATTAGGAATGCAACAATCTCAATATCTTCTTAACAAATTAGACATTCATAACTGTTTATGCATTAACTTGATAGTCTGTTAAAATATTAAGAAAACAATTTAGTATATATCATGCATATTAGAGATAAATAGGAAAAAGTTTATGAATTTAATAGAAATAAGATAGAAGAAAATTTAGGGATATGATAAATATGAGATACATAAAAGTTAAGAAATTAAATAAAATTTGGTATGATAGAATTTTTCTAGGTGTTTGACTCCTTCGATTATAAAAGTAACATTGTGAATGTGAATACAGAGTAAGAAAATTTTCTTTTTCTCAAATCCAACGTTACATTTCTCTTCTTTTCCTATTCTTCAATTACTGATTTTCGATGGTTTAGAATATGATATGTTTAGTCAAAGAAATTGAATAAGTAAATCGAAAAATATATTTTTCTAAGAAAAGTGCAATAAATTGTTAAAAAAACCCTGACTGCTTGGCTGCTGTATGCAAAATTTGACTAGGAGGCGTGCCTGTTGAGGCTGACTATTGATTGAAAACCTACGAGTCAGGAAACCTCCAAGTAGTTTCTGCATATTCATACTATTACCATTGGTGGTTAACGTTTTCGTACTCTTTTCTTATTGGTATTATTATATGATAACTCTACGAAATATTGGTATGTGACGATAATGATATGACTTGACATACATTTCACTAAAGCTTGAGAGTTCAGATTTCTAAACATTGACCCGTTACAGCCATCTATCTCTATCATCTAGACGTAACATGTTTAACATTTTCAGGAATCGGACTGTTGAGTAATTTGACTGCTTCCAACCAGTCAAATGCTTATATTCCTCCATGACAGATCTTCTGCTCCTGAAATTTAATTCCTACCTAATGCCGGCAATTTTTATCGAATTTTTTTTATCTCATTTGTTTATTATGAAATTTGGGAATAATAGTTGTTGTTACCGGGTAGGACTTAATAAACGGAACAGATGATTTCATCCGATATTCCTCTAAGCACTAATTATAAGTCACAGCTGCATATTGAAATTTGAGTCATTACAATTTGTAAAAATTGATATAATGTTTATTTTATTTTTAATATTAAAAACTTTAGTAATTTAAAATTATAAATATATTTTAAAATAATTCAAATAAAAAAGGGCTATGACTTTTTTACTTAAAATAATATTAAAAATCGAATAATAGAATTGCAAACCCAAACTTTAAATCTGAAAATGGAGTTTAAAAGTCTGATGAGCCTTAAATCTTTACGTGGCGCTTCTCCTGCCTGGAAAGGTAAGGCTGCTTGAGAAAGTTGAGCGTTCATAATCATTCTTAAAAGACCTGAAACTTTGAATCAAAAGACAACTATGCTTTATCACCTGATGTAACCTAAACCGTGACTGACAACCCACGGGCTAAGGCAACTTTGAAAATTTTAGGATCACGTAAACATCAACTAGGTATGATTTGACAAGCCCTGGTCCTGGAGATGTCAGCATTTATGAGACTTATCTCACGCATGTCATTACAGATTTGATGCTTTGATCCATCTTATAGCATACCTATAATTCATAGATGTATCATCTGGCATGATACTATTTCCTGCACTCCAAAATTGACTCAAAGAATTGCTTCATTTCAGTTTCTTCCCTGGTACTCGATGCATTTAATTTGTTTGTGAGAAAGTATAGATAGCTCAATCGAGACGAAGTTTCTGTTACCACCGTATAAGCATAACTCAAGCTTATAAGGTGTTTACGTTGAAAAATACCACATTATTTCAATTTCGTAGTTTTCTTTACAATTTCAGATGCAAACTGAAAGTTGAGTAGAACTTTTTGTCAATAAAGAATAAACATCGTTTATAAATGGGCACATATATATAACAACTAAATTTATTATATACATATATATATCAACTTCAAACATTAGCTGAAAGAACAAGGTGTCTGATTATTTTTAATAATTCCCTTGAAAAACTATAACCCTAATGCCTACAACTTTTATGCTGGGCGTGGAAGAACAGATCAACATGTTAGATGCAATTGGTGCAATCAAATATTAATAAATACGATAACAAGTCATTTTCTGAGTATAAAATTATTCTAATTGTGTTAATTTCTAGGGACCATAAAACTTTGACTATTCTTTTGTCTTTGAAGGATACTAATATTCTTTCTATGTTAGAATCCCAGTGATTTCGTCTATTCAAAAGGGATAAACATATCCATTCCTAATTTTATATTACAAAGAAGCAAAACATGTACGTATTACTAGCATATAAGGTAGAGGTTTTAATTAATTCATGCTTGCTTAGCCTTCATATATGTCATTATTCACTCGGTAATAGTAAGTCTAGTATGTAAACAAAAGAAACTGATCAAACTGGACATAAATTATTAGATAGAGGCAAAGGCAAAGGCAAAGCTGGATGTGAAAAAAATAAATAAATATTTTGTAAAAGATTTTAATTTTAATATATAAAAATATTCCCTTACTATCCCTGTTTCTAGTTCCATCCCTCGATAGAAGAGAAATATGAGACGTTATTGAATTATGAGCCATCATTTCATATAATCTTACCTTGATGAACCACGTGTCATTCAAACGTTATCGCGGAAGTTTCTTTAGAGTTTCCTACCGTCCATATATATATAAAGGGTGTCTTCACCCAAAATAGTTTAATTAAATTTGTATAATGGTCCATCAAATTATAATGATAACAATATTGTTGTCATGAATTTACCATTTGCTTCTAAATTGTATCAATCCCACAAGAAATCCTAGCTCAAAGGAGCTGAGCCTTAAAGTCAAGCCTTGTTACTACTTCTTACATGCAGGATTGGTGCTAAAACTTCGACATCCTTTTGGTCATTTCCACAACAGCTCCAGTTTTAAATTACGTGTATATTTCTTAACCTGAAGGTTGGCACTTCTTTCATTCTCATGCAAGACAATTCTCACTCTCACCCTATGATTTTAGATCCTATCGATTTAACATTTCTGATTCTTTAGGCGATATATATTAAGCTCGGCCCAGTAATTTTAACAGTTTTTCATAATATAGTTTTATTCTTATGCGTCATATTTGATAATCAATGTTTAGTAAATCAAGACCAGCTCATTTCTTCTACTCTTTTTTCTTTTTTCTAAACAAGACCCATTTGTGGCAAGATACTATCTATATTATCTGTGAGATATTTAAATAAAAAAGAATTAATTTTATACGAAAGTAGATTGAAAATCATAAATAATTACTGATTTAGATTCAGAAATCTATCAAGTTCAGAATCAAAGTGTCAAAAGAGATCGATTAATTACAACTTCATTAAAAATAATTTATTCCATTCTCTTAACCTTTTTAGGTTTAATATTATTATAATAAAAGTATTTTCTACTTAGTATATAATATAATTAAAAAAGAAAATTAGAATAAAAATAAAAATATGAATATCATACAAGCTTTAATCCGTATCAATAATAGCAACTTGCAGAGAAGTCTCTCCTCGTCCTCTTTTTATACTGTATAGAGTTTTCATCTTTGGCTTCCATAAACAAAACCTAAAAATCTCACCATCTTTGACCGATAAATAGGACAAGGAGTTGTTGGCTAATGGATGAGAGCGCCACCTTGTGGGCTGCGGCCTGTACCGACCGACAACATTTTAGAAAAACAAACGTTAACGTAACTTCCTATTCCTTATATGAATCGGATTATGAAAAGCATTCAAACACACGTGCTCGCTACAAGACCTCTCAACGTTCAATTCAACTTTGGAGAAATTAAAGGATAAAACGAAAGATTTCACTTTGGCTCTCTAGTCAAGGGCTGTATTTTCCACGGTAAAACGACTATGACCACTATGGTTTCATTTCATCCCACACAAGAAGGCAACTCATGCTCATGCACTTTACTGTTGACCATAATTCAGATTAGATAAAGTACTAATTTGCTCCTTATGAGTGTCTACTACTTGGGTTTCTTTAAATAATCTCTAGTGTTAGAGATGAGTTCGACTTCTGTTCGCTGAATTCTTAAATTCTTTTGGAATTCACTTGTAAATTTTTTAATTAGTTAATAAAAAATAATCTGCATTAATAATTAGTAGGTAAATTATATTCAAAATTTTGAATTTTGTTTAATTTTATAATAATAGCCACAAAGTTTAAAATATTAATAAAATACTTAAATTTTTATTTTATTATAAAACTAATATATTATTAATTTTATAAGTAAAGCTGTTAACTCTTTAATTAATGGTGCTAACATGATTCACCAAGTTAGTACGTATAATCTTTTATATATTAACATTTGTGTATTAAATAATATTATATGCATGTAAGTATCTTTTAAGACTTAAAAATTTATTTATAATTTTTCAATAGCTGTTTACTTCTATTAGGGTGGAGGCATGAATTTGTTTAATCTGCCTGTACAACATATTCCTCCTCCACATTGCATAATGCAGGTGCCAAAATATGAGTTTGAGAAGACTGTCCCTAGAGGCTTTGATATCACTTTTGTGGGCGTCCCATGAGCAACAGTGGAGCTGTGAAAGTTACCAAAAAAAGACCCTTTTCTGGTCCCGTTTAAAGCGAACAATAATGGATATCCAATTGCGTGGATTCCACATTCTAATATAAAAATGAAGCATCAATTTGGAATAAAAACTTGTTTTCTTATGAATACTCAGTTATTCACTTCTATTTTAACTTTTGATGGATTATATTCACACCGATAATTCAATATATTTATTTTAATAGCAAATTTAAAATTTGAATATTTTATTATTACCTTAAATAATTTTGATTAGTATTGTAAAGTTAGACAAAATTTATTAAATAACCGATTTAAAACACATAATTATAAGATCATTTTTTTGTTATAATGAAAAACCTTTGCTTTGAAAAGCTGGGATCCTAGGTTGGATTTAGTGACAACTTTTGTCCGGAGGAGTGATGTCTGCCTAGCATGTTTACATATTTAATTCGGTTAGTCATGGTTTAGGAAAAGATTTAATCTATTGTCAACAAGGCTTGGATTGTTAATAGTGTAGATCGAGTTGCATTTTCCAAGTCTTTCGAAGGCTATATATTCCATATCGTATACGTTAGGTGAAGAGAAATATCGGAGTAACCAATAGAACAACTGTCTGGGGTTAGGTAACTTTCAGCTCCTTCATTTACTTCTAGAAAATCATCATATGACGTTTTTAACACAATTAGCACTTATATTACTAATACATTAATTGATGGTTAAGTAATCTTTTTTTATGCGTTTTAACTTTTTTGCTTAACAAAATTCTACATGCATTCCGTTAACACAACAATTAATATAATTTCGTATATATATATATATATATATATATATATGTATGTTTCTGAGTAACTATTTAATATTTACAAAAACTCAATTATG
>JANZLC010000003.1:7703432-7732309 GCA_026413385.1 Erythroxylum gracilipes
GTTTAATTTTTATGTCCGTCTATATGTTCAAAAATAATATTAACTCTTGTTCCAGTTATGAAATCAGTAAAGTTAATCCATCTAACACGTGACGGTTTATTTTGTGACTGTTTATTGTAAAAGCTAATAATAGCTTGATAGTCTGTTCTAAGAGTTATTTCTGTTTGATCCAAGTAATGGATCTTAAGTGCATTAAGTGAATTAATGCAAGCATTTATTTCTGCATCAATGGTAGATTTCACAGTATCAAATTTTCCACTGGCGTAGGCAAACACCTTTTTTGTATTTCTTGCTTCCCATTTATTCTTCTTCCATTTTGCAATTCCTCCCCATCCCTCCATACAACCATCTGTTTCAATGATTATATAGGCTTCTTTTGGAGGTAACTCCATTTCTGGCAAATTATTGACCATTTTCTTGATCTTTCTTATCAATTCCCAATCCATATTGGTTAGTCTCTTATCCGCATTGGGTGCTGTTTTATTGTATAATGGTCCTAGGAGTATTCCTAGTTTGGGAATATAATTTCTTGCATAGTTAAGAATTCCTAACCAGGACCTTAACCCTTTCTTTTCCTTAAGTTGTTCTTCTGGAAAATCAGAAAGTTTTCTGTTTATATGAGGTTGCAACTTAATCTTTCTGTTGCCAATAATGGCACCAAGAAATTCAATTTCTGTAACTCCAACAGCCATCTTTTCTTTGGACAAAACAAGTCCATGTTGTTTGCAAATATTTAAGAATATTTGTAAATGCTTTCTGTGTTCTTGGGACGATTCTGAGAAGATTAGTATGTCATCAATATAGGCCGCAATATATTTCTCATGACCTTTAAAACAAAGGTCCATTTTTCTTTGAAAAATGGCCGGTGCATTTTTCAGTCCAAATGGCATCACAAGCCATTCATATAGTCCATCAGGAACTATAAATGTTGTCCAGGGTATGGATTTAGGATCCATTGCTATTTGATGGAAACCGCTTTTAAGATCAAATTTACTGTAAATTTTACTATTTCCAATCTTCTTGATAATCGTGTTAATCCCTGGTAAGGAATATTGATCCTTGTGGGTGTTGTTATTCAACTTTCTGTAGTCATAGACCATTCTTTCTTTCCCATGCTTAGTTTCTCCAGTTACTGAATCCACTGATGTTCCTGAATAAACTATGATAGCCATAGTTCTATGTCGAGAAGTAGAAGGTCTAATAATTCCAAGTTCTAGAAGAGCTTGTGTATGTTTTCTGAATTGGGCCGTCATTAGTGGTGTAACGTGTTTCAAGGGCTTATCTTAAATAGTTACATCAGGATTTATGATATTTAGTTTACACAGAATACCATTTTTAGCCCAATGTTTCTAAGGATTTTTCCCTATGTATTCTAGGGTTTCAAGATCCTTTAATATTTCTTGTATTTCTGTAAAGTAATGAGGTATACTCTTCCTATAGTGTAATATACCATATCTCTAATGGCATAATATTCTTCAGTTTCTAATTCCAATTCTGGTATAGCCAGTTTGGACATTCTTATTTCTGTACTTGTCGGGACCTTTGACAAGTTTTTGTAGAAGGTAACAGTTGTTCCTTCTAATCTAACTCCTCCTTGCTGAGCTCTAATGAAATTGCATCCTATGATCATTTGTATTCCATCATGTTGATTCATAGGGATACAAAATGTAAAAAGAATTCTATAAGTATTTTCTCTTATCACCATAAGTCCTTCCTTGAGCTTGTATTCAGCTTTTATTGTCATATCTACCCCATATATTTTAATAGGGTTTAGAGCCCTTACTTTTGCTTCTGGTGGTAGTGCATCAATTTTTGCACAACACTTAGTAGCTCCTGTGTCCAATATTGCCCTTAGCTGAAATTCCTGACATCTTGGTATTTTAAACTGTATATCAAAATTATAAAGTTGATTATTTATCCTTCCCCTAGGAATACCAGTCTTGTCCTCCGTTATTGCAAGGATATTTTCTGTGTCCATAAAACAACTGAACATTCTTTCTGTTTCAGATAATTTATTAACTATCTGAAATTGTGGAATATAAAAATACTCAAATATAATCTGAGTTATTGCATCTCCAACTTCCACAAAATATTCTTTTGGACCAGGATTGACTAATACAACATAAATCGTACCTCGATAATCGTTGTCTATTACTCATGCTGATACGTCTATGCCTTTCTTAGCCATGGATGATTTCGCAGCAATCCTTCCATAAATTCCTGGTTGTATTATTTCTATTTGTATACCAGTTGATATACTTTTTCTACTAAAAGCAGGTATAAGAGTACAGTCTTTACTGTATAGATCAAATCCTACTGCTCCTTCTGTTTTCCTTGTTGGCACTTATGCATGTGATACTTCTTTAACAATTTTGACCATTACAGTTAAAGTCTAATTAGTTAATTAAATAAAATTAATTAATTAAGATGTAATTAATTAAAATATAATTAATTAATTAAAATATAATTGATTAATGAGTTAATTACAATGTAATTAATCAAAATATTATTCATTAATTACTTAAAATATAACATCATTTATATTATCAGATGAATGTAATTATATTAAACTATGTTACTTGATTTTACTGTAACAATGAAATGGTGGATATTATAGTTGTGTCGATAAATTACACAATATTTTGGATGATTAATCTATATTTTGAGGATATTATGTAACTAATGATATGTTGATGTAAGAAAATATTAGAGTTTTTTTTCCTTTAAAAGCTATCGAAAAGAAAAAATCGCAATATACTTGATTTTAAATATTTTTTCATTATAACTAGGGTACATAAATTAAAAATAATTATTTAAAATATATTTAAAATTTGCTATAAAACAAAAATTTAACAAATTTTTATTTCTTAACATTTTTAACAAACCAACCACCATCAATGGTAATGGTAATCATTCCTTCATTTTAACCAACGATTATAATTATAATGATTATATCCATTCCTATTCTTCACTATATTTATTCCTATTCTAATTCTCATTACCCTCTATCAACCAAGCGCGCCCTAATAACTTCATAGGTTTGAAATATGTTATTATACAAACAAAGTTGCGTTGTTTTGTTGCTAAACATGCTTTGATAGTTAACAGTTATGAAATTCGAAACACCTGGTGTACTATACATGAAAATTTTCCTGTTAACAGTTAAGAAGTCGAAGTCAAAAACCAAATGTTATTTACCCTTCCCTGTTTTTGAGCCAGTGTTCTTGTTCATTTGCTCCCTTTTGTAAATTTGGCGTTTAAAAAGAACTATTAATTTATTGATATGGCAAGTAACTGGTTGTAGCTAGTCTTTGATCTTGTATTAGTCTAATAAACGGGTCATGTTGTCCATGGAATTGGGTTGTCATTGAAGAATAGTGAACAAAAAAGTAGAAGGGCTTTTTGGATTTGAATGTTCAAACTTTGAGTTTTAAAATTTAGCAGCTGACCGAGACGCGCACGGCGTGTTTTACCGTCGCTCTATGCCTTCTTCTAACTAGCTTATTTTTTTTGTTCTCTTGTAATTAAAAAAAAATTAGCAGCTGAGCTTCTATCGCATTATGTAGTTATTATCTTTTACATGAACAGTTGTGCTTTTTCATTCTTGTGATCTGTTGTGGATAAAAGGACGTACATGGCAAGAAAAGACACTTTAGAAATGTTTGATGAAACTTAAGTTGTCATGTAAAATGCTTAATCAAATAGAACTTTAGCAGGAGAGATTAAAAATTTCATTAATTATAGGTTTTGTTTCATTAAAAGCATAATCAGAGTATATACTTATTTTCTTTTGTTCTTTCTTTTCGTTTTACAGTTTGTGATTGTCTCTTCAACTGGATGGGGATTGGTTATCTTTGGAGGTTACAAATTCTTTGCTAGAGGCAAGAAGGAAGAGGTAATTAGGCTTTAATTCCTCTATTCTCAACTTGTGGATTTGGAGAGCAACATAGTAGAATAATACGCAGAGCACAAAATATTTTTACCATTTATTTGGTTTAACAACAAAAATATTCCATTTGAATCGGAACTCATTGTGAAATTTATAGCAAACTAAGTTGATTCATACGGTACTAAAAATAACATGGTTATATTAGCAAAGCTTGAGGCATTGTCATTCGAATTGTTTACTTGATTCTATACCTTCTATATTGCAGAAGGTTGGTGGACCCGCAAAGTAGACTTGGATCGTTAGCTGAATATCTCTTTATGCATATCCATAACAAGGTTGTTACTACATTGAGACAACTCAGTTCTCGGGAAGTATTAGTTTGTACTCATCTCCTAAAATGGGGGACAAACATTCATTTCTCTTGTGGTTGTGCTGATATTTGATCTATCAAGTACCTTTTTCTGTGTTCTAATAATCAATGGGCCATTCTGTTCTTGATAGATTGCTAAATTATATCTTTAAGGATAAATGCTAGAAAACTTCTGCTAGTTAGTATAGCAGCTAACTTTAAACTTTGGACACAAGTTACACCTGACTAGAGCACGTAACAAGACCAATCCGTACACATGTCTTGCTAAATCCTTGATGTTGAGAGATCATTTGACAACCTTATCAAGAGTTGCTAGAGTTTGACGTGAGAAGTCAGCCAAATGCAATATGTCTTGCGTTGTAGGTTGAGTGGAAGAATGTTTCTAATATGCATTATGCTACAAGCGGTAATGTCGATATAATAGCAAGAGTGAGCTTCTTAAAGCTAGAAAGCGCTTTGGGTATCATAAAGGACAGAGTTTCAAGAGTTGGGTATCGGGTATGTACAATTCTCTGGATCCTTGGAATCTTTACTCACTGAACGACAACAGATGGAATCCCTAAGAAGAGTTGATCAAAACTTTAAACATGTGCCTTTCACGCTTTATATTAACTAATGAAATATCAGAAGATAGCGAAGCTTGAATTTTCAGGCAAAGGGACATAGTTCTGATTAGTACAACTCAATTCGTATCTTGAATAAAAGGCTTGCCCAAATAGAAATAATCAACAACATCTAAACTTAAACCAAACTAAGTTGTTCCACAACTTTCAGTTTTAATTTTTATTCACTAAAATAAACTTCTTTAATTCATTTTTTGCAAAAAAAACATGCAATATTTAAATAATTTTATTTGATGTAAAAGAATGAATATCTAAAAATTTTATTTTTAAAAAATAAGAACTCCCAACTTTTTTTCTTTACAAATTTCTGTAATATTAAGAACTCTATTTCATATCAATTTCTGGTTTTGATAGTTAGGTTATATATTCTTTTAACTATTCAATTTTTTTGATCTAAAATACCAAAATTGAAAACCAGCAATATTTTGGTTAGGCTATTTGAAGTTGAGCAATTGTTGGAGCAAAGTTTAATAAGTGAGTAACATCTGTTGGTCTTTTGTGTATCCATTTTGTTGCTGTTGATCTTCTTTATTACAATTGATAATGAGAATTATTTACGTTGTATACTTTTGCCCTGACAATATTGTACCCAGTTATTATTTTTATACTTTTTAGGTTAAATCATAATGGAGAATATGAAATCATCTTCTATTCGTGGTAAGTCCGATCCAGTATGGAATTATTTTTCTTCTTCTCAAGTATCTGATGGGAATATCCAATATAACTATATGTTTTGAGGTAGAATATTTAAAGAGGGAGGAATTTTTAGAATGAAAGAACATTTTGCCGGTGTTAAGGTTAATATTACTTCTTAAAAAAAAGTACCACTTGATGTTCGTGATATGATTGGAAAATATTTGCAGCAACAAGTAAAAAAGAAAAGGAAAATAAAGATGCTCATGATATATCTTTTAGAGATGATGAAACATCACAAGTATTAGATAAAGTAAAAAGATAAGCTACTATAGACATAGATTCTTATCTTTCTCCAAGAACTACTCCTGGTTCTTAACCTAGCCTAAAATTTTTTATGATTGATAGGGATTTTGTTTTACGGTGTAAAAGAGCATGGGCTAGATGGTTCTATCATTCTTGTATTCATTTAAATGCTTTAAATTCATCATATTTTAAAGAAACAATTGATGCTATAACAGTAATAAGTCTAGGATTTAAGATACCATGTTATTATGAGCTGCGTGTGTCTTTGCTTTAAGATTTAAAAAAGAAATGTCAGTTAATTGTGGATACATATAAATCTAGTTGAGGATCAACATGATGCACTATTATGGCAGATAAGTGGACTGATCAAAGACAAAGAACCTTGATTAATTTCTTGGTTTATTGTAATATTGAAACAACATTTATCAACTCTATTGATGCTTTTAACATGGTAAAAAGTGCTAATGCTTTATCTGAATTATTCTATGAAATTGTTGAGTGGGTTGGCCAAAGAATGTTGTGCATTTTGTTACAGATAATGCAGCTAATTATATATCAATTGGGTACTCATTACAATCAAAGTATGAGCATATTTATTGGTTTCCATATGCTGCTCATTGTATAAATCTTATTTTAAAAGATATTGATGGTATGGACCATATTTTTAGTCTTGCTTCACGCGCATCTAAGATCACAATTTTTGTGTATAATCATGTCATATTTTTGTCTTCGTTAAGAAAGCAAGAAGATTGGGTTGAGATCATGCGTCCCGTTGCTACCAGATTTGCAACTACATTTATTACTTTGAAAAGTGTTTGTAAACATAAGCAACTACTTCAAATTTTAGTGATAAGTAAACACTTTTCAAGTCATAAATTATCAAAGAGTAAAAAAGGAAAAGAAGTTTGTGCTATTATTATAAATAATAAATTTTAGGATGCTTGCTTGATCATTGTGAAGATTGTGGCTTCGCTCATACGGCTGTTGAGAATTGTTGACTCAGATGAGAAGCCATATTTGAGGTATATATATGATGGTATGTATAGAGCTCGCAAAACAATTATAAATCTTTTTAAAGGGAAGGAGAAATTGTACAAGCCTTGTATAGATATTATTGATCGACGATGGGATAAGAATCTTACTCAAAGGATCCACTTAGCAGCTTATTTTCTCAATCCTTATTGCTTATATAGTGGAGAAGCACGTACAATTAATATTATGGCCAGTTTGTTTGATGTGATTGAATGCAAAGGTATTTTCTCTATTGAAGAGCAATCACAAGCAATAAATGAAATTAAATTGTATCGTGAAGATTTAGAAAGTTTTGTTAAATCATCAGCAAAGAGAGAACTTATGATTAAAAAATGCAACTAGGTAAGTTTTATACTTTTAATTCATTATTTACTTATTAATAATATATATTTTTATCATAACTATTAATTTAAAATACAGATGAGTGGTGGAGATTATTTGGTAACAGTGCTCCAACATTGAGAAAACTCACTATTAGGTTACTCAATCAAACAACTTCTGCATCAGGTTATGAATGTAATTGAAGTGTTTTTGAAAGTATTCATACAAAGACACGAAATCGTTTGGAACATCAAAGACTTAATGACCTTATTTATGTTACTTATAATCTGAGAATGAAGAACATGTATTTTATAATTTTATTTTTATTTTAATAATTTTATTTTTATTATTGACTTTATAATTTCTTTATTATGTGTTCAGAGCGCTTAGTAAGAAGAGAACATATGATCCAATTGATATTCATTGTATTGAACATACTAATTTTTGGGTCGAAGAAGAAGAACCATCGCCCGATCTTGATTATAATGAATTTGAAAAGACAATTTATGAAGAAAATGTATTTGTCACAACGAATGAATTAAAAACATCTACTGATGGTCAATTCATAACTTATTTTGATCATATTTAAGTTAAAATTATATTGTGTTACAAGTTTACAATTGAGAATAATTTCATACAATACTAATTTGTAATTTATTTTAATGCAGTAGAAGAAGTTGATGCAAATACTTTGATGAAAGCGTAGTTTACGAATCTTTAAATTGTGTTAGAGAATTTGGAGCTTTTGACGATGATGAGATGCAACCTCTTTCAGAAATACAATTTTGATTTTTATTGTTATTTTAAGTTTTATATTAGACCCATATTTATTTATTATTAGTTCATTATATAATAATAGATATTGGTGTATTTTTTATTTCAATAAAATATTTTGTTTTTAATTATTCTTATAAGTTTTATTTCTTATTTATTATATACCGATTTTATAGCAGTTCATTACCGGTTGAACCTCTAAACCTTAAACCTTTAATTTTATCGGTTTGATATCCGGTCCGATTTTTAAAACATTGGTTTTAAGAGATGACAAGTGAAGGTTGTATTAAATTGAAGCATTATTTGTTAAAATCATCAATTTTGGAAAAAATTAATACACTATTGCAATAGAGAAGGTGAGATCATGCCTAATGCCTTATTCACCCAAAGAGTTTTAAATGAATTAGGAAACTTATTCGCGTCCCCATTATGTAGGAAATTGTATTTAACTAGAACATTGAAAGTGTTAGCGGCACCAAATTTGAATTAATAACCCTTATGCATAATATTTCTAGATGTTAAGATAGATTTTGAATCGAAATTTGGTTTAATTCACTTACTCCTTATTTTTCAAGGTCTTACAGGTGAAGATCTATATAAACACTTGAAATAATTTCATGTTATTTGCTATGGAATGAAGCCATAAGAAGTAATAAAAGAGCAAATCAATCTTAGGGCATCTCTAACCCATTCGTCCAAAATGGAGTAGAGTTTCCTCTATTTTAGAGATGCTACAGTACTTTTCACTCCAATCCACAACTCTATTTTCACACCAAAAAGGAATATTCTCAGCATATTCTTTTTTTACCTTTCATTAATGATTATTAAAATTACTTTATGAAATTAACCCAACTTTACTTTTTCACGTACATTTTTATTCACAATATTATTGTTGTTATATTTTTATGTTATTAAATAATAAATAATAAAAGTTCAATAACTATAATTTGTTATTTGATAATACTAAATGAAATAATATATGACATATATTGCACTGTTTTATATTATTTAATTATAGTAAATGACAATATAATTACGTAATATCAAACGTCAAATTTTATTGAATTTTATAAATCAAAAACATTTTAACATTAAAAAAAGGCACAAAACATTCATTACACCAAAAAAAATTAAAAGATAATATCGCCACTAAAAATAAACATAGCATAATCCACTAATCCTCTGAATTAGTACATTGTTCTTATAAATATTCTATTAATGCATTCCTTAATTCGATATGTGCATTTTTGTCCTTGACTTGTTTATACTGGGTAAGAAATTATTGAAATCGGGTATTTTCATCTGTTACCCTTTCTATAGTTGATTATGAAGCTTCATTACACCTGCGATTGGTCCATTTAGATCACATTCATCCTCAACAGTCATATTGTGCACAATAATGCAAGCAGTCATGATATACTTTTTTTTTCCAAAAACGTGTTGGTCCTATCATAATCGCAAATCATGGTTGTATAGCTCCGAATGCATGCTCCACGTCCTTCTTACATGACTCTTATCTTATTGCAAAATACTTTTTCTTTATAGAATGTGGCTCATGAATTGTTTGCACAATGGTGGACCATTTCGGATAAATCCCATCAGCTAAATAATATCTTATATTATATTTTTTTCCTTGCATAATATAATGAGCAGGAGGAGCAATAACTTGAGCAAGGTTAGAAAGTAAATGCGATGATTCTAACACATTAATGTCATTATTTGTACCTGGCATACCGAAATAAGCATGTCATATCCACATATTATAATCAACGATAGCTTCAAGAATAATAGTTAGTGATCCTAAACGTCTAGCATATTGTCTCGACCAAGCCGTCAGACAATTTTTCCACTTCCAATGCATACAATCAAGACTACCTAACATTATTGGAAAACCACGTTGCTTACCAATATGAAGAAGTCTTGCAACATCGTTAGCATTTGGTGATCTAAGATACTGCTATGAAAAAATCTTGACAATGGCACAACAGAATCTCTTGAAGCCTTCAATTGCTTTTGACTAACTAATTTTAAAGTACTCATCTGTAGCATCCGTAAGTATACCATATGCTAACATCTGGAATACGACTGTTATTTTTTGTTGAGTGGATAATCCAAGTCTACTAAGCTCATCTCTTCGTTGTTGGAAATATCTATCATGCTCTTTTACAGCATCAACAATGCGAAGGAACAAACTTTGGGACATTCGATATCGTCGCCGAAACATATTATCATTATATCATAGATTTTCGCAAAAATAATCTACAATCAAATTATGATCTACAACTTCACGATCGCGGTTGATCACTATATGCCTTAGGAGCCACGATGCCTACCTTGGTTGTTTTGTTGATTGTGAAGAAGCTCAATTGCTAAGTTATTTTTCTGTATCAAATTATGTATGATTGTTTCATCTTCAAGAATCATCAACTCAAGTTTATCATCACTTGATGACGATGATGATGACGATGAAGATGATAGCATGTCTTGGAATTTGATATTAGAAAGACCTCCAATATCATAATCCATTTCAATAAATTGATGCATATTTGATTTAGTAAAGGATGATATTTATAAAAGTTCTTGCTATGGTTAAGATACTGACAAAATCTATCCAATGGTTAAGTTTATGATGAAATCTAATCGGACGGTTGAGATTTGGATGAAATCCGTTAATTTTATCTAACATGGATAAGGTTGATGATAAGTTTTGAAATGATTATGGATGTAATCCATCTAACGGTTGAGATGATGATGAAATCCAATCGGACAGTTGAGATTTAGATGAAATCCGTCAATTTTATCTAACGTGGATAAGGTTGATGATAAGTTCTGAAATGATTAAGGATGTAATCCATGTAACGGTTGAGATGATGATGAAATCCAATCGGATGGTTGAGATTAGGATGAAATATATCAATTTTATCTAACATGGATAATGTTGATGATAACGGTTGAGCTGATTATAAAATCCAATCGACGGTTGAGATTTGGATGAAATATATCAATTTTATCTAACATAGATAAGGATGATGATAACGATTAAGATGAATACGAAATCCAATCGAATGGTTGAGATTTAGATTAAATCTATCAATTTTATCTAACACGGATAAGGTTGATGATAATGGTTGAGATGATTAAGAAATCCAATCGGACAGTTGAGATTTGGATGAAATCTATCAATTTTATCTAACATGGATAAGGTTGATGATAACGGTTGAGATGATGATGAAATCTAATCAGACGGTTAAGATAATGATAATATTCATATACAAGTCTATAAATATGAAAGATAGAGTGTCTAAGAAAATCACCATTTTGAACCAAGTATTTCACTTTTCTTCATCCTAAATATTACATTCTCACAAGCACATCAATTCTTAAAGAAAAATGGCTTCTCAATCCACTAGATATAGCACTAGTGAAGATATGCTCTTATGTCGGATTTATAGGAGATTTCGAAGATCCGATTGTTGGGAGGCATCAAACTTCTGACCACTTTTGGGGTCGAATTAAAGAGGCATATAACAACGAGGCGACTGATGGGTGGGAGCAACATAACAAGATATCTTTACAAGAGCGATCACAAAAATAGCACAAGCTATTAAAAATTATGAGCATATATCAGACAAGTGAAAAATTTGGATCTCAGTGGTGCATCCGATCAAGATACTGTGAGTTTCCAAAATTTTTAATTTTGCAATCTTATATATACTTGATGGATTGATAACTAATAAATATATATACATTGTTTGTAGTTGGATCGTGCGAAGGTGTTACTAACGCAAGATGTTAATTGCAAAAAAGTTTCAAAGATTTTGAAAATTTTAATAATGATGTCATCACACCAAGACAAATTTACTGGAAGCAAACTTCCAACTATGTATCATTAGAATCCGATAATCCAACACCTGAATTTCAGGTACCAGTATCTGTTGTGCTCTTCATCCAAAATGGCCTATTGGGGTGAAGAGGGTCAAAGCGAAGAGAAAAATAGAGGAAAAATCTTCTTTTGAGATAAATAATCTTAGAGTTGAAAATCGAGAGTTTATTGAGCTACTGAAAAACAAAGCGAAGATGGACAAGTAGTGCTTGAAATGACTAGACAGAAGATGGAGATTCAGAGACAAAAGTTGGCTTTGAAGCAATGGAAAGAAAAAATTAAATTATGTCTCAAGACTTGAATCAAATTAGAGATCTTGGTCATCACGCGTATATTGCAGCTGAACAAGCACGGATTCTAGAACAATCATCGCATCAACCTTATCAACCACAACCACAACCACAACCAAACTTGTCAAATAGTATTTTTAGTGAATATTTTACTAATATTAGTAGAGATGGAACCGATCTACCTTATTATTAAAATTTTTAATTTTGTGTTAGTAGTTAATATATTTTGCTTGTATTTTTTTAATCTAGTTCTACTGCTTGACTATTAATATTCATGTATGTGTATTTTAATTTAGTTTATCTTTGTTTGTAATTTATTATGTTATTCAACTATTAATGTCAACATATTTGTGGTTTACTTATTTGAAATTTTCTAATGAATATTTTTTTAAAATATTTATTCATAAGTGAATAATTATAAAGTTATAATATATAATGAAAATATTTATAAACATGAGACTAAATCTTAAAATTATTATAAAGTTATAATTACTTAAATAAACATATAATGAAAATATTGGAATATTGTTTAAAAAACAAAATAAAGAATGAAAGAATTTAAAAAGAATGAATGAATGAAAAAAGAAAGAAAATCGGAAGAAAGAAAAGATTGAGAGAGAGAGAGAAAAAGAAAAAAAGCTAACATTTTTTAAAGATATGAACAAAGATATGAACAATACTGTAGCATTTCTCCAAAATGGAGGAAAATGTCAATGGATTGGAGTTGATTTCTCCTCCATTTTGGTGTTTCTCCTTCATTTTGGAGATACGATGGAGATGGCCCCGGAGCATTTTCATTCTTATTGAAAGATAAGGTGGATGAATGACTTCATTATCTTCCTTAGGCTTAGTAACAATATAGGATAAAATGAAAATGTTGTTTTTAGAGAATTTTTTTTTATCACGAGTAACTAATATAAAAAAAATATGTAAGATAAGACAATTTATCAAAGAAAAATTGCATGATATTAGGAAAGGTCTAAGAAATTATGTGCTAGTTGCTAACACTATTAAATTCTTGATCAACTTTTAATATGATACTTTCATGAAGAGCTTTTTTCAATGGATACAAACATGGTAGATATAATTAGTGAAGGAACTTTAGTAAATAAAACACCCAAAATGTGGAACAATTAATTTTAAACATGGTCGAAAGTTTTAAAAAAAATTGTAGGCCGACATTAATTACTCGAGGATCTGCCATTTATTTCGTTTTTGGGCAAACTCGCTGTCGTTTTTGAATTAATCTCTCAGGTTATATTCAACTTTTCCAAAAAAAATGAGGAATTTGAGAAAATTGAGCACAAATTTTTGACTGTAAATTTTGCGTCAAGAGTCAAGACCTTTATGGATGGGATGATTGTGATCTACAAGATTTTTGGCGGAAATTATTGAAATTACTCGAATTGGGCCTTTGTTGAATAAAGTCCAATAATCAACTAGACTAAATTGGCCCAATTCGGACTACTCGTGTATTTAGAATCAACCGGACCGGCCTCTATGTGCTTTCGCTATCAACGTCAACGGCGGGACTAGATTTTCAAGTTTAACTGGCACGGTGTTGGACAAAGCAGGATGAGACAGTGACGTGTACCAAAATTTTATGATTAATGGCTTATAATTTTACTACGCAGACTAATTGCTCTTGACTAACTCCACCTCTACTAATAATAGATGTGACAACTACTGCTTAGTATGTTCCTTAAAAATTGCAAATGTCTTGAGGAAATATTAATTATTTTTAAATTGATTTGTTATAAGTTTACTATTTATGGTTAAGCATATCAGTTAATTAAATTGCACCAATCCAAATTACATCATAATTATAAATAATTCATATTAATAATTATTAAAACTTTTTCTTTCACTTTATTTAGGGATAGAATTCAACTAAAGAAATATATTTTTCAGTTAAAACTTGTTAAATACCAATACTCCTGTCCTGAAAGGTACTCGAAACGTTACAGGGAGGGTATATTCGTTAAGGAAGAAGGGCATAATTGATATTATTGACAAGAAGTGAAAGGGGCATCCCCCAGCTAGGGTTAAGCTCGAGTGGGACTTTTCTCGTAGTTCCAATTCCATTCCTTGTTCGCCAATCTTGCCAAATATTTCACTGCCTTTTTCCCCATCGTTATGTATTCAGGCACTCTATAGTCTCTAACTGACATAAAGTTCCAAATCTCGTGTTTACAGTTTCTGACTCTTAGCTATGGCTATGGGTCTGGGTAAAATAGCAATCCTCGCCGGTGCAGGTTATCTATTTATTTATTAGTATCTTAGTTAATCTTGGTTATTATTTTCTTCCTTGGTGGATATAATTGACTGCGCGTGATTTTTGAGTAGCTAGGAATCGTGAATTGCGTTTGATTTTATTTTGTTGATGTGTTAGGGTTTTTGGGTAAACCCCTAGATTATGAATTGTATGATTCGACCTTTTTTATTAATAAATTTGGTGCTTATATTTTCATGGGTTACTTGGTTTCTAGTGGCTATGAATGAAACAGAAAAGAGGGATGTTAATGGGTTTGACTTAATGTGGTTTTGGCTAAAATAGTCTAATTTAGTGTTATATGATCAGAGTGCGGCTATGTTGGTAGCTCTATTAGATGCTAATGCCTTTGGTTTTGCGTTGTGAATAAGACGAGATTGGGTTTAGGGGTAAGGTTATGGGGAATTTACAATTGGGTGTGCCTTTTTAACACTTTCACTCATTTTCTGTGAAAAAGGATCAACCAAGCTCATTCAGATCGTTTAAATGAGTTCTGAAGAGTACCTTACAAAACCAAACAAATTTGCTCTCGTGTATACGGATGGTAAACAGAACTTTTGTAATTTTTATGATGTGGCCTACATTTTTCATCTAATTACTGACTAAAATTTTCTGCCTTTTTGACATTAGGGGCTTAATGTAATGTTGGGTACCATTAGGGGTTATGTTCAGTTTCAGACTTAAATTTGGGGCTTACTGAAACCTTCTGCCTTTTCCTTTTCCTAGTTGTAACACATAAATTGTGACTGCAGCACTATGTTTGTTCAATTATGCTGAAACATATTGCCTCTTTCATGCTATTATAATGACTCAGCTATGTGCAATCTGAAACCTTGTTCCAAAAATTATCTGCAGGCACATATAATGCATCACAAAACTGTTACTCTTAACCTACATTGACTCCTTGTTAGATGCTAATCGGGAATAGTTTTTTCCTCAATTAATCAGTTTGATCTATTCATTTTAGGTATTATAGGCTCAGTTCTTGCAAGCGAGGGGCGCATGTCAAATGTTTCTGATTTTATATCGGGCACTCTAAAGGTGTATATATATGACTTAATATTATGAATGTGTTGATACATGAAATTTAGCTGCTATTCTGTTATTAGTTCCCTTTGTAGTGTGTTAAACTGCCTACTAATATATTTATTTTGTAACATAGATTGCTTTCAAAACTCTTCAAGGGGGTGATTCTAAATCTACTTCATCAGCTAGGAAGCCACAACATGACTCTATCAAAGATCAGGTTTTCATAACTTATATTTTCTCTAGATGTTCCTTTGCTGAATGAATTTATGCTGAAGTATGGTATATGGATTATGGCCTACCCAATTGCTTCTGGAAGAAATATAGCCACCCCTTCTCCCTCTCATTACTGTTGAATAGAAAACTAAAAAATGAACTGAAAAGAAAAAACTGAGACTGCCTGTTCAATGAACACATTGTCTTCAATCAGATAGTGTTCAATTGAATTAAAATGTTGTCACTTTACTTTTTGGATACTGTCAAAACTACTTAGTTATCATCAGAACTGATATGGGCTAAGCATCGTGTTGAATTGCTCAATGTTTGTGAATCCACGAAAAACATGGTGTGGATGATCAGAACAATTTATGCTTTGATTTCCGAGCAGCAGTGAAATTATGTCTGGAGAAGTTATTGAAAAGAATATTTCACCTTGAACACTAAAAGGTTCTGATAAATATTTGAGTTTGCTTAGGTTATTCATTAGAATTGCATTTTGAATAGTTTAAGATTGATTTTTTTAATTCTTCTTTTTCTCCTTTCTTCTTGCAAAATATGTAGTTTGATTATGTTGAATTTGATCTGCTTTAACTTCTTTCTATATTTGTTGCAAAGCATGCCTTTATGTTTTGCTAATAAGAATGCCATTTGCTCACTGGTTTAGGCCAACATTTTGTTATAGCTTCTGTATTTTATCTTTCATAGGTTGACATAATAAAGCGGGAGCTTCAAATAATGAGATCCTCTGGGCCAATCACGATTGTATCTGGAAGTGGAAAAGGTTTGAATTTGAACATTATCTTATGCATCGATCGACAGAATCATTTGGTTTGTGATATTATCACTGTAGTTTTTGCGGTTTATTTGGTTTAATTGTATATGCTGTTAACTGTTTCTGTTTGTTTAGATTTTTTTTCCTAAATATTCTTTGATGTGCTTGTAATGTTCAGGTTCTAGCAGATATGTCATAGTTGTTGTTATTGGAGTAGTTGGTTATGGCTATCTCTGGTGGAAGGTAATGCTCTGGTTTTCTTAGATTGATAGCTGCACTCTTTTTTCCCCCCTTAAATCTGTTGAATCTGAGTTTAATTTATATCCTATCCGATTGTATTCTTAATGAATGCATTTTTATCTTTATGGTTTTCCTTGATGTTGACTGTATCCTTGTATATATTCAGGGCTGGAAACTTCCTGACATGATGTTTGCAACAAGGCGTAGCCTGTCTGATGCATGCACTTCTATAGCCCAACAACTTGAGAATGTTTATTCATCAATTCGGGCAAGTTTCTTTTCCCCTAAATTTTGCTATAAGCGCTTGCACCTGGATCAAAACTGTAAATTGCAGAAAGACATGATCAATCTAGTCTTTATGCATGTTACCTTGATTAATTTTAGGAAAGAAGTGGTTAAAAATTGATGACGTCAGTATTTTATGCTGAGGATGCACCATGACTAATACTTGGTTTGGTGTATTTGACATGTTACTTGTGCTATTTTTCACATTGAGATTTCTTACCCTCTTGTAAATTTTATGTTTAATAGACAACCAGGAGGGAATTGTCTTCAAGCATAGATAACGTTGATGCCAATTTGAATGAGGTTGCACAAGTGACTGCTAATACACAAGGCAGGGTAGGTCTGGTTTACATATCGGCTAGGATTTTTTTTTGGGTTGATTCTTCATGCTTATGCGAAGCCTTTAATGTGTTCAGGTTAGTGATCTTCTCCAAGAGTCAGAAAGGATTGGTCATGATGTTCGTTATGTCCTTGATGTGGTTGAAACACTGGTAAGATCTCTTTCAGTTGAATATCTGTGATGCCAGTGTAATTTGTGAAAGTAACTTTTCTACATGTGAAGTTGATACTTTTTTTAAAAAATGTTTTAGGAACTTAAAATTAGTGAGATCGAAGGAAAACAGGTAATTTTCTTTTACAATCCTACAAAATTTGTTTTGTTGATGCTACTTGATGGTCATTAATAATTGCCTTCAATTTTATATTCAGAATCTGACTGTTCAAGGAGTACAGGCATTGTGTGAAGTTGCTGATGAATTGCAGAATAATGCACGTAAAGAGAATATTCAGGCATGTGTACAAAGACATGATCTTGGATGTTGTCATTCTCCATATTTTTATCATTTTAGCTGATTTAATTTCAATTGGTGTATTAATGTGGAAGCGAGCCTAAATATTTTGTCTATAAATGATATTCTGGTCATCCAAAAAACTATCAGGATCTCAGTACTCCCTCCATTTATTAACCACGTTGCTCAAATTCTGTAGGTTTTGCAATCGAGTTCACAAATTACGTTCTCACCTAAGGTATAGTTCTCTTCTAGACTATGGTGTGTCATAGCCTTTGCTTAAGATGATGCATATGCACATATAATCTTACATTCTTATACTGTTCCTTTGGCCTTAACCTTAATCTGCTTTGACTGAGGTGCTTGATATGTTTCACATCTAGTTTGATTGTGATCATCACACTTATTTTCTTTGTGTATTTAGGTTGCTTCCTTGCCTCCTCCATCACCTGAAACGTCAACATCTAGTGTTTCTAATGGATCTCTCGAGGTTTGTTGATATGCCCTCTTTTGTGGATAGAAGAGGGTTCCATGAAAGCAATTGATATCATTGATCTTCAATCTTTTACCTTAATAGCTTGAACTTCAACTTCTGTTGATTGTTGTTCAGTTATGGCATCTGATGTTTTAATAATTTGTTTCTATTACAGACGAGTAATGGCATCTCTGGAGTGGTAGAGGCTTCAACCAATCCTGGGACTTCCCATGGTTTCCATATTCCTGAAGTAGCAAGTAATGGGTCATCCACTGTGCAGAGACCACCATTTCTTCAGAGGGCACGCAGTGTAACAAATTCTGTACTCCATCGAGTGGGTTCAAACAGACAATATGCGCAGAGATGATATACTTGTCAGCATAATTTTATACAACTTCGGGAGTTCCTTGAAGACTGGTTATACTACCTCAGCCTTGTCAGATGAAGGTTGTGCCAAGGTTGGTACTAAATTTTTGTAGAGACAATCTGAGAAAGGTTTCAAACATGCAAATATTTGGCATTCCTTGTATGTTTTACGTTGGTTAAAAAATGATGACCAGTGACAGTAGGGCTTTAGGCGAAGGATGAGATAATAATACATCTTTATATATATAATGTCAGAAATTTTCTAAGAACTATATTTCTCAGAAAGCTCATGGCCATTATTGTGGCCTCCAATTCTTGGCAATTCGTTTAAATGTCTCTGGTAACCATTCCGGCGCTTCATTCTACTATGTTACTGTAAATTGCCATTTCTGTAGTTTTGAATCCTCAGATTCGATGCATGAAAGGCATGCGAATTTTGTAGTTATTGACCAGATTCTGTGTAATGAGAAAAACTGGAGAATGGCCCAAAGAATGAGAATAGATTGAGCAATGCCATCGGTGCTGTAATCTTTCTCGTACTCCTTTTAAAAGCTAAGTGCAGTGAATATGAGGCTTTTTTGTTTAATCTTAAAAATATTAATATAAATATAATAAATTTTTTTTAAATATTATAAGATAATTTTTAAATAACTCATAACAATAAGGGCATTTTAAAAATTGAGGAAAATTACAGAAGAGTTTTGATATTTTTTACTAGAAAGGAAAAAGAACGAAGGCTTGTAATTTAGCCATTTTGTTTGAATCTTGATTAGTCCAATCTATCGTTTCATTTTTCTCTATACTTCTCATCCTAGAGATATTTTCGAGTAATATTTATCTCGACTACTAGTATTATACTGCTACAAATACTATTATTATATTTATACCCGAGCAAAATATAACCTAGAGAAGGTCCAGAAGACAAGAAAATTGGGCCGCAGTGGTGGGTTGGTTGGTTGGTTCTTTTCCCGCCAATTCAATTCAGTTCCGGCTCTTGGCGCGCGTAAAAAGAAAAGGAAAAAAATCCTAATGTCAGAATGTTTGTAAAATAAAAATTATCCAACTAGGCTTCCTTTTCTTTCTCTGGTCTCTCCTCCTCTCCTGCTCAAGAATCAGAAATAGACACAAGAGGCACAAAACTAAAAGAAGCTCTAAAGATGGACATACTTAGACCTCAGTCGAAGCCTCCCTCGAACGATGCCTTCACCACCCTCCCTCTCTACCGGTCCGCCCCGTCTCTCGAAGTCAGACTCGAAGATTTCGAGCTCTACGCCGTCGATCGCCTCCGAGGTTTCCTCTTCCTGCATTTATGTTTCTTGTTTGTTTAATTCTCTAGTCCTTCACGTAGTGCTGTTTTTTGCAGTTCTTAAAGCCATCTCCGATGGATTATCTCGCGGGAAGAAACCTGAAGAAATGGACAAACTGGTGACGATCTTTGATTGTTCTCGATCAGAACTACAATTTCTAGAAATTTCTGAACCCGTAGAATTTTTGAACAGGTATTTGATCTTTGGAAAGCGAACATGAGGCATCCACTGGCATCTGAAGTTATCAATAAGGATATTATATCGCACTTTGTCCTGCGTTTGGTTTATTGCAGAACGTAAGCTTCTGTGCTTTTTATTTTTTGTTATTTGTTTTGACTGTTTCAACTTCGAGATCGATTTTATGTTGCGTGTTCTTTTGGTTCTTTAGTGAGGATCTGAGGAAATGGTTCCTTTCTATGGAGACAGCTTTGTTTCGCTACCGATTTCAGGGGAAGACTGCTGAAGTTCAGGTGAGACATTCATAGACTGGCTAAATAACTGATGAAGCTTTTTAGAGTCTGTGTCAATCATCATTCTGGATGCAGAGAGCGCTAATGGCTGAGCTTGACCTTCCTTACAAGGCAGTTAGAGCTGCAGAGTTCGAGGTTATAAGTTGTACCCATTTCTTCAATGTTCACAGTTGAAATCCTTGATTCAATGCTTGATTGTATAGATATTGTGATTTTATTATTTTCAGAGTATAAAAGATAAATTGGGTCAGGTTGCACGTTCACTTGGACAGTCTTTACCCACTGGTGAGAACGGATCAACTTTTTGTTTCGTTGTTTTTATTTTGCAATCTTAATAGTGTTTGTTACATGCATAATTCATACCTTACCTGTAGCAATCTTATTGTAGACCAATGACAAAATGAACTCTTTCATTTGGATCAGAAATACAAACATTGTGTATTAAGTATTAACATTGTTCAAAGACTCTTGATTGGATTTTTTTTTTCATTTTTCCCTTCTATCGATGTCTTGACTCCTGACTCTAGTGTTATCTTTTCTTTTTCTTCTCAACCGACAGCTGGCGACATATTCTACAAGGTTTGTTTGCCTTTAATTGATTACATATTTCGTTTAAAAGTTTGATTACAATGTTTATTCTGTTCGTGAATTCAATTATCTTAGCTAATAGTTGCCTGTTGGTTTTATTTAATATGGGAGAATGGTGCTTAAGACATATCCAAAGTTGCATGTGCCGTTTCTGTTTGCCGAAGTGCTTGTTGTCTCCACTCTTGCTGCCTTTTCTGTTATTGCTTCTTATGAATGGTTGAGGGGTGCGGGGCGAGTTAAGTCTCTTTTTCCTCTATCCCTGCCCTTTTGACGATCTCTTCTGGGGGAGAAAGTTTGTTCTCAAATTAGTCCAAATTCGTACCTTTTCGCCATAAACCGAATATCTCAGAGAAGTCATTTTTCTTTGGGTTGGAAGTATCTGCTGATCCCTTAAACATCAATAATTTTTTGTTAGGGATGTGATTGATATATACCTAATGTGTGTGTGCCACACCATTTTTCTTTAGCTTTAAGAATTTGACATGCTTCGGTCAAAGGACTTTTGTAATTTTATGACTTTGAATGTGGTTCTATCCCACATTGGCTACGTTACTATCTTAACACCAGGTACCATTTGAAGAAGTTCCAGAACTGGTAGCTGGTCGCAGAGTTTTTATCCACAAAGGGCATGCTTATGTGGCCAAGAATCAGGCAATATTGACGCTTCCTTTTCAACTTTTTGTTGGGACAGCCAGAAATATGATTAACGTTAGCGTGCTTTAAATTTCAGGTTGTTTCCCTTGTCGCTACGCGTTTTCGCAGTCTACTATCAAAAGCGCTAATTTTAACAAACAGGTAGGTGTTCTTTGGGAAGCTACAAAAGTTATTTTTTTTTGTTTGTTCAGGGCTAAATTGAATAGAATAATAGTTGTTGCGACAGTGGAAGTTTTTGTTTAGACCACATTTTGGCTGATATAACACTGAGAATTCCAAACAATTCATATCTGTTGCGAGTTTTCAACTGTTGAAGTTATAAATTGTCAAAAGGACTACTTTGCAGGAAGTGGACGTCTACCATCAGAGAAGATGAGAAGGATCGACTTACACCGGTCAGCATTTAGTACGAAATTGCAATTTAATTGACTTTATTTCGGTTTCGGTTGTGTTACATGACATTTTTCTTTATGCATTTAGATCGTTGAGGCCTTATGTACAAGTTATCTGGGTCCTGACTATTCTCAGGTACTTTCTTATGCCTATTGTCATCCCAGTTACCTTAAGGTTGTTTATTCAAGTTACTAACTTGGTTAATTGCCTCACAGTCGAAAGAGTTCGCTGAAATATCCATTAAAGACATCGACCAAGTAGCGAAGAGCTCATTTCCGCTGTGCATGAGACACCTGTTTGAAAAAGTAAGAGAAGTTGGTGCTTTTCCTTTTGTTTAACTAAGCATGTGGTTATTCTTTCCAGCTTCTTTAGACTCTTGATATAAGGTCTTTCCGTTCCTTAACGAAGTACACATATTTTTCATCATTTCTTTTCACTTGTTTGCTCAATTCAAATGAAATATTGTGCAGCTTAGAGAGGATCATCATTTGAAGCATGGAGGGAGGATGCAATTGGGTCTCTTTTTGAAGGTTGTATATTTGTTTCTTCTTTATGAGGACCAGGAACTGCTCCCCATATTTACTCTTATGGATGCTTAACGAGTATTATGGCTCTACTTCTTGACCAGAGCCTCTCTCTCTCCCCCTTTCTTATTTACGTGACCAAATGCTTGGGTGGTCTAAAACATGACTAAATTAGAGATATTTATGTCCCTGGTACTTAAACCGTTCTCTCTGATTGTGTTTAAACCGCTGTCTCTGATTGTGTACCTTTTGTTTCCACCACATAATGTGTGGCAATCCAAAAATCAGACGAAGCGCTTCATTATGGCAGTTATTAGTATATTACTATCTGTTAAGCATGGAAAATTTAAATTAAAATTTTGTTCTGCATATTTAGGGTGTAGGGTTGAATCTAGATGATGCACTGACGTTCTGGAAGGCAGAATTCTCCCACAAGGTGAGTACGACAAAATATGGTCCTAGTTCCTGCTTAATACTAGTTTTATTTGTGTCGTAATTGCTTATATAACAAAAGAAAATCTGAGTTTACTGGTATATGCTCTCTTATTCTGTAATCAGAGCATGCATGGCATTATGTAAATGCTTAGAAAAGAGTATTGAAGATACCTCTTCTACCTTGGTTTGCTCGCAAAATGAGCTTTTCCAATGTTGATACGCACCCAAATCATTGATTTCTCTGCCCTTAAATCTTTTTTATCGTAGGTTGGAGCAGAAAGGTTCGACAAAGAATATGCATACAGTATACGCCATAATTATGGAAGAGAGGGGAAGAGAACGGTAAGATGTTGGACTTAATCAACTTAGATATTTATGTATAAATCATCGCTTTAGATTGCTATCTAGAAATGCATCATGGGTTAGATCAGTAACACAAGACACGTGTGGAGCCAAAGGCATCGTCATGTCACATACTTCAAAATCCGTAATGAGTAGTTTCCTTTGAGATTGTTCGGTGCAAGTAGTTCGTTCAGCGGTTGGCAATCTAAATAATTTTGGTTTTTGCAGGATTACACACCTTATTCTTGTCAAAAGATCATCTCATCTACTCCTGGTGTAGGAGATCATCACGGCTGTCCTTATCGACATTTCAGGTTAGTTTCTCAGTAGTGGCGATATTATGAGCATGCAATTGGGTAAAGAAGAATAACGACACACTTGCAAGGCGTTTTTGGTCACAGTTTTTCTTATTACCAACTCGACCAAAGCTGTCATTAGGGTTACAGTTGGGGGTTGGCTTAGAAGGAAACGAATATTGATTACGAGAAAAAATGTTAGCAATTTTCATTTTTTGAGGGGCTGGCCAAAGGGCCACCTTGTGCAAATCTCTATTCGGTTGTGGCAACTATGTCAATGTGTCATAGGTTTTTAATTGTGTGGTTGAAAAAACAAAATTCCAATTTTGTCTTGACTACAAATTCCTAAATCCTAGAGCTTATCTTTCGGCGAGACAAACCATGTTTTATTAAGTGTTTTTAAAATCCTTGATGGATGAAGGCAAAATTAGGCAAAATTGATATGTGCTAATCTACTATATTTTTAATGAGCAGCCGCGTGGTCATTGTCATTCATTTAGTAGTTTTTATGACGGATTATTATGATTAATATAAATTAAGTTATTTTTATAAATTAACAAATAACCTTTATAATATTAATGGTTCCTATCCATTTCTATATTTTTATTGTGGTAGCATGTCTCTCTTGAATTGCGGTAGTTCGAAGGCATTGCCTTCTCTACCTGGATGTGATATTTTGACCATATAGGGACAAGTGATCAACCTTCGGCTTTCCTGTTGACAGCGAGGAAAACTTGAGGGCCGCACTTTTTAGAATGGGGGTCAATGGTAGCGCGGTAGAGGATGTAATGGAGAAAACGCGAAATAGACATTATCAGGTTCAGCAACTCAGCAATTTGCTGTTTAATTTTTCTTTCCAGTGTGACCTGTTTATTTCTACTATAGCCATTTAAGTGAATAACATGGAAACGCGCAGTTGGCATGCACACTGACATTTGAAGCTATTCATGGCTCAACATACGATGTTGGAGTTAACCATCCTAATCAGTACTTCACTGACAGCCAAAAGATCCTGAAGGCCAAGGTAAACGCCTAGTTATGACTTGCGTATCTTGATTCAATTTTTAACCTATGAATTTTTCTAAAATACTAAGACCTGAGGAGAACTTCAACGTGATCGAGATTCCATTAAAAGATGAGGCCATGAATTTATAAGCTTGAAGATGAATAAATGGCGCCTGGTTGACTGAAAGCCTTAGCATATTTCTTGTAATGGATTCTCGCCATTATGCATTTCTCTGCGCTCTACCGTATGAACTTGTTTAGTCCCCATTCCCAGTTCCTGCAAGAAAGCGTTGCAATTTATTTGTAGTTAGTTACCACCGCAATAAAAATGTGACTAGACAATTTAAAGATATTAACTTTCAAGGGCGTCTAGATAATTAATAACATTGTGTGTAGAATTTGGTCCATGAACATTGAGCTCCAAAATCAAATATTTAGCTGCGTAAACAATACAGTGAGTTTAAAAATCTCATACTTAGCTCTTAGCTGTATAAGCAAGCATAACGTGTTTTTCACCATTGCGCCTTGCAGGGTCATTCCTCGGCGTGAGAAGCTTTAGGAGATTAGGAAAGGGGATTCCTGGTTTCAGGTTTGTGACTTTAAAAGTATTTTCTCCTCATAACAAATTTTTAATAAGTTTTGTAGTTGAATGTTATAAGGAGCACAAATGCTTAATTACTCAAGAGACGTGTTAATACTAGCTGATTTACATGAATGTGATCTACAACTTCCACCACAGCAATCTTAAGCGTTTTGAAACTCTTCGTTCTCTCAAGTAAAAGATGGAAGTTTTCAACTAGTGGATAATGCTAAAGCTTCTTCCTTTTTCTCGTTACTATATTGAGACAGCCCATTATTTCATCTCACTCAGTAGTTGAGTTTGCTTGGGCTTTAAAGGATAATTAGTAATAGCTGAGTTGATATTTAGGGTGTCAACATTGAAGAACCCGCCGTTTCGCTTATCGACAGCACATAAAAGGTTGACCCTTCAATTTGGTAGATTGCAGGAAATTGTCCTACGACTTGGTTCGTAGCTAGAGTTTGATCAAGAGAAGAGGTGGTATGAAATATCTATCAATGAGCTCTGATTCGCCAAAACTGTACTGGTGTGTGCCCGTACGCTAAGAGAAGCATTGAAAGAGCTTCTTACATAATGTGGATCATCAGCATTTGTAAATTCCAGGTTTTAGTTTCAATATTCTCTTTTCACATAAAAATCAATCACAGTACGAACTATAGGTCATGTAAGAATTAAGATGTAACTGTTTCGATTGTTGGTGTGCCATTCTATTAAAGCACCCACTGGTTTTTCTCTTTATTGTCTGTCCATGCACACACTAGGTTTGCTCTGACGCACTCTAGGCACTTCTATTATCACCAGAAAAATTCTACTTTCTTACCCTACAGCACTGGGGTAACATCCTGTCCGTTTTATGTGAAAGATCGTACGTGCGAGCATTTATGGAGATCTATTTATTAACTGGAAAGACGAAACGTTCATTTAACAAATTAACGAAAACAATATATATTAATTGCATTTTTATTTCACATTTTTAATTAGAAAAAGATAATCTTTTTTCATAAGTTATAAAAGAATATAAAAATATAAGCCAAATTATATATGAAAATAAAAATCGCACTCAAAGTTTCAGAAAATTTTGGAATGATAAAAATGTTATTTATTAACTGTTATAAATGTTCTATGATATATATTTTTGTGATGTTAGTTGAGTGCTAAGTGTTAAAAGAAAGTTCAATTTAGTCCTTTAACTTTGAACTTATGTTCAAATTAGTTTCTATTTTTTTTTATTTTTATCAAATAAACTTTAATTTTTTTAAAATTTTGGCCTGTTTGGTAAACAACGGATTACATTAGTTAATAGTTGATTATATCAGTTGAATCAACTGTTAAGTTAATAGTTGATTATATCAGTTGAATTAACCAACAGTTGATTAAAGATTGGTAAAATTAGTTATTTAGTATTAGATGTTGATGTGTAAAATGACTTATTAGGATATGATTTAACAAAAAAATTATAAGGATATGAATATTATATTTTTTAGTATTTCGTTGAATATTCTTATAATAATTTAGATTTAGATATTTAATTTTACAAAAATTAAGTTTATAACTTTGATGATGATAATAATAATAATAATAACAATAATAATAATAATAATAATAATCCAACGTTAAATTTTTTATTAATATGAATGATACAACAAGTTACATCATATTAGTATTTTCATATAATATGTATGAATTTTATTATTTAATAAATTAAAATATCTATAATTACTATATACTAAAAATATTAATTTGATGTGACTCTTTATATCCAAAAACTCAATATTATAACATTTTAAATGTAAACTAATATTATAAATTTAAATAAAGATTAAAAAGTTTAATTAACCCTTTTATTATATTTTTCTATACTTTACAACACAATTGTACGATTAAAAAAAACCAACTTTGAAAACACACAGAGAAAAAGTATAAAGTAAAGTGAAGACAATATTATCATTAGGCAAATAACTAACTCCAAAAGGTCTTCTTATAGAGCTTTTAGAAATTAATAGGCAAACAACTAACTCCAAAAGTTAACTTATAAATTATTCACCAAACACATTAATAATTTTTTTAAATGGTCAAAATTTTAATTTTTTTGTCAATAGACTAAAAAATAGCTGATAATTTATTTGCCAAACACCTCGTTCCTCTTTTTAACTTCCATTTCATAGGTACAAAACTTTTGTGGTACATGCTCCGCTCTTGTGATAATTTGTCAAGCAGCGGTGAATTTTTAAGGTTTAATTATAGTGCTATCCTTTATGCTTAAATTTTGCGTTCAATAAATAAAAACAAAATGAAAACATAAATCTAAGGGACGATTTGATTTCACCTCTTTTTTGTTGTTGTGGTTTTTAATTTTAATTTTCTATTTTTTGTTGTTATTTTTATTTAGAAAACAGATTTCTAATATAAAAATTGAAAAATAATTGTTTGGTTAAGATTTGTATAAAAAATTAAAAACAAAAACAAATTTAATTTTATCATCTTTGTTTCTATTTTTTAAAATTCTATAAACTAGTAAATTACATTAATCACTCACCCACGAAATTAAATTACTTGACGGGTCTAACTCTCCTATTGTAACAACATTAGAGCAGCTCATTTCCTTATTCAAAAGCTTTGCTTTTTTCTTAGGAACAAAAGTTCCATTCCCATCTCTAGGACCAATTAAGTTCCTTTCATTTTTGTTAGAACCAACCAATGAGCTAACTCTTTTGTCTCTTACTTTCCAAACATTCTTCTTTTTAAAGAATAACTTGTCAAACTTCCATACCTTGCTACTTGTATCGCCTCCGTATAGTCGCCATTGATGCCGCTCTCAACCCTATGACTACGAATCCCATCTCCGGTCGCAGCACCTCAAATCCCAATCACTGAAAATCACTATTATCATATTCAGAAACTTCGGTCAGTTCCTAACGAAGACACTTTCTCGTCTAGGCCATATTGTTCTTGCTTATTTGTGAACCAACTATGCGATATTAGCCAAATCACTAGGTGTCACTTTCTGCACAAACCCAGATGACCTTTGTGAGAACCTCTAGAAGTAGTTAGGGATTTTGGTTAGGGTAACCCATGTTGAAGAGACCAGAGAGAGTGACTATGGTGAACCATTGTTTGTCTCTGCTCTCGCTCAGGGACAGATCCAGAAATTATTTTGAGTGGAGGCAAAATATTTAAAGTATTTTTATATTACTGAAAAAGATACAAATATTTGTAGATTTGATAAACACAAAATTACATCATTGTTTTGAACTTTTTACGTATAACCTATTACAATCGTTCCTTACGAGTCCTTATATTTTGATATCAGTATAAAATTTTCCCATTGTCAATATTATTGAAGATATCATTCTCAATATATGTGATCAAACAATCATTCATCCAAGAATTTCCCATTCGATTGCACAAGTGATTTTTCACTATCTTCATTGCAAAAAATGCTATTTCCATCGATGCAGTAGCAACAGGCAAAATCAAAGCTAATCTCACAAGTAAAAACATCAAAGGGTACACAACATCCTTTTTTGTTTCAACTAGATTCTTGGCAAGATCACTAATCCTATTTAATATCAAAAATTAATCATCAGATTGCATATCAACAATATAATTATCAAGTTGATCACCAAGAATAATAAGCTCTATTTTAGAGAAATCAGAAGGATAAAATTCAGCAAGCTGAATCAATTTTTGCTTATCAAAAGCATAAAAAGAGTCACTTG
>JANZLC010000003.1:7750446-7762428 GCA_026413385.1 Erythroxylum gracilipes
TTCTGTCTGCTTTTCATTTATCTCTTTTTGTTTTATCATCAAAACTTATTAATCTCGTAAAGTCATTTGACTTAACAGGTAAGCGATGCAGAACCAGCTTCATAACTACCGATGTATAACAGTTATCCTAGTGCGGATAAGTGATGTAAAACTAGTTCCGTAACTAATGGGTAACTAGTCGCAAGTAAGCTTCATAGAACCAATTTCATGACTTTATGTCTAAGGATACCATATGGCAAAGAAGTTAGTGATAGGCTATGTCATGTAAGAAATTCATAACATTTTTAATGTCGTCACTATTTATTTGAAAAGCGATTTGAGAAACTTGATTTGTGGAAGTATATATGTTTCATATTAAATATTGAATTATACGAATTGAGATGAATTTATTTTAGGGAGATTTAAATAGTTAAATATGATTTGAAAAGAAATTCTATCACTCACTGAGCTCGTTTAGTTCACACTCTCTTTTCTGTTTTCAAATGAAACCTCCCAGGTGCACGCTCAGGGGCCTCAACAGCAAGGACTCCACCTCATGACTAGTTAACTTCGTCACGTGCTACTGTGTAGGCATTTTTACGATGTAAATGTTTTTGGGAACATTTTCATTTTCATGAATATGTTTTGTACTATATTTTGTATAAAGAATGCATGTATATGAATGTTTTAAAGTTGAATGTTTTAAAGTTAAACTCATGAATATGTATGAGTTTATTTTTAAGATTATTGAAGTGATTATTGAGATTTCTTATGAATAAACTTAAAGTCCAAAATTTGTAGAGGAGATTTTGAGATGATTATAGAAGTATTTTTTAACTTTTACAGAGATTTGAAAATTCTAGGAAGGTCAAAATACAGTCATTATGATGCCGAAATTTTTAATAAAAATTATTTTAAAAAACTCCACTACTTATATCTTTTTATGATGTGTTAAAGTTTTTCGATTAAAAAGGAAATAGGCTTAGCTCCGCGGGAACTTTCCAGATGTATCGGATATCGACCGGAAGGTCACCGTGAGGTACTAGATAGGTCACTTAGTCATTTCAGGATAGGGATGCGTCATAATTTATACATAGAACTAATTAGTCAAATAATAAGGTTAGACAAACACTAAATAATAATGTATATTCTTTGAAAGTATAGAAACACTAAATAATTGTTGTTATTGTCATATATAAACAAAAAGAGAAAATGTTCAACTAATAAGGTCAGATAACTCGTAAAGATTCATTATTACAGAATTTAATAGTTAACAATTGACTTTCAAATAAAAAAATTTCAATGGAATAACGGGGAAAATGTCACTTCATTTACCTTATGTAATAAAAGGGACTCAAAGAGAAGAATACTTTTAGATTCAACTTTGAGCTCAAGCTAAACTTGATTTTTAAACTTGTTATAAATTATGTTATTACTTATTCCAGTTTGGACTTATTAAATGGAAGTGTTTACAATTACAATTTTTCATTTCCTTGTTGATTAGCATTAGACTTAGTTTACAATTACAAATTTTCATTTCGTTGTATCCTTTGTTTGAATTTTTGTTATTACTTGTGACATTTTAAAGTTAGTTAATGGTATTGGTTGGTATTGAAATTAGCTTTAAAATTTACATTTTCTTGTAGCCTTTTGTATATGATTAATATGATAGATCATGATGATTATCTCTTTGAGATAAACTACTTGTTCTGTTAAGAAGGGACATCATTTTATATAAGATATTGTTAATTTACAAGGAAAGAATTATGTTTAAAGTTTTCAGTTGATTTACAAAACTAGATACTATATTCGGTTGATTCACAAACAAATATAAAGAGTACCATTAAAGCCAGCAATATATTTGTCCATATAACTTGCAAGTAATTTTAAATTAGCAAAATATTCCTAATAAATTATCATGGCGCAACACCAAAGTTGATAAAATTCATATTCTTTATCCCTTTAATAAATAGGATTACAAATTTAGCTACAAATATTACAAAACATATTTTATAATTAAATATCATCTTTTACAATATTTTTGTGCTATATATTATATATTTCAACTCCACTTACACTTATATCAATTTAACATGTAACTCATGTATGTTAACCATGCACTTATCATCTTTTAATTTCTTATTCTTAAAATTTGGTATTTATTCTTACCTATTTGTTTATTTATAATAGATTTTTCCTTTTCATTAAATTTTTCATTCACCCTTCTAAAAAAATTATCACTTTCCTACAATAATGTGACATGTATTATTTATTATCAAATAGTAACTACTTTATCAAATAGCAACTACTTTATTATTATTAATTAATGTACCTCATAATAAGGGCATTCATATAATCTTTTTTTATATTGTCATTGGTTCAAGAAGTTGCCAAAGGACTTCAACTTCAACATCAACATCAACAAAAAAAGCTTCTTATTATAGTGCTTTTGGTTGTGATTCATTTTAGTTTGTTTAAAAGATTTGCCATCTATTATAATTGATAAAAATCTATATCGATCAAATATCAAACATTAGTGTCTATTTTTATGATTGACCCTAATGTCAATATTGCAAAAATCAATTTTCTTATAACCATGAATATTTTTTAAGGCAGAATAAAGTTAATGGAATCAAATATCTACCAATCAAAAGTGTATATCAATATACGAGATGTCTCTCCCTCTTTAGGCAAAAACTTGTTGGATCAATGGAGGTTGACAAATTAAATCCTTCTCTGTTTTGATAATAATAAAATTTAAAGAATTAGTTAAGAAATAATTTCAGGTATTTGGATTGAAATTCAAATAAAGGATTTGTGCAAATCAAGATTGCAATATTGAGTATCATACTTCAACGTGCAAGAGATAAACAACGTGCAAATCAAGATTGAAGAATTCAAATCAGCATCTCAACAAACATAGATCGAAGATTATGTGAGATATGTACATTGGAGCTAGGTCCTAGTCGACCATCATGTTGCAAGTCGACTATTGACAAGCAGATCTGTAAGTTGGACTCAGTACTAGTTGACCATTATGTTGTAAGTTAACTATTGACAATAGACCTGTCAGTTGGTTAAATGGACTAGTCGACTATCAACCTATTAGTCGACTATTCGAAGAGCGGAGCAAAAAGGTTTATCAAAAACGTGCGTACTAGTCGATTAATTCCTTGAAGACAAGTTGACTATAATGTACTAGTCAACTATTACACACCAACAACAGACCTGTCAGTTGGTTAAATGGATTAGTCGATGTGTAATAGTCGACTAGTACATTATAGTCAACTTGTCTTCAAGGAATCAGTCGACTAGTACTCACATTTTTTATAAACCTTTCTGCTCCGCTCTTCGAATAGTCGACTAATATGATGATAGTCGACTAGTCCACTTGTCCAACTAATAGGTCTGTTGTTAATAGTCGACTTGCAACATGTTAGTCGACTGGCACGAACTAACATATCTAATTGTCTATAGTCAACTTACAACTTGATAGTCGACTAGTACTTAGCTTCAACGTACATATCTCACATGATCTTCAATCTATGTTTGTTGAGATGCTGATTTGAATTCTTCATACACAATCTACATGTTGTTTATCTCTTGCACATTGAAGTATGATACTCAATATTGCTATCTTGATTTGCACAAATCCTTTAGTTGAATTTCAATCCAAATTCCTGAAATCATTCCTTAACCAATTCTTTAAATTTTATTATTATCAAAACATAGAAGGATTTAATTTGTCAACCTTCATTGGTCCAACAGAAAACGTTGCATGGAATGGATTAGAAACAAGTGCTATTGGCTACCAATTTGGTCATTAACTTCCCAAAACTTCCATTAATGCATGTTATTCATGGTCATTAACTTCCCAAAACTTCTATTAATGTATGATATTCATGGTCATTAACTTCCCATAACTTTCATTAATTCATGCTATTTATGACCATTAACTTCTCATAACCCTCTATTAGTGATGGGGTTATAGGAGATGAAAGAGGACAGAAAATAACCATCATTTTCGTGCATCTTTTGTAAGACACAAGTGGAAAAAAAGAAAAGTTTTTTCTTACACACATACTTTTTCTCTCTAACTCTCACAAAAGTTCTTGTCTTTGCTAGCACAGAGAAAGAATTCTAGCCATCTCCTAGTAAGGTTTCATCCTTCTATCTTTGTGTGAACTTTCATTAGAGATGGTCTACGTTGATTGTTGTGGTTTACCACAACCCAACACGGAGAAGGTTAAAGACCGAAGGAGATCGTTAGAAAGGTATGTAAACATCTTACATTTTATGTTTTTGTTTTCTATATCTATATGCATGAGTAGATCTGGTTTTTGAGGTTCCGTTTTATTTTCCACTACGTATATTTGATATATATTATGTATGAGATGCATGATCAGAACCTTACAACTCACAGTTGGTTGTTTTTCAAAAGAAACTAACTAAATAGAGGACTAGTTAGTTGTTTCTGAGGAAGAAACCAACTAGACATCTAACACAAAAAACATACTTAGTTAATAACGAGAACACAAAAGAACGTGATTTCAACAAAGATTCTCCATCACTAATAAAACGGGGTTATCCTATTAAGAATGTGATTGGTGAGATTAATACTCTATAATTTTGAAGCTTATTGAAGTAACTAAAAAAAAGGTTCAAAGTAGTTAGAGTTTAAGATTTCTGGGTTTTTTATTTATGGGTTTTCTAAGGTTCAAGTGATTGGTATGTGTTTAGATTTTTCTTATTTGTTGAATATTATATTTGATGAGAAAATAAGGCTTTACTTGATGATTTGAGAGTTTTGCTTCTGGATTTTGATTTACGGAGTTATGTCGAGAAAATGTTGATGTTTGGTTGGAGATCTGTAGGAAGATTCAGGTTTTCTATGACTTGGGTTTTTCAAGTTTTATCTTAGTTTATCTCTATATCGTGGGCTATATGAGTTTGGGCAATATGCTTTTATTGGAAATTTGCTCATGAAATAGGATTTACAAAGAATGCTTTATGTGAGAAGATCTTCGTTCACTTGTATGGAATTAGTACAAAATTGTAGGAACGATTTGATTGTCTTCTCAATGCTGGGATTTGTTTCCCAAATGTCTATAGTATGATTAATAGAGCACTAAAGAATATGAACCAAAGCCCTAAAATGATAGTTGACAAGGTAAACTACTCGTATTGTGAGATAGGTTGCTCTTTGTATGATCTTGTTGCTTTTCTTGCAGAAAACCTTGACATAAATTCTAAGAGCTGGTTATGGAAAAGGGTTTGTGTAAATTTAAGTACTTTATTGCAAGATCCTTGAGATTGATTGCATTGAAGGTATTCTTTAGGGGGAGATTTCAAGGTATCTCTGTGATTCTTAGTTGTTTTGACATTATTTTATCCTAAGGGGGAGATATGATTGTTTATTTTCATCTGATATTTTAGAAACCTGTTAACGATTGACTTTTACTTTGATGTTATTTGGATACTATTATTACGATTATTCAATTTAGGGGGAGTTTCCATTTATAAATATTTAGGGGTAGTTCTTTGATGTGACAAATAATGCCAAAAAGGGGGAGATTATTAAGATATCTAATTAATTATTTTAGGCATTATTTGTAGTTTGATATATTTAGTATATCATTAGTGATAAGAAGTTCACTTGTTATAGGATTCCATTATCTTGGATGATTTAGTATTCTCTTAAAGATAAGATATCGTGAAGGAAGGAATCCTACTTGAAATTGAATCCTAAAGAAGATAAGATCTATTGAAAATAGATCCTACTTAAAATTGAATCCTAAAGAAGATAGGATTTATTGGCAATAAACATGCTTAGTTAAAGATATACATGTAGTAGATTTATTAGAGATTTGACTGCTTTCATAACAACTGCCTTACACATTTCATCTCTCAATTTTGTGTATGAAAAAGAAGGCATTCATCTACCAATATTTGCAGCTGCATTTTATGTGCTTTGATGATCAATTACACGTTCATTTATTGATTTGAGCATCTGCGTTTTTTATATACTTTCGTGATTATCTACATGTCTTATGATGATTTGGGGCTGTTGGTTTTTGTGGTGATTTTCGTGATTGATTACAACATATGTAGTAATCCATCGATTGATTTTTGTAGTTGTGTTTTTGGCATGTTTTAGTGACGAAACATATGTTTGACTGATGATTTTTTTACTGTTATGCGTGGGTTTCTACAGTGATCAATTCAAAAAATTCACAACAGATTTTTGTTAGATAACTTCCTATGATTTTGATTTAACAAGGCTGCACGTATAGGGAAGTGTCTTTTGACTCAGATGTTTCTTTTTTATGTTATTATTGATTTAATCACTTGAGATATTATTTTCATCTTTATTATCATTCGTTGTTGCATAAAACACTGTTGAGGTTAGCATGAGGTGGTTGTGCTATTGGGTTTGAAATATTTTCACAGGGTGTGAGTACGAGTGGATAATATCAATAAGTGAGCAGTGTCGACTCAGTAAAGCTTTGTGTAAGACTATTAGTATGAATGGGTAGCATCAAGGGATAAGTGGTGTCAGCTTAGTAAAGCCTCGTATGAGACTATTGTACTTTAGTGAAAGTTGATTAATTTAGGCAACGGCCCCGTAGACTATTGTACTTTGGTGAAAGTTAATTAATTTAGGCGACGACCCTGTAAACATAGACCGTGTGTGCCAAATTGCTTAACAAATTTCATGTGTCATTTTATTTGTTGCATATTTTATAATATAGAAAATTCACAGTTATTGATTTAGTTGTTTTTAATAAGCAACCGACAAATTTAGTTTAAAGCAATTGCAGTAGAACATATATATTGCGGAACTACTACCTATATGTTTTTCAATAAACATAAGTCAAACGTTAACAATATGCATAAACATAACTCAAACATAAAAAAATCTACATAAACATAACCCAAATATCAACAATACTCATAAACATAACTCAAACATAAAAAATTTACATAAACATAAACCAAACACCAACAATATACATAAACATAACTCAAACATCAATAATAGCAATAACGTAACTCAAACATCAACAATTGGTATAAACATAACTCAAACATCAACAATATATTTCAAACAATATAAACAACAATTTTATTACCTTTAATTATCATAATTAAGATCTTGAAAATCATCATCATTAATTACATTATGATTTGACTCTTCATCATTATTATGTCTTCATCTCTTTTTATGACAAGATTGACGTGTACTTCATCCACTTGTACTATATTGGGATCAACGTAATGATGAGAACATAATTTTATAATTGCGGTCTAAACTTTCCTTTTTCAAGTTAACTATCACCTATGATGGGTGGATAGATTTTTGTTTACATCTAAAAGCAGTGTACTTGGGAGCTAGTGCTAACACTTATATGCACATTTGAATTGGATGAGAAGACAACTACTTAGGATGATGAATCTAAAATACAATTGTAAATAGGGGCATCTATCATCACTTCAATTAAAACCAATTTGGAATTTACGCAAGGTTTTATACAAAGGAGTACATGTGCACTATGCATCCAACTAGATAGAAGTTAATTGGGACTTCCCAAATATTGACTCTATGAATTACTAGCATATGGATATGCATTATGCAATCTTATTCACCCATCAACCTTGACATTAACAAATCATCCCTATTAGAACTTTCATTGAACACTTCATAGGCTTAAAAAATTCATCCCTAATTAATAATAAAATCGCTATCTTTTTCCAGTCTTCACCAACATGAGCACATTCAAACACACAATGAACCATCAATAGTCGAAATATACGCAAACAAACTAAACCACATCAAAAAAATTAACATACAAAAAAACATTTAACAACAACTATAAAAGCAGAAAAAAAAAACTTGAGTGCAATGCATTGACGACTAACCTCAATGGACCATAAACTAAAGACTCAGGAAGCAGACAATGGAAGAAGAAATGAAAACCACGAACGATAGCATTGGAAGAAAAAGAACCAGAGGAACAAACGAAGAAGACAAAAATGAACAGGGAGGGGGAAGCTACATTTTCTTGTTTAAAATGAAATGAAAACGTAGTAGTTTGTTGTTGAAAAAATGACATCATTTTCATGTTATTTTTTTAAATGTTGCAACATTTGGAGACGATTTCAAAAAACGTCGCCAAATGTGAAACAATTGGTGACGATTTCCGAAAACATTGCCAAAAGTTAAACAATTGGCAATGATTGATAGTTATCGTCACCAAATGTTAAACCATTGGCAATGATTTTCAGTAATCGTCACCAATGTACACTGCCTTTAGCGCCGATCTCCAGAAATCGTCATTAAAGGGACATATTTGCCAATTTTGGAATCGTCACCATATTTTTTCCTTTAGCAACATTTCCCTAGAGATATCACTAAATTAAGTTTTCGACAACGATCTTCTAAATCGTCGCCAATTCATTTCATATTTATTGATTTTTATATATAGCAAATTTTTTTAATATATCATTTCTATAAAATAGTATAGAATTTATATATATATAATACATTTTTGTGACACCACATAAAATTGTCAAATCATATATTTTAAAAGAGATTAATAAAAATTAAATTTGTGTTTTTAATTTTATAAAATTTTGAAATGACATTATTGTTAACTAAATTTATTTTTAAACTTACAATCATTGTCAATAATATTAAATTTTATTTTTAAGAATATGATATTAATATTTAATATTGATTTCCATTTTTTACTATATTGAAATTATTTTTAATTAATTGCAATAAATATAAATATATGTGGTAATTAATATAATGTTATATGAATGTATAGATAATAATTGTAACTAATATAATGATTTATCGATGTATAGATACTAGATAAATTTTCTCACATCTTACTCATATAATATATTATTCTATTTAATCATAATTCTTTATTTATTATATATAAATCCCGTACTGTTATATAAAATTTATATAGTATATATTATATATAATTTTTTCATCAAAGGTCGAGCCAAATGGTAATAAGCCACCATCCAAATGGTATGTTTCTTCCGAATTAATTGAATATGATGTTGTTTGTTGTTATTAACACAAAAATAAAGCTCTCTTTATTTTTGTGTTAACCGTCGTGTTTCTAAAGAAGCGTCGTCCCCTATGTGGTTATTGTCTCCTGTGTAGTGGTCGTCACCATCGAATGAGTGTCATGTCCTATATTAGTACTGTTCTTCTTTTCAATTTTTAAGAACCCTTCTTCTGTTGTGCTCTATTTTTATGATACATTGTGGATTTTATGTGGGTTTTGTGTTCTTATATTGTACAAGTTGTTGTTTGTATTTGTGTTTGAAAGATGGCTAATTGTGTTTTTTATGTTAGTTGTATATGGGTTGATGTTTTTTCCCACCATTAATGCTTCTTTGAGGAAAGCCCGCTAACTATTTGATGACACGTTTGTGAGAGTATTTAACTTCTGGAAGAGATGTTATATACTTTATTCTATTTTCAACATTTATTCGGTTCTTTTCTCCTATCTTCCTTCTCTTTCTTTCTCTCTCTGTCTCTCTACTTTTTCCAAGTCACCATATATTGGTCATTTTTTCGACACAAAACAACCTCTCACCAGCCCAGAAATTTATGTTATTGCACATGGAATGCAACTGCCAAAGATGGGACATATCAAAAAAATTGAACTGCCTTAGATAGATAGAACTACCAAAATAGGTTGTCAAAGATAGTTCTAAAATCACAAAAAAAAAAACTACACATTATCTTTATCAAGATATGGTGATTTTATTCCAATTAAATCCTATCGTCACTATGATTTTATCCCAAATAAACCTTATCTTCAAGAATCCCACACAAGGTAGATTACTCATTATAATTATATTCCTCAAATAATCAAAGATGCCCAAAATTAATTAATAAGATATCTTAACATATATCTTAACACTTAGTATCATCCGAATTTCCTCTCTTCCTTAATTATTTGTATCTCATTTTCTGTTAGGAAGCTTTTAGATGATCGTTTGACTGTAAATACTATGTATTGTGTAAAGCTTCCTTAAATTTTCAAGAGAACATAGATAAAAATGGAGGTGATGGCAATGTCCCGATGATCGGTATAAGATTAGAGAAATTGGTTGTTTTGGAACAGTCATCGATTCCAATTACTATGTATATTCAATCAGGTATGTATGTGTTTGAATATAGGTTTGTTATACCGTTTGACTTAATTAGATATTTAAGTTCTATACTAATTGTTTCTTAAGTGAAATGCATCGTACATGTGGTTTATCTAATTCAGTGATCCATATTGCATCTGAGGATTCGTTCACTGTATCTTTTGCTAGTTTAGTTAAAGCCAATAAGTTGTTGGAAGATGGTGTCAATAACCCATTACCTAAGAGAAGATCTTTGACTATTTCAATTGATGTCTTCGAATATACAAAGACCCTTTTTGGGAATCCAGACATAGAGAACTCCTTTACCTCTTTTATCGAGTCTCATGTCACTTAGAATCCAAAAAAAATAATTATTTTTTTCCTTTTCAATGGAACAAGCACAAAACTTTATTTATGTAATATGTATGTGTAAGAATTGTTAAAACTTGTAATTAAAATCTTATACTACTTACCATATATTATTATATTATATTGCTTACCATATTTCAATATGTATATGTATTATTATTTTATTGTTAATAAATATCAATATTATATTTTGATCTTACTAATATTAAAATTTTAGGTATGTTTAGCTTTTTATATCCAAATAATATTTTACTTTTCAAATTTTAAATTGTCTATTATATGTTTTTCAACAATATGTTTAAAACTTTGAAAACATTTTATAATTTTTAGATGCTCTATTCTATTTTCATGAAATATTTGTATGGACGGAGATGTAGTACTATACAATAGGCATCATTAAAGAATCATTTGTGCATAAATCTATAGATTTAAACAAATTTAAATGGTTTTGAATGCATTAGCTATTTAAACAAATTTGTAAAGAAGGAAAATGAAAAAATGTGAAAAATCATATAAATGTCAATTATAATTAACTTTAAGATTATTAAGCACATTTACCATTTTAAAAATTATGTTTTTAACATTATTATTTTTAAGAATACTATCACACACAAAAATTCATCAATTTTTCCCTACAAAATACATAAGATATAAAATCTTTAATATCAACTTTGACAACAATTTTAAAAATTAGTCGTTAAAAGTTAAATTTTGCGATGCCTATAGGAATCGTCGCCAAAGGCTCAACAGTTCACGACAAAATTTATGACGATTCACATACATCGTCACAATTTATGACGATTCACATACATCGTTACTAAACACCTGAATTTTGTGACAATAACAACAAACGTCGTGAAAACTTCACTTTTGGCAATAAATTTTGGAATCTTTGCCCAAAAAAATGTAGCTAAAAGTTAGCTTTGTTGTAACAATTATAACATGGACAACAATGAGAAACAAAGAGGAAAAAGGAGGACAGATCACCTGTCCAAAATTTTCCTGTCCAACTCTGTCCATGATTTAAACTATGACGTTTTTGCTTTAAAATTTAACAGCACGTGCTTGGACAGGAAAGAGTACATGACAGTAAAAAAGCCAAGCCACCAAAGAAGCTGGCTTGGACAAAGGAAGGCGTACAGATGAAAGCCATGCATCATGGATTATTATTATGTTTCATCTAATGTTGGCTTTACAGGATTATTATTCAAACATGATTGTTTTTTGATAAATGATTTTTATAATTCATAGAAATAATTAATTTTGTCTTTGATATTAAGTGTATATTTATTTATTTAGTATAATTATTATTGTTATTGTAGTTATTATTATTATTATTATTATTATTATTATTATTATTATTATCATCATCATCTGATTTTTATAATTATTAGTATAATAATAATTATTATACTTATTATTTGTTATTAATATTATTATTATCATTATTATTTTTTGTATGATTTTTTA
>JANZLC010000003.1:7762528-7775534 GCA_026413385.1 Erythroxylum gracilipes
AATAAAATATTTATTATTATTTTAAAAACAAAAATTAAAAATTCACAATAATTATAAAAGTTGAAATAAATAAAATAGCTAATTAAAAAACTTTGGAAAAAAAGGGGGAAGAAGAGAGAGATAAGAGGAAGGGAAGGAAATTTAAATTTTTTTTGAAAATTTCCCCTATTTTTTTAAATTTCCAGTATCGACCGGTATTTGGATTTTGAATATTTTTGCTTTTCAAATTCATATTTTTCCTTATTTAATGATTTCAATTTTTATTTGGTTTGTAGGGATATAATTGGAAACATAAGTCAAAATTAAGTTACATTCCATAAAATATTGTTGCATACTAAACACTATAATAAGAATACACCCAACTTTCCTATTAGAATTCTTATAAGTATCCAAATATATGAATATCTTTACTTTCCATAGATTTATTTTCCGAAGAATCATATTTTAAATTCACTTTATTTTTCCGTCAGCCATGTTGGACCAATGGAGGTTGACAAATTAAATCCTTCTATGTTATGATAATAATAAATTTTAAAGAATTGATTAAGAAATAATTTCAAGAATTTGGATTGAAAGTCAAATAAGGGATTTCTGTAAATCAAGATTGCAATATTGAGTATCATACTTCAACTTGCAAGAGGTAAACAATGTGCAGATTGTGTATGAAGAATTCAAATCAACATCTCAACAAACTTAGATTGAAGATTATGTGAGATATGTATGTTGGAGCTAAATACTAGTCGACTATCAAGTTGCAAGTCGACTATTGACAATCAGATCTGTAAGTTGGAGTCAGTACTAGTCGACCAACATGTTGCAAGTTGACTATTAACAATAGACTTGTTAGTTGGATAAGTGAACTAGTCAACTATCATCATATTAGTCGACTATTCGAAGAGCAGAGTAGAAAGGTTTATAAAAAACGTGAGTACTAGTCGACTGATTCCTTGAAGACAAGTTGACTATAATGTACTAGTCGACTATTACACACCGATAAGTCGACTATCAGTTGTAGCTGAACATAATCTGACTGAGTCAATTGATTACAAACGAAACAAAAATCTTCATACAAAGGCTAGGAGCATTCTACAATGGCTAGAAGAGTTCTACAACGTCTAAAAACATCTTGAAGCCTACAAATAAAGGACTGAACTTCAAAGGATCTATGACAAAAGTCCAAAGCGAAGCAAACTTACTATAGTTCAAAATTATCTTCATATTGCTCTCAATTTGCTCTGAGCATGTTCTAATTGTATTCAGCTGTACTGAGCTTTATTACTTCATTTCTATCATTGTTATTGTGAATTGAGTGAGTATAGGAGAATCACTTGTGAGGTAGGATTTGTGCCGGAAAACAGATCGATTGTAAGGTGTAGCTTGAGCCGGAAGTCAAGTTGAGTTGGAAGAGTTCACACTGAACTAAAAAGTGTGTAGTAAAAAGCTTTGACAAAATCCTAAGTGGGAGCTTAGGTAGAGGACGAAGGTCTTAGCACCGAACCTCTATAAACACTGTGTTTGTCTCTCTTCCCTACTCTTTTATATTTCAATTTGCTTGTTTATTTTGTGTGTTTTAATTCTCTGTTTTGTATAATTTCGCAAAAAGTTTAAAAGATCTATTTAACCCCCCTTCTAGATCGTTTTCAAAACTAATATGGTTTATAATGATGATAAAATCCAAGTTAAGTTAAGTAAACTGAAAACAATAACAACAACAATAATAAGTTTCTATTTCTCCGTTAAAACATGAATCATCTTCTTTCCATATGCCTTTAATAAATTCAATTTCTTTTTTGTATTTCTTCTCTTATGGTGTTCATAATATATTCTTTTAAACATTGAAAATGTTTGAATTCCAACAAATGTACATTACACATAACTATAACATAAGCCAAAGCCAATAAAAAGAAAAAAGAAAATCCTTTTTTTAAATGAATCTAATAATAAGATCAATCATCATTTAGAGAAGGTCAATCACAATATCTCTGAAGGTTTAAACAAGGTTGATCACCTACAAAATTAATATTTGAAGGGTGCTATAAGAGATGGAGCGTGACAATTAGCTTAAGACAAAGATAGCCTACAACTGATAGAGAGTAAAGAGAGAAAAATGAAGATAACAATAATAACAATAAAAATAAAGAGTGAAAAATTGTTTTCAAATTTTTTGAACGATGGAGGAAACATTTTGAGAACTTGACTTTGTCAACAAAATTATGAAATTACCCATGTGGTTCTTACTTATAATGAATCCGACACCACAGAAGTGGAGCCAGAGCACAAACGTTTTATGCCAATAAATTGAAGGTTAAAGAAAAAATTAAAAGAAATTTGAGATTAATTTGATAAAAATAAAATTTTAAAAATTAATGTACACTTTGTTTCAAAGTGATTGATATGAACTCTTTTTTGTTAATCAATGATAAATTTTTAAAAATTCTTTTATTCATAAAATAGCTATCGCATAGGTAGTAGATACCTATGCTAAATTTATTTTAAAATAACATTTTATTTCAGAAATTTATGTGATATAATGCATGCAACTTTCTTTTCTTTAGTTCTATTTTAGTGTGCTGAACGTGAAAATAGAATTTTGAGGGTGAGAAGGCAAAATGAAAATACGAATGGAAGATTCCTCGACAGGCTAAAGAAAATGGGCGGCGGCATTATATTTGTGAAGCACCTCTGTGGGGCCACTTATGTAACTTGTGGTCTGGAGGAGGATGATTGTCATTTTTATTTAATCAAAAGCCTTTTCTTTATGGTAATATTCATTCGCTAAGCCTCTTGGTTCCATGTTTTTGGATCTTTATCATAAGAAGTTGGTAGTTGTTACACTGAAGCCAAATCTCCTCCATATATCCTTTTCTCCAGTTCATATTATTAGCATCTGCCACTTTAAGACAGGCCTTCCAGTTTTTTTTTTTTTTTGCTTTCCCCTTAGTAATCTTTCCCCACTAGGTCTTCTTATCTTAAGATAATGCCTTTTATGTGGATCGATTTTATTATCATACAAAAGGGTCTTATCATATTAACATGTTGAGATGAAGAAGCCATTCATATATGTAAAACAAATTGCCAATATTCTCATTTGAAAATGGTTTTCATTAATTAAGATTATGTATCTTGGTTTAGTAACTTAGCTCATCAGCATATCTGTAAAATAAAAATCACTTCAAACTATTTTAAAGTCAATCATGGCGACAGATAGCTAAAGGTAAATAAAATTGACGGTAACATCTCTTTCTGTTAATTTATGACTGTTCACAAAGAAACATTTGTTTTCGAAATGACCAAAATCTTATGGAGGATCAAGAGCCAATGATGGTTTTACGCGATTGTGCCCATAATGATTCCTTGGCCGATTTGTCCATCATTTCCATTTCCATTTCCGTTTCCGTTTGATCCACACTGTCCCACCAACCAAGCACAGACATGCCTCTCTCTAAAAAGTTAAAACCTTTTGCCTGTGCACTCTGCATCTCCACTATGTATTGAGTTAGACCCGGTCAAGAGCTTTTTATTTGTTATTTGATTCGACCTGTTCTGGGTCATTGATTCAATATACCTGTAAGTGGAAAAAGTTTGGGACATAATTCGGTGATTTTTATGATTATTATTATATTTTTAGTTATAATAATCATAAAAACAACTAAATTAATAATTATATAATTTATCTTTTTTATCTTATCTTTAATAGAGTGTTTATTCATTATGCAATTAAATAGTTGTGATTGTAAAAAAAAAAAAGGGAACCATACATGAATCGTCCTGAGATGGTTATTGAAAAGTCAATACATCCAAGGAATTGGAGGATAGCTTCCTCAAGCAGTTGCCGTGGGGAACTTCTCATCACAGCAGAACTCCGCACTTGCTACAACCCCAATAAGAAACATCATGGAATGTGAAACACAAGAAACTCAACACCTGTCTCTCTCTCTCTCTCGATCTCGAAAGTTGAAAGCAACTGCTGCACTCTCTCCCTCTCCTCGCCACTCATTCTTGGGTCTTATGCAAATTCTTTATTTGTTTTTCTTTCTATATTTCCTTGCTCTACATTATTTTGTAACTTTGCTTTCCCTCATCGCCATGACCATGAAGCCTAAAAAGGAAGTGACGGAGACTTTGAGAGACTCAACTCCTTACTCCTCATAGTTATCTACTTTCCAAAAATCTTCCATCTAAATTAGCTCTCTCTCTCTCTCTCTTGCATACTTTCTATTTACCTCCAAAGTTGAATACATTATCCACTTTCCGCTTTCAGTTGGCAGCAATTCTCACAACATACAACCCCAAGTCAGTCACTTTCCTTCTCCTTGCCTGCTTTTGGGTTATTGCCAGAGACAGCCAACTCTTATCTCTGAACTGTTTTTTCGGAGTTAGCAAGCCTGGAGTAGTCCTCTTGTTTCTCGTGTTCACTCTCTGGAATTGGTTTGTCACGACTTTTCCACTGTTTTAGATCTTCAACTTTTGCTTGCCTGTATACCAACCTGCAGTTTGCTCCATTTGTCACCTTTTTTTTTTCCAAGATTTTTCAACTCCTTGGAGATATCAAAGACTGGTTTTTGCAAGGTACCCGTCATTAAAACATGTTCTCTTTATTATTTTACTTGTAAATGCTAGTTACTGCTCAAAAAGCTTGGTCAGATCTTGTTTCCTTATATATATCTGTAGCTTGCAATGTAGACTGAATTTTCTAAAAGAGAAGACAGAGTGTAAAGTAAGTTCAATGAATGACTCTTTTAAGTGATGCAGGTGACTTTCCTTTTATATCTCTTCACCAAAGTTTGTGGCAACTTTTTCCGAAGAAAAATAGCTCCACTTGTGAATTAGTGAAGAGATTTGAAGTATAGTAGTACACAAATTGCTTTGAAACACCTTTAGATACATTCATCCTGTCCAAAAATTAAATTGTTTCACAGGTTATTTTATCTGCCAAGGGTTCACTTTTTCTGTCTGATGTAATTTTCCATGAAAAGAAGTATCGTCGTTCTTCAAGGCCTCTAGTGTGGCTGGGATTAGAGTGCTGATTACCATGATGTGACTTGTTTGAACATCTGGACTAAACTAATATTTTACTACTAGAATGTAATTTACTAATATGGCCCTTTCATTTGCTTCTGATATTTCTCTGCGAATTTGCTGCTTACCCAGTTGACTGCTACGAGTTCATTTGTTTGAGCATTCTGTCATCTTTCTTGGAGACAAGGTCAAAGTTTAAACGTATCTTGTTAACCCATCAATTGTCATCTTGTTTACTATCTCATAACTCATCTTTGTAGCTTTATCTTTATTATACGGTGCTATTTCAGATTGCTTTCTTGAAATTGACTTGATTGACCACTTAGAGAGAGACGGCTGGGGAGAGCAGAGAACTATATAAAGAAAGAAGGGTGCTCTATGGGCTATAATTTTAAAGCACCATGGAACGTAAGGCAGTTGAGCTGAAAGTATCCCTCAGATTGCTCAAAGTGCATTGCCTGGTAGTTTTGGTGCCTGTCAATTGACTGGACATTTTTCTGTAGACTTCAAACTTGGAACTTTTAGGTGATTTGGAGGGCAAAATAACATAAAGCTTAAATCTTCTGAGGGGGTTTTTGATGGATTCATCATCATCAGGATCATCTAAGAGAGCTAGGATTCCTAGCAATGGAACACAAGCGCCTTCGTGCTTGGTTGATGGATGCACCTTTGATCTTAGCAAATGCAGGGACTATCATCGTCGACATAAAGTATGTGAACTTCACTCCAAGACTCCAAGGGTTTGTATCAGAGGTCTGGAGCAACGCTTCTGTCAGCAGTGCAGCAGGTGAGAAGTGGAGCATGTGTTAGGGGGACTTATTTTCTATCTTTTTCTTATGTAGACGCATTTGAGAAACTAATTGAACCAAGGTTCAGCGTTAAAAACTTAATTGCTTATACGCTTAGTTACCTGGCCTCAATACTTTCTCTTAGGCTCGTGAATTTTAGGCGTTTAGCATCAAAATTTTGCACTAAGATCTTGGTTTGGCCACTTATGAGTTCTGTAGATGGAGTTCTGCTGGGGCCTCAGCGTTCCAATTACCATCTGCAAGAATTCATGAAGCCGCGTATCACCGTTGGAATCTTTTTCCTTGACTCAATTGTTACAATTGAACATGTAATTGATGCATTCTCTGCTGTTTGATAGATATAAAATAGGTTGATTCGAGTTTTTGGATAGAGGTTTCTGTGAAATGTTTTCATCTCGACTCGAGTACAGGACTTTAATCTACGTGCTTCTCATGCATGTCTTGCAATTGCATTTCGGCTTAAGGCAAGAACAATAAACATAGAATCAAGATAAATAAGCTTCTTTGAACTATATGCTTTGTTAACTGTTGTGAAACGAACGCTTGCATGAAAAATATTACTTTTCTCCAAGTGGTTATCAATAGATCTTTAGTCACATGCTCTTCTGCCTTCAATAGTTCCCTTTAGGCATGGATTATTCTTTGCTTTGCTTTTTACCTTGTGAGATTCATGGTAGGACGGACAGGATTTTGTTGTAGTGATTATCCTCACGAATGCTAACTCAAAATCCCCTTTGGTAGGTTCCATTCGTTAACCGAGTTTGATGAAGGAAAACGAAGCTGCAGAAAACGTCTTGATGGACACAACAGGCGTCGAAGGAAACCTCAGCCAGATTCTATGTCCAGAAATCCTGCTTTGTTATTTTCACATCACCAAGGTTCGATTTGTGAACTGGACAAATTCGGGTTTGGTAGTTCTCTCTCTTGCCCTTATCAGTCGGGAACTTTTTCCTTCATTTTCATGACTGTTGACCTTACGTTTAAGTGCCCATGTTTAAAACATGTTTTTCCCAGGTACAAAATACTTGCATTTTGGTAGTTCCCATGCACTTTCCACCACCGCAAGCTCAGCTTGGGTTGGGACTATCAAAACTGAGAGTGAGACAGCGTTTTGTACGAGTCCCTCGTCAAACTTCAATCCAGGAAAAACCCCATTTTCTGAACCCTTGTCCTTCAGCCATAAAGGAGAAAAACAGTTTCCTTTTTTACAGGGAACTAGTTCCTTGGATCCTGGAGATTCTGTCCCTCAACCCGATACCAGTTGCACAATAGCCACCAATAGTAGTAGTGGCCAGAAAATGTTCTCTGATGGGTTGATACGAGTCATCAACTCCAACCGTGCTCTCTCTCTTCTGTCATCTCCGCCATCAGCTGACACACCGCCGGAGATTGGTTTGAGCCACCTTATGCAGCCTGTAATGAATCCCCAAGCACTGCCCTTGCTCTCGAGTCTTCACTATGATGGTCTTGGAAGGAAAAGTCAGACGGCAGGATCTATGCTGGTCTTTGATGGAGGCAGTAGCTCTGATATCCATGGCCAAAGTACGTTTCAGATTGGAGCTGATGGGTCATCTGTCACTGGATCTCATCATATGCTTTCGTTCTCATGGGAGTAGTACTCATGTTGGCTGTTCTTTCTTGACCAGACATGGCTCCACTGGTTAAAATAAGACAATTTATTTTCCTGAACTCTAAGTTTATTGATTAAGATGATACTCAAATTAGGCATGTAAATCCCAGTTCAGTATTCTGATATTCGGCAGATAAAAAAAAGGGATATGAAAAGAGACTTGCCTAATTCTGAGATCAACCAAGTTGTTCACCACCTAATTTGATGCTCTGTGTTAGAGAAGCATAAATTCCATCTTCTAACTTCCAACCAGATATGCATAAGCTTGAAGGGCATCTTTGACCACCATAACGCACTTGACTTTCTTTCAACCACAACCGCAAAAATGGTTGTCTAGTAGCTTATCTGTCGGTCAAGTGTTGCATCATGTGGTTTTGGATTTGGAAGCATTGGCCATTGTGCAGCTTCAAGTGCACTTGTAGCGTTTTTCTGATAACTATGTCTGCTTTTGTTTGTTTTCGCCTACTGCATGCACGTTCCATTGCAGTACTTTGCATCAGGTTTCAAGACCTAACGCTTGACCTGACTGACCCCCCTTCTGCTAAAATCTCCACACACTTTAAGCTACTATTATCTGCTGCATAAAAACTCTTTCAAGTAACTAAGCTACTAATTCGTGCTTCAGCTTTTCCTCTTTTTCTTCTCTTGTTTATTTTTCTCCTCAATTATAGATTATTTATCATATAAGAAAAATATTATTTTAATAAATAAAATATTCTTTATTTAATATTTTCATAGACGACAGTTATCTTGTTATGATTTATTCTGTAGCTTTTAACTAGATTATACTTCAATTTTCATAGAGTACTTCAGACATTAAACTAAACCATCTTTTAAAACAAGTTGAAGTGAATATTTTAACTGATTTAATTTAATTACTACCTGACAAAATTTTGGGTTTAGAAGGATCTTGAGACACAATGTCCTTGTACCCTTTTGAACTTATCTTTATTTGTTATACTTCATTCCCTTATCCTGCTTGTCTTATACCTAAAATTGTACTAACTACGAAGCACTCTCCGATTGGTATAATAAATCCTAAGAAGAAAATTATTCACTAGAAAAGGATAAGGTTAGTCTAACAGAAATGATGAATACCAATACCTATTTGTTCTATCCTGGTGTCTGCTCAAAATTGTACAAAACAAAAGATAAGAGTTTTGGAGTATGAAGTAAGTTGTTCCGATGGCGACATTGATACAATGAGACGACTTCTAACATCAAACTGGTAACCTACGTTTTTACCAGATGATATTATTTTTGAAATTCTCCTCATGTTTTATGGGTGTAAGCTAGATTCCAATCTTTGGGAGAACTAATAGGTTGGAGGAAAAAAGTGGGATGTGACAAAGGATATGCTTATTCTTACGGATTTGATTTGAAACATAACTCTTTGTTTTGCAGACAATACGAGTGCAAATACGACAAATACTAGTTTGCAGCCTTAATTGTATTCATTCTAATACAAATAGAACATGGGAAATATTTGTCCTCTCTTATGCTCAACTATCGAGCAGTTAGATTAAATTTCACAGAACATTGTTTTACGAAATAGAATCAAATTTGGAGGCAATACATGGGATAATGTCTGATCTTTTCATCGCATATTCGCAAAAATCAGGTAGGCGAAGATAATCGCCTTACATGAGTGACTGACAGAGATAATGGTTGATGCCCTGTAGAAAGTACTCAGAAAAGACCATGAATACTTGATTTTCTTTCGTGAAACATGCAGAATAAACCACCATTTGACACTCTCTTTCGGTTTTAATTAATTTAGGTCTTATCCTTCTCTTCACTTTCGGTTTCTTGTCCTTTTGTTTTGTCACACAAAAGTAGCAGTTGTCTCACAGATCTAGAGAAAGAACTCTATGTTTTCCAAACTGGAGATCACGCACAATCTTGACATTGTTGTTTGATGTTCAAACCGGCTTTTGGCCTTCTGGGGTGGCTATCCAATATGGTTATATTCTGTTCACAAATATTAATCAGAATACTAATAAGGAGTTAGAATATATCTGCGAAGAATCGAAATGACAATTCAACTTTACAAGGACTATAAACGGTTAATTAAATAAATGAAGATTTAAATTTCAGAACTTCCAAAGGAAAAGAAAACCCCTATCTGTTATGGATTGATGCAGAAGTACAGCAAAAGTTCTCCATAATCCATATCTTGGCAAGAAGTTAAGAAGTTTCAAGAAACAGAGATGGGAATATTATATCCTAAACCATACACAACCTGGGATGGGATCAAAAGGGCTGTGGGCCGACAAAAAGTTTCTTCTATAGTACTTAATAGACTTATTCACACTTCACATAATTGCCTCCAGAATGTTATTATCATCCAAACCACCCAATCAAAAGTCTCCACATGACCTTAATAATATCGTATTAATTATTTTGTTCCTGGCATGGCAGTGTAGAAGCACGGGACATCAACTTCTATATAAGAGCTGAAGTGGCTCCAGAAATGAGCACAGGCACAAGTTTCAGTAACTGACAACAGCAAACCTTTATTCAGGTATGGAGAAAAACTACAAGAAAGGAGGTCTAATGAGAAGCAAGCTAGCAAAGTCCTTGTTTCGAGCCAATAAAGCTTCTATACCAATGCAATGTGGCAACAAAGTAAGTCCTACCCCATATAATCCAAATGGTTTAGGAGAATTTCGTACCAGCCACAGCTGTATTGGGCCACAGCAAACGGCTGTAAGTTTCAGTCACAGAAGTTTTCGTGATCCTGGTGGCGATGAAAATGTGGACATGAAGGCTACAACTTACATTGCCTATGTTCGTGAGCGATTTAACCTCGAGAGGCTTGATCCGTAGGCATGGAAACTTGATTAGCCATAGCACAGGACTGGGCCTGCTTCGAAGTTTCAGAGTTCGTGATCATCTAGATTATGTTGGCGAAAACTTGTTTCGGCTGTCTGTTGAGTAGAAACAGTACTAAATAATACAAATAATATGTTCCTGGTATTGTTTCTCTTTATGGCTTATATCAGTAGATTTTCCTCGTTTGTCTATCCCCAATTTTCTGAATGTTTTCTAAATAGTTAACCGTTTCTCATGGTTTCATGTAACCTGCATATACTTTACTTGAAACATGATACATGAAGACTGTAAATGATTCGATATAATGAGGCTGGTTAGCTCAAGCAAGTGGAAATCTAGTTCATTAGGTAACGATGAACTTGTTAAACTTTCAGCTTTTCTTCCTCTAATCCTGACAACGAAACTGTGTACATGTCTGCCAAAAACAGAAGAAGAAGAAGATGGTGCATGAATGAAATCATTTATAAGGGAAGAAAATCAATGTTGTGCTTAGAATTGTTGCCTAAACTAGTATACCTTTAGAACATATTCCCACGTAACATACGGCAAATAATAAATTTGATAAGTCTAGCCCGGAAACAGATATGAATGGTGCCCTTGTGTTAATTAGTGTCTTGATGGTTATGTGCAGATCAGGCACCTTGTGTTAATTAGTGTCTTGATGGTTATGTGCAGATCAGGCAGAGGTGATCCTCCTGTTTTACAATGTCTCAAATGCTGTGACTTTTTGACCCATAATAGAAATTGATACGTAAATACATGCAAACTCAACTGCAATAAGTTAAAGATAATAAACCTAATTATAACAAGTATTTAAAAGGTTGATATAAATACAAAAACTGATATGAAAATAAACATTCCGTTTTCATGTTATAAATGGAATGTTTATAATTTGTTAGGGAAAGTTAAGTAAATAATAATATATAATTTAAAACAAGAACAATTTTAATTATGATGAAGTTAATGGAAATTAATATTATTATTTTCTTGTAAGGAAAACAAAACTCCATTTTAATCACCCTTATTGTAATAGAGTAATTAGAAAAGAAGGTTTGATGTGCTTAAAAAGGTTACCCTTTCTTGTCTTATTTGTCATTTTTGTTCTCATATCATCATTTTCCCAGAGCTATTTGTTTCCACTTTCCAGTGAAAGGGCCCTCCACCTGATGTTACGTGCCTTACAGACTGGAGAACAGAATTTTCCTAATTGCCAGGCCCACCAAGATAAAAGCGAAGGCACAAACTAAAGTCGTATCACATCCCTTCCTTTTCATGAATTATTGCCCTAAAAAAAGAAATTTGTAATGTTTCTTGACCTTAGATATTTAATTTTAATTGTGTTATTTATATTTAAATTGATCAAATATTTATGAAAGAATACAAGTTAACGTAAAATTCCAATGACAATAATTTATTTTTAAAAAATAACAATTAATCCTCTAATTTTTATTTTTCATCAAATATGATCCCAAAAAAAGTTGGCAACAAAGTAGGGAATATGTGCCCAACTTTTTTTTTGGTCATATTTGATGAAAAATAAAAATTAGAATTGGTGACATGTTTGTGATAATTAGAATGCATAGATTATGCGAACATATAACAAACTCGAGCATAACCATAATAGGGTTATAATTGCATTTTAATGTTACAAATAGTGACGACTTCAGTGTCGTTCCCTCTGCAAGTCTAACTGATATCCTGGGAAGAGAATAAACATACTTTGGTATTTACTTGTGTAGGAAAAAGAAAAAAGGTGATGTGTATCTGAAACCAGTTTATGATTAGCGCTGAATTAAGGGAGTGAACATTACCGTACTGAAGTATAAAAAGAGGCAACATTATCCTTAGTACCTTTTCTACTAAGATCATATACTCAATATATATGTTACTTCCACATGAATGACGCAGACGTCTCTATAACATTCCTTGTTCTCTGTTAAATCTGGTTTTGTTCCAAAAATCAGATTGTTTATCCTTAATTTGTCCACAAATAGTGAAGGTTCTGAGGTGATTAGCATTGACAATAATCTGGAAACTGTCCACAGTAAGTAAGAAGACTTTTACTAACATTACTTCACTTGTTATGGTCTAAATCACTTGGAAACATGCTAATAACCTCCAGACAGATTCTTTCCGCCTCTCAATTTCTTCAACTAAAATATAGACCGTTTCCTGGATTCTCTTTTTTTAAAATTATTTATAATTAATGCAATTTTAAAAATTATAAATATTTTGTCGTATGATTAAGCATTATTTTTTAGAGACGTCTAGGATTGAGTTTGAATATGCGTAGACGCTGGCATTTGTAGTTGTTGGAGTTGCTGTTAGGCTGTCCAAGGGCAGAGGTCATTTTTTTTTTGGTTACAATCAAGAGAAACTAAAACTACCTTATAAAAGAAATACTACAGGCATCAGCCCAAATAATCAAAGAGAGAGCGTCAGGAATAGCATCCCAAACCTGAAAAGTAGAATCAAGGCCATGACCCAATTTAGCTAGATAATCTGCGGCAAAGTTACCTTCACGAAATACATGTCGAACAGAGCAACTCCAATTTCGAGCAAGTAAGGCTTGAATATCCACAACCAAAACAGACAGGGGATGCGTGTTGGGCCCCGATTCCTTTTTAAGCAAGTTGAAATTATTTTGAGGTTTTAGTTTGATAATTTGTTTATGTGGTTGGAATAAATTGAGGATTTTATTGTGTAGGTTAGG
>JANZLC010000003.1:7782701-7805259 GCA_026413385.1 Erythroxylum gracilipes
GTTCAGCCTGATTTTGCTGAGGTTGAACGTCGTTGGAAGGATCCATGATCTATGCAACTTTGGCTATGGAATACCTGCAAAACAGACAAAGGCGTGCCGGGAGTTGTTCCTGAGAGGCCACTTCGACGCTCAAGTCAGTGTTTGTGAAGTTATTTTCGTGTTGAGAATGAAGAATAATAACTAGGTTGTAATCTCATACTTGTATCACAGTAGAATAGTACCTTATATATGACATGGATGTTATGTTTATGTTTTTACGTAAATCTTTGTGTTTGTATGGGAGTCTAACACCTGATGGGCTTGTAAACGTGTAGAGATGAGCCTGAGCTTAGGATAGCCGACCCAACCAAAACTACTACTCTGTCTTATAAAAAATGACTGATGTAATTGCTGAGCGATAAAATTTACGATTTCCGTATATCGTATTTGTTATTACATTTAATTATAGTATTAAAAACAATTCAATTTTTCCCAAAAAAAAACAATTCAATTTAATTACTGAGGAATAATCGTCGGATAACTCTTAAACTGTCGGCAAACCGACTAGTTTCCTCTGGGTGTTGTCTCGGTTTTTGATAAAGGAACAGCGAGATATTTTTGAGTAAAAAGGAGGAATTTAGGTAGTGATTATGATAGATCTAGTACGAACACTGAGAGAGAGAGAAATGATTGAAAGCAACCAATGACTAATGAGTAATGACCATTGTGGTTCTAAGATAAACACTATCCATCCATCCTTAGGCTTAGACTTCCTTTCCCTGTCGGACTCAGAAGAGGCCCAAAGGAAAAGGAGGCGCCGCTCTCTCTCTCTCTGCTTTCTATTTTTAGTACTCTAGTTAGTCACGGCCGTTGAGGCATTCCGTAGCTAGTAATAAAATATTTAATTACATCCAGGTGTCCTTCTTACTACAGGATGCAATCAACCTCCAACGATAACTTATCCCAACTCAGTAATTTATATTAATGTAAAATTATACCTACTTCTAAAATCTATAAAATATCGTCCGGAATTATACTTTGAATTTTGTATTAACTAATATTTTAATTATTTAAGATAAATGAAATAAATAATAAAAATATTATTTAATATTTTGAAAGGACTCGGTCTTCGTTTGTCAATAAAATACATTTATTTGAGTAATAGAGATTTAGTTCAAATAATAATTGATGTCGAACAAAATCCACTTGTCAATATATAACACGTTGCTTTAAATCCTAAATTATCCACCATACACCCACCGACTCTCTCTCTCTCTCTCTCTCTATTGACACACACTTAAAAGAAACTCGCTCGGCCCTTCGTTACAGTTTCAGTCCAAATTTCTCTCCTTACAAAGCTCTCTCTCTGTTTTTTTCTTTGTTTTCAGCCACTCTCGCTCTCCCGAGTCCCGTACTTTCTTGTGTCTCACAGAAAGCTCACTGTGAAGTTAAAATTAGGGTAAAACCCCACCGGCCCGCGAATAATGGGGCGGAGGAAGGTGGAGATGAAGCGGATCGAAGACAAGAGCAGCCGTCAAGTCACCTTCTCGAAGCGACGGAATGGACTGATCAAGAAGGCTCTCGAACTCTCTGTTCTCTGCGACGCCAAAGTAGCTGTACTCGTCTTCTCCAGTCGCGGCAAGCTCTATCAGTTTTCTAACGGCGACAGGTACGTTCCCTTTACTTTTCAAGTATTATTAGCTCAGGTATTCAATTCTGATAGCGCAATTATCGTGAACAATTGAACTTACATCTTCGTTCCTCCTTTTGATACTTATTTTAAGCTATCTTGTCGAATACTCTTTTAGCTAGCTAGCTATATACTACCTACGTCGGTTATGAGTAGCTGGCCGCCTGTATATTACTTAGGTAACCTATTGACTGCTGACTAACAGTGCTAGAACTTTGGTTTTTTCTGTTCATCGTGCACACGTATTCTGTCTTCCTTCTTAATTTTTAGGGATTTTGTACTTCGTCACGACTCGCCGTCTTTTCTTCGTAATCGCACTTCAATTTCATTATTTGGATATCTGATTACCTTCGCTCTGCCTTCCTCATTTCATTCTGTACCGTTTCGAGAATCCAGTTGCTGTCCTTTCATATTTTCACTTTGCAATTGCACTCCTTAAGTAGCCTTTGAAGTACTCCGCCGATCATCTACTGACATCCGTCAAGTGACGACCGGGTCTCCGTCAAATCCTTGATTCACTTTTCTTGTTGGTTTCTCAGTTACTCATCATTGTTGGTTTCCTTGGCGTATCATGCGGTTGCACGTGACCTCGCCACGTGTCTTCCGCAGAATACGTGTGTTGATTCTCTGCACTTGTCAACCGTCATAAATCACCTTTTCAACTGTATTACACAGTGCAGATGATTTCTGTTCGTTTTCCCATTCTCCTAACTAATTCCATTAAACAGTATGCAACATCGGTTAAGGGTTAAGCTTTATCATGTCAACAGAAGTATCCATGGTATGCTTCTGGTACATCAACTCAAAATGAATATGTTTCACGATGCGTACCAGCCGCAATGTTATTAGTTTTGGTTCACATATGAAGCTTCCCAACTTCGTTATGTTCATCTTTTTCCTTTGAAAATCCTTTGTTTTTAACATAATGAACATTTATACGTATGAATGTTGATTCATAAAATTCTAACGGAAAAAAGATCGTTAATCTCTAAAAAGTTGGCGACCAGAAAATTACGCGGAAGGTAATTGATATATTATTTGTTATTTTGCTAAGGGCAAATCCAAGTACTCAACAAATTTTTACATTCTTGAACAATGTTTTTTTTTGGGCAAATTTATACGTTTAAGGTTCTGAAAATAGTTTACGTTTATTGGTCTGGATTCCATTTCCGTTGCAAAACGTTTAACTCGATTTTATTCTTTTTTTTTTTCTCTTACAAAAATTGAAAGCTAGAGGTGAATGTAATCAGGGACGGATCTAGAAATTTTTTTGAATGGGGCAAAATTTTATTGACGATAGAAAAAAAATTTTAGTGGGGTAAAATTTTAATAATAACAAAATTTTAATTTTTTTATAAGTTAAAAATTTTAAATAACATTTTTTTATATAAAAGTTTATGGAGCCACTGGGGGCAAGTGCCCCCACTTGCCCCCACCCACTGTGGCTCCGTCCTTGAATGTAATAACAATAATATTCTAGGAGAAGTTCTCTTCTCTTGAGCCGTCTGATGTTTGGTAACTGAAGGGTCACAGGATAATAAGATGTCTAGTGTCGTAAATCACCTGTTGTTTGGCTCTTTCAACTAGTGACACTTCATTTGTTCTTTTGTTGGTTACCTCTAGACCTCAATCAACGTTTTTGGTTCTAGATTTATTATTGAACCAACAAACGGATAATCATGCTCCTTTGTAGCAAATGAAAACTGGTAAAACATCATCTGGCATCTTAAGACTTTACAAAGATCATTCTTGAGCATCTATCGTCATCAAAGCCCTTTTCAATATTTGCATATTTCCTTCTACACATATTCTTTTAGCTATCTCATGAAGTCAATAAACAAATTTCTGCGTGCAAGCTTCCCGGGAACTCACTCGAAAATTACACTCATCCCTTATTATCAAGCTGGACTCGGGCGATTAATATAACCTGCCTTCGCATACGGACTATATAGATAAATATTTTGGTGCTTTTGGTAAGTTTTCCTAGCTTGGAGTCCACTAAAATGAAAAATATTTTGAAATATGTTTTGAAATAAAATTTTAGTAATCTTAAGCTTTTGGTAATTTTAAGTAAATCAACGATTTTAGGTATATGCGAAAATAAGATTTTATTGACATTAGACTTTTGTTGTAATAAGGCTCCATTTCTTTTTAACTTCTTATAGGTAATTTTAGTTTATAAATAATTTAATAATGATTTTGTAAATAAGATCCAAAAAATAACTTCTGGAAATAGTCTTTATCTAAAGATGTAATTATCATACTTTGTTTGTATTATTTTTTCATAGTAAGAAAAAATTATCTCCTTATTCCTGAACGTTGGCCCCATAGATTGATCGAATAACGTAATTTTTTTGTGTTCTTTTGCCTTCTTGTTTATTATTTTATTGGTTTTATTTTTGTGATAATTGTTATCAGAGTAATTGTTATTATACTACTGGTATTAGAGCAATTGAAGTGACAATAATTAGTATTAAAGCCTACATTGTCTTCGTAAAGTTCAAAGTTTGTTGTCAAGATATCTTTGCACCAGTTGGATTGGAAAATTCAATGAATAGATGATTTTATTCTATGGAAGGTGAAGGTAAGAGCCATTCTCGTAGAATGGAGGATTTTGTAAAAGGAAAAGATTTTGTTGAGGGCGCACAGTGTAATAGTGTCGACTTTGGAGGATAAGGTCTTGAGAGAGGTAACTGATGAAGCAGATAGTTGCTTTGTTGATGGCGCAAAGTGTAATAGTGTAAACTTTGGAGGATAAGGTCTTGAGAGAGGTAATTGATGAAGTAGATGGTTGCTTTATTATATTAAAGAGTAACATTTATATATTTTTAAGACGTTAAAAAGTACACAGAAAAAGTTTGCATTGATAATTATAATCAGATCATGTTGGATTTACATGGAGATGATAAGTCAATAGTTCTTTTGTGTTCTTTACTTAATTGTGCCTATTAGTTACACCTTCAACCGTACAAAAGATGGATTTGGATAAATTTCAAGACAAGCATATGTTTCATGGGAATTTGGTAGGGATACTTTCGGAGATTTAGTTGGTCTATAAATTTTTAAAACGGAAGAAGATATATAACTGTCAGTTGAGAAACTTCAACTGCCATTAATATCATAAATAATAAAATATAAAACTTTAAAATAATTTCTTTTATTTAATATGACTACTAAAAGGCACTAGTATAGGTATATCTTTGCGATGATTAAAAAACTGAATTAATTTGTTGAAAGCTTTAAATGAGTCAAAATTTCAATTCTACTTTAATAACTGTAAACAATGATACTTTTTGGGTAAAAATTGCAACATTCTTCTCTAATAAAAAGGTAATATATACCGATATAATTACACTTTGGAAAGAATTCTATTCAAGGAAAACTATAATAGATTCCTATAATTATTCAATCATTCCTTACAAAATGCTCATATGTTTATCTAGGCAACAATTCCTATATTTACTTGTATATACAAATAGCTCATACCTACACTTCCCCCCAAGTAAGCATAAATGTCTAACATGCCCAACTTGTCAATCACATTATGAAATGGTTTTTTTGAAATTGTTTTTGTAAGAACATTAAGAAGTCGATCTTTTGACTTGACAAAAGGAAAATGAATAATTTTTTTATTTAACCTTTCCTTGATAAAATATTTGCCAACTTCATCCTGTTTGGTATCATCATGTTGTACAGAATTCTGTGCAACTGTATAATCTCGAATGTAGCCTTATTATCACAATAAAAATTCATAGGTTTTATATGCTCAATTCCCAGATATGAAAGAACTCGCGAAATCCATAATAATTCACATATTCTATGAGCTATACCTCGAAACTCAGTTTTTGTAATTGACTTTGCAACAACTTTTTCCACATTACAAGATTTCCATCTACAAACATAAAATAACTAAATGTAGATTTTCTAGTTGTTTAATCGTTGGCCTAATTCATTTTGTGTATCCTTCAATCTTAGAAACACTATTCTTTGAGAAGAGCAAACATGTTTCTAGAGTGCCTTTCAAGTACCTCAAGATTTAGTATACTGCATCCATGTGTACTTCACTCAGCTGATGTATAAATTGACTGACAACACTCACTACATAAGTTATATTTTGGCCTAGTATGAGATAGGTAAATTAATTAAAATCTCAACTGACTATTGATAGCGCCCCATATCTGTTGGAATTTTATTTTGGAAGATTCCAAGCTTATGATTCATTTCTATAAGCATTTTGGTTGGTTTGCAGGCAAGCATTCTAGTTTAAGTCAAGAGATCAAGTTCATATTTTCTTTGTGAAAGAGAAATTTCTTGATATATCCTTACTACTTCGATACCTAGGAAGTATTTAAGTTGTCCCAAGTTCATTTCAAATTCAGTAGCTAAGTATCATTGTAAAAGCTTCATTTCTTCACAATCATCTCTTGTTAAGACAATATCATTAACATACACAATTAAAGCTGTTACTTTTTCTCCTTTGTGTTTTATAAACAAGGTATAATTTCCACCACTTTGTTTATAGTCGAAAGCTTTCATTATCATGGAAAATCTCCCAAGCTAGGCTCTAAGTGATTGTTTGACCTCATACAACTTCTTTTTCAACTTGCAAACTTAATTTCTGCTTGATGAACCAAGTTTCACACCTGATGACAACTCAATGTATACCTCTTATTCTAGATCCTCATTGAGGAAAGAATTCTTAACATCGAACTATTTAAGGGGGCCATTCTTGATTTGTTGTTATAGAGACAAGAATGCGGACTATATCTTGCTACTAGTGCAAAGGTTTCTTAGTAATCTACACCATACTTTTGTATAACATCTCATTCTTGAACCCCCAAGCCCCTTTTTCAAGTCAAAGAATGAGGAACTTCCATTAGGAAAAGAAGTCAAGATTGATTATTCGTTTGTAAGCATTCCTAGTGTAGTAGAATGGGTATCCTTTGATGAACTTTACGGTGGTAGGGAAGATTCTGGTAAGAAAGACTCCTCCTCATTGATATTGTGTGAAAGAATCTACAACTACTGCAAATAGACATTGTTAGGATCAATAACAATAAACCTAGGATATGAAGAGTGTCCTCGTACTCGAGGAGGAAGAGAGAGGGGGCTGTGGGTAATGATGCACATTAGTTAGTAGTGTGAGGGTGCAGAATGGGTACAAGGTGGGAAACAATAACTGAATGTACGGGTTGGGTTGCTAAGTAGGGGGCAGAGAGAGAAAAGACATTCAATCAGTTAGAAGAAAGAATATTATAGACTAAGAGAAATCATTTTCTCTGAGGAGCTTATTCAGCTCTAGTTAGAAGGTGTTCATGAGAATCACCTTGTAATAGCAGTATACTTCCTCTATTATCAATTATCAATATACTACAACTCTAGAGTATTTAGCTACAGTTCTAACAGTGGTCCGACTTGCTGGATACTCTCAATAGGGAGGGGAGGATCGGTTTTCTATTTTTTTTGGAGATTTTAAAAAAAATTATGAGTAACCTACCTTGATGCCACCTAAGATGTTCGATAGAGTAAAAGTGTTGGAATCCCGAATCGCGAATTTGGAGGCTAGCGTGGAGGAAATTCAATCGTCCATGCGGATGGCTATAAGAGCAATGTAGCGAGCTTTGCTGCTGGAAATGAGCAAAATGATGGGAAAAAGACCAGAGGAAGGATAGGGGAGTGGCGGTGCCTCATGGAAGGGGCAGACTATGGCTGGTGATAGGCGACAACCAACTCCGATGGAGTATTCCTATGACACGATGGAGGAATATCGGATGTCGGTAGATCATTAGGGCGGAGGCATATTTTGAGGTCCATAATACCTCATCACCAATAAAAATGAAGCTAGCTCTTTTGAGCATGGAAGGTTCAACCATACATGGGTTTAATCTGCTAAGGGAGATGGAAGAAGATCTAGATTGGGAGAAGTTTAAGAGGGCACTAATCGAGCGTTATGGAGGGAGAAAATTTGACAACCCATTTGAAGAGCTATCAGATTTGTGACAAACTGACTCGATGGAGGAATACATTGAAGCCTTTGAATTCATCTCATCGCAGGTGAGTCGACTACCTGAGGAGCAATATATGGGGTACTTCATGAGTGGGTTGAGAGCATATATACGTCGACGGGTACGGACGTTTGGGCCAGTGAACAGATATCAGTTGATGAAAATCGCCAAGGTAGTGGAGGATGAGGTTAGTGGCGAAGGTAGACATACCGAAAACACCAACTCTCGATCGTGCGTCTGGACGCCGAATCGAGGGGGTTTTTTAAAGGTAACGTACGGATTAACCCGAACCGCAGGGATACGGAGTACCCACACCCGATGGGTCGTGGGAAGATTATTGGCTAGTTTGGATTGGAGAGAACCCGGGAGATACCTGGATCTCAACCCGACTCCCATGCGTAGAGCAGAGTGGGAGTTTCCACCCTCGTGACCCCGACAAGAAGGTCGAACGGTGACAGAAGGGCTTCAACTGAGAGGAATAAGGGACTGCGATATCTCTCCTATCACGAGCTGATGGACAGAAAGGACAAGGGCCTTTGCTTCAGATGTGGGGAGAGGTTTCATCCTCTACACCAGTGCGTGGAAAAGCAATTGAGGTTACTAATTCTAGATGATAACGAAACATTGACTGAGGATGGAGAAATCATCGTATTGGAGGCTAAAATAGAAGAAGAGGGAGAAATAACCCTAGAATGTCGAACGATGGGAGTATTCGATGTTAAGGAGATTTTGATACCCGAAACAAAAACCATGAGATTGGAAGGGAAGCTACAAGGACTCCCTATTGTGATCCTAGTTGATAGCGTGGCTTGCCATAACTTCATTTCACCGAAGTTAGTCAGTAGTCTTAGGCTGACTATAGGGATGAGTAGAGCATTGGGAATCAGACTGGGGGAAGGCCATAAGGTGGCTACTAAGGGAAAGTGTGTGGGAGTGCCTATTCGTATGGGAGAAATGGAGTGGAAAATTGATGCTTATGTCTTGGACTTCGGAGGAATGGACATGATCTTAGGGGGTTGCAAACCTTAGGAAAGGTCATGGTTGATTGGAAGGAGATGACTATGCAATTCCAACATGAGGAGTGAAAGGTGCAACTTAGTGGCAATGTAGGGCTTCAGATTACACCGAGGAGAGGTAGTGAGTACCATGAAGATTCAATGTGCTTGCTTGGTCTCCTTGCTATTTTGAGTGGGAGTTTCCTATCTATGGAAGGAGTAGATATAAGGGAGGCACAACAGATGCAACTTACCAGAAAAGAAGAAAGGGAGTTGAATCAAGTGTTGACTAATTTTTCGGAGGTTTTTCAAGAGGTGCAAGGGCTACCTCCTGAAAGGAATCACTCACATGCTATTGTCTTGTAGTAAGGATAAGGGCCTATCAGTGTAAGACCTTATAAGTACCCTCATCATCATAAAGATGAGATTGAGTGGTAGGTGTAGTGAATGCTAAAAATAGGGATCATTCGTCCTAGTTCTAGTGCCTATTCCAGTCTAGTTATCTTAGTCAAGAAAAAGGATAATTCATGGAGAATGTATGTAAACTATAGAGCACTTAATAAGGTCACCGTCCCTGACAAATACCCTATTCCGGTGGTAGAGGAGTTATTAGATGAGCTAAATGGTGCAGGAGTCTTCTCTAAATTGGACCTCAAATCTGGGTATCATCAAATTAGGGTCAAAAGAGAGGACATTCATAAAACGGCCTTCCGAACACACGATGGTCATTATGAATTCCTCGTGATGCCGTTTGAATTGACCAACGCACCAACAACATTCTAGTCCGCTATGAATGATATTTTCATACCCTTCCTCAAGAGATTTGTGCTGGTTTTTTTTTACGACATTCTTATATATAGTGCAGATTGGGACACCCATCTCTTATACTTAACAAATGTCTTGGAGGTCTTAAAAGCCAATCATTTTGTGGTTAACCAACAGAAGTGCAATTTTGGGAAAAGAATAGTAGCCTATTTGGGTCATGTTATCTCGGAACAAGGAGTAGCGGTGGATCTAGCCAAGGTTTCAAGTGTAGTGAATTGACCCATTCCTCGGAATGTGAAAGGGGTGAGGGGATTCCTCGATTTGACAGGATATTATCGGAAGTTCATTATGGACTACGATAAGATAGCCAAACCTCTTACTGAATTAACAAAGAAGGATTTCATTGGAATTTGGCAGCCTTGGAGTCCTTTGAGCAATTGAAGAAGGCCTTGACTACATCCTCAGTATTGGCTCTTCCCCAGTTTTTCCAACCTTTTGAGGTTGAGTGTGATGCTTCGGGCAAGGGGGTAGGGGTTATATTGAAGCTAAATAGAATACCAATTGCATATTTCAGTAGAGCTTTATCTGAAGGCAATCTATCTAAGTCGGCTTATGAGAAAGAACTAGTGGAATTGGTATTAGCAGTACATCATTGGTGGCATTATCTATTAGGTAGACCCTTTGTGGTATATTTAGATCAAAAAAGTCTCCACCGTTTGTTGCAACAAAGGGCACAACTGACCAACAGTGTTGGATGGCTAAGTTACTTGGGTATCATTTTGAAGTCATTTATAAGCCAGGACTCGAAAATAAAGCTGCTGATGCTTTGTCACGGATTCATGAAGAGGGTGAATTGAAGAATATTATTTCTTATCCATTATGGGCTGATGGTACAATCCTGTAGCAAGAGGTAGACAAAGATCCTATCTTGAGTGATATTATCAAAGAATTACAACAAAATTTCAGATGCGAGAAGAGGGTTTCAATGGCACCAAGGAGTTCTCCTACATAAGGGAAGGCTAGTGATTTTAGCTCATTCCTCTTTCATTCCCTTGCTCCTTAAAGAACTTCACTCTTCACCTATAGGAGGCCATTCAGGTTTGCTACGCACATATCGAAGAATTGCCAGCAATCTTTATTGGATTGGTATGAAGAAGTGCATTCAAGAATTTGTTAAGTCTTGTGATATTTGTCAACGACAGAAGTATGCTGTTACATCTCCTGGAGGTCTGCTGCAACCTCTTCCCATTCCCAATCAAATTTGGGAGGATATATTGATGGACTTCATCACGGGGCTTCCTAGGTCTAAAAGATTTGAAGCAATACTGGTGGTGGTTTATAGGTTGTCTAAATATGGTCATTTTATTTTATTGAAGCACCCATATACTGCTAAAAGTGTGGCTAAAGTATTTGTAAGGGAAGTGGTGCGTTTACAAAGAGTTCCATTATCCATCATAAGTGATTGTGATCCCTTATTTGTGAGCTAGTTCTGGTGGGAATTGTTTCGACTACAAGGCACTATGTTAAAAATGAGCTCCTCCTATCATCCGGAGACGAATGAGAAAAATGAAGTACTTAACAGATGTCTAGAGACCTATTTGAGGTGTTTTGTGTCTGAACAACCTAAACATTGGTCTTCTTGGGTGTCATGGGCTGAATTATGGTACAATACTACCTACCATGTGTCTACTGGTTCAACACCTTTTGAATTGGTATATGGCAGAAAGCCTCCCACATTGGTTCGCTTTGTGCAAGGTGAAACTAAGGTGGAAGCAGTGGCTAGAGAGCTGGTGGATAGAGATGAGGCTTTGAATCAGCTCAAATACAATCTTCAACGAGCTCAAGAGCAGATGAAGAAGTATGCTGATAGGAAGAGGACTCCAGTATCTTTCCAAGTGGGGGAATGAGTATTTCTTAAGCTCGGCCCTCACAAACAACTTATGTTGGCCTGAAGAATCAATCAAAAACTTGCGGCCAGATACTTTGGTCCGTTCCAAATTTTGGAAAAATTGGGTGTTGTAGCATATAAACTTAAACTCCCACTGCACTCTCGAGTTCACCCTGTTTTTCATGTGTGTCAGCTAAAAAGGGCAATGGGACATTACACGGTTGAGGAGACTCTACCAGAAGGAATGGAAGTGGAGATAGAAGAGGAGGTTGAACCAGAAACTGCACTGACCAGCAGGGTGATTACTAAGGATGGACACTCAGTTAAGCAATGGTTAATTCATTAGAAGGGTAAACCGATGGAGAATGCTACATGGGAAGATGAATTTTTTATCCGAAGTCAATTTTCTCATTTTAGCCTTGGGGGCAAGGCTACTCTTCAAGAAGGGGACAATGTTAGAATCAATAACAATAAACCTAGGATATGGAGAGTGTACTCGAGGAGGAAGAGAGAGGGGGTTGTGGGTAATGATGCACAAGTTAGTTAGTAGTGTAAGGGCACAGAATGGATACAAGGTGGGAAACAATAACTGAATGTACGAGTTGGGTAGCTAAATAGGGGGCAAAGAGAGAAAAGGCATTCAGTCAGTTAGAAGAAATAATATTGTAGACAGAGAGAAATCATTCTCTCTGAGGGGCTTATTCAGCTCTGGTTAGAAGGTGTTTATGAGAATCACCTTGTAATAGCAGTATACTTCCTCTATTATCAATTATCATTATATCACAACTCTAGAGTATTCAGCTAGAGTTCTAACAGACATCTATAGGAATTAGCTTATCAACTCCCCGAATAGTAAGATAAGAATCAATACTAAACACCCCCCTATAATTGTACATGCTCCCATAGCAATAACATATTTGGGTTCGGACATTTGTTCATATAATCACCCTAAAGGAGCCATTTTTATGGTTACTGTGATGGCTGTTAAAATTAGATCCGCCTGTCTAGGACTCTATCTTGGTACTAGTCTATAATGATCAAAGTCAAATCGTGAACTTATTAATAAAGCAAATTCAATAAAGCAACAACTGGTAAGATAGAGAAGCGACCATGAATTGGAGTCTTGATCAATTTCAAAGATCATTTATTGTAGTTGAAATAACTAAAATTGGGGTTGGTCGATCACATAAGGGAAACTCCCTTTACAACTAGCCTTGCTTTATATCTATCAATGCTCCCATTAGCTTTAAGTTTCACAATAAATACCCATCTATATCTGATTGTTTTCTTTCCTTTAGGTAAATGAAACAAGCTCCCACGTATTCCTTTGCAAGGCTTCCATCTCTTCATTCATTGGCTTAATCCATTATGGATCATTCAAGGCTTCCTTCACATTACTAGGAGTAGAAACACTGTATAATTGATTAACAATAATTGCATATGACTTGGACAATTTTTGAGTAGAAATATAGTTATTGATAGGATATTTGACATAGGCTTTGAGACCAGGTTCATACTGTTTCTTTGGTACACCTTTGTTCGATCATTATATCTTGGAATTGGAGTTTCAAGAGGAACAAGAAACTCATTACTAGAATTATTAGATACTGGACTTGAGAATCAACCCTTCAGTTAATGTTGTTAAAGTAGACAAGTATGTATTATTAGTTTATTCTTTATGGGTGTCATTGTTATCAACATTGTCTAGTTCTACATTACCTCAAACAGTGATTTCATTTGACAAGATATTAACTTCATCCAGTTCTGAGCACTTATCTACATTTCCTTTTATGTTTTGTAACATATTCCCATCACTACCCCTGAAGGGAAGATGTTAAAGCTCCTTCTGAATAATATGGTTCTGACTCCTTAAAAGAGGCATCCAAAGTTGCAAGCAAATTTATAGTTTGAGGATCATGACATTGACACCCTTTTTGAAAATTTGAACATATGAAAAACACACATCTCTTTGCATAAGTGTCAAGTTTAGTTCCCAAGGTCTTAGGGATATGATCCTACACTATACAACCAAAAGCTCGGGGCCCGAGGCTCGAGGTTGGGAAGATGAGGAATTAAAAGTAAGGATTGCATTTTCTATTGAGGAGTTTTAAAATCTAAAACCTGAGATGGTGATCGATTGATGAGATAAATTGTAGATTTTAATACCTCTCCCCAGTAAAATTGTGGCATGCTCATCCCAAAGAGAGAAGCACGAATCATTTCTAATATTTGTCTATTCCTCCTTTTAGCTGAGCTATTTCATTACAAACTATAAGTGCACGAGGTTTGATGTCGAATTCCATTCTCACGCATAAAATTTCCCAAGAGAGGCATCCATAAATTCCCTACCATCATCAATTCGCCAAACTTGAATTTGTTTTTGATATTGAGTGCTCACCATTTTGCGAAATTCTTGAAATGATGTACAATCATTACTCTTTTTATGAAGTATTGATATCTAAGTCATACATTTATATTCATCAATAATTGTAACAAAGTGTCTAGCCTTAAATAATGAAGGAATTTTTGCAACTCCCCATGCAGTCGAATGTATAACTACAAATGGTTTAGAACTTTTATTTAAACGAGGAAAATAAGGAATACGATGGCTCTTTTCTAGTTCACAAACATTACTATAAAAATCTGAATCACTTAAGTTTGAAAAAAGATGTGGCTGTAGTTTCCTAAGATATCCAAACGAAAGATGACCTAATTGTTGATGCCATAACAAGACATTTTCTCGAGTTTTTCTAGATTATGTCTGATATACATGATTGAACATTTTTCCTCCATTCTTTGTTAATTCCAAGTAATATAGTTTGTCTCATTTTAACACCATAGCCGAGAGTCCTTCGAGTCAAAATATCCTAAAAATCATATAATTAAGGCCAAAATGTTACAATACATTTAAGAAGACAAGAGGTTATATTCAAGGGATGACACAACTAAGGCTGAATTTAGTGTAAGAGTATTACACAAAGTAACATATCCTTGCTCATCAGTAGAGCTCATACTATCATCAGCTATGGAACAATGGATTAAAGGGACGGGCTGATAGATCGTAATTGGCTAGAATCTCTAATGATATGATCAGATGTACCATTAGATGTACTTGTATCAATAATCCATATATTTTTCTAGAAATTGTAGAGAAAGTATTTACCTTGCCCACAATATCTGAATGGGCAATATTTGCCATAGGCATTGATTTTTCCTCAACTTTTGACTCTATTTTTTTCATAGTTGCGACCATAGCCTTTTCAATAGCTTTCTTTCATTTTTTTTAAAATCCCACTAGTTAGGATAGCCAATGATTTCGTAACGATGTTGGTTCAAGTGATTTGATTCACCACAATAAGCACACACAAGACAATTAGACTGTCTAGTAGATTGATTTTTATGATTCGTTCCCGAGCCAAATGATGATCCTTGTTAGGTTTGATTAGTCAGCATCACTGAATGTTCAGAGATTGAGCGAGATCCTCTAGTAGACCTTGTTACTGTGATAATTCTTAATTTATGAGTTATAAAAAGGGACTTATGTCACTACAAACAGAGATTAAAGCGTTAGATTTAAAGCTGGTGTTAAAATTATAAATTGACATATGCATATGTGCTCGCCAAGTCAAGTTTTGGGTCTTTGTGTAAGATCTCTCCCTGAATCAGATCAAATTCAGAATCAAGTCTATTTGGTAAATATGAACTCTGAGCCTAGCCATTATTGAATGCAACTAAACTACTCTTACAATAGTCCCTTCTTGAGAAGTTGACCTTTGATCAATTTCTTGAAAAATAGCCACAATGTTATTGTAGTATGTTGATATTGTTCTACCATCTTGCCTTGTAAAAAAAGATTTCTGATTCAATTCAAAAATATGAGTTTCATTAGATTCATCATAGAAAATTTTCGACACTACCTCCCATATTTGTTTGGCTGTAGAAAGATAAATAAAGCTTTAACGTTTTAACCAAAACGACGCCGTTTTGGTTATATTTTTTACGTTTATAACTTTACAAAACGACGACGTTTGGATTTTAACCAAACGACGTTGTTTTGTTGAAGCTATAAACGTTAAGTTATCCAAAACGACATCGTTTCGGGATAACCGTACGATGTCGTTTTCATTCATTTCAAAGACGACGAATTATATATAAAATTACCGATCGTAATTATCGACGTAATTTATTCCGCTACTACACTTTATTTCTAGACCAACATTGTCGACATATATGTTTTTCCGTCTGTAGTTATCGACGGAAATCTTTTGCTCCCTAAAATTCCGTCGCTATTCCCATCTTTTCTTGTAGTGTGTGGAGAACAATAGTGAACGTAAAAATAACAAATACTCGGTGAAACCATGGATATAGGGTTTAACATTGATAATGCTTAACTTTAACTGGAACTTTCACTTACATTGAGTTTCAACTTTAAAAAATTTGTATTTTAGATTCAGTATCAACACCTGTTAAGTAACATTTCCACAAGTCAACTTCTTTGATTCTGTTAGTCTTGAGATGCTCTTATGGCAACTCGCATAAACCATATTTTTATTTGAAAAAGAAAGCATTCAAGAACATAAAGGAATCAAGAAACAGACCAGGCCAAGTTTGAATCTTGTTCATCAAATGGTCTTACTCATAATAGTAAGAACCGTAGATAAATCTTATCTCACTCAATGCTCAGCTTTTAAATAATGTCGCATTTGTGAAAAGACACTCCTTACTATAAATCAGGCAGTCAAACCCACACTAGACAGTAACAAGTAGCCAGAACATTAACAAGGAGGAGGAAATTGATGAATAGAAATGAGGAATTTGTTTGAGCAAAAGACAGAATACAGATAAGGAGTTTGTTGGAGCAGAAGACAGAACAACACGAAAACAGAAGGAAAGAAAGAGGAAAGATTTATGTTTAAGTTATGACTCACAAAAACGACGTAGTTTTAATACACCATTTTTATAGTCCTTTTCTTTGGGGTACGAAAATATTTTCGAAACCAAAACTTTTTCTACGAATTTCAAGAACATTGCCTATAGTTGAAACAGATTGAGATTTAGCTAGGAAAAACATTTCATTGCTCAATACTTTTTGCTACGAAAAATTGTTCATAATAATAAAAAAGAATCGTTAAAAATTATTAGCTACGAAAACAAAATTATAGCAAAATTAAAAGTAGCTAATAATCATAAAAAAAACCAGCGAAATAAGTAAATTTTGAGGCTTTACTTCAATAGACTAGCTAAAAGTAATAAAACCTAGCCAAAAGAAATCTTAGCAAAATAAAACTTAGCCAAAAGTGAGACTTATTGTACTGCCATATTCAATCCATTAGGAAACAAATTTTGGTTCGTAAGATCCATTTGATATGCTGTCTTCTCTTGGAAACCAATTATAAATTGGATAGTAGAACTACAGGAAATACAGCCTGAATTTTTCATCCCCCACGCACCCGATGTAATTTCAAATACTCCAGTAGTAGGAGCTTAAAATCTTTGCATTTTGACCCAAATAAATTTTAGTCAACCTTGTACAAATTTTACTATATATATATATATATGCAAAGAAAAACCCTAATCCCACAATGTTATCAAGGGAATGGCTTGCTCCGTCACTTAAGATTTTAATTCGTTGTATTGGCAACGAGATACATGCTAGAATATTTGGAATCTTCCATGTTAAGATAAGAGCTTCGACAAGAGTTGAGGACCTTGGCAATAATTTAATTCCATTGATATTGTGTTTTTGGTAGGATTATTGATATTCTGGATGATATAAAAGCATGTGATTTGCATCTAGGCAGGAGGATTTAAATGTCGAGGATGATGCTTCCTCACATCATCATTGAGCCTGTAGTAAATGGGGGCATTTTAGTTTTGAATTAGACATAAAAGTTAAATTTGAATGCCCTTTGTGGTGAATAATTGATTCAAGTACATTAAAACGTATAAACTTGCTATATTTTCACATGTTTAATGGAAAGTTAGATGAACTTGTAACTTGTGCTGTAATTGAGTTTGTAAATGTGAGGTGAAATGAGATTATTTGAGACTTATTATGAATTATTAACTAGAGGCAAGTGCAAGGCAGCAAGTTGGACTTCCCGAATCTCTTAAGAGATAAATTGAAAGCCTTCATCCATGTTGAAACCAAAAATTTGTTCATTAATGGTAGCACTTGCACCTAAATTTCCTTGCAAAAAATTATTGACAGAATATAAATTTCGCATACATTTATTTAACTGAATTTTATCTCTTATCACCTAAATTTACTCTAGTTTGGCCAAGGTACTAGAGCGCTACAGAAGTCGGCTGGACGGAGAAATTCACCTTTGTCTTGGAGATGTTGGGGTAAGCAATATTTACCTTTTAAAATATAGAATTATGAAACCTATCAGTTGACTTGATGAAAAGCAATAATACTGAGTGGAAATTATTCAAAGCTGTTTGTTTGTTGATATGGTTTAGGTGGTTGATTCTTTGTACAGATTTGTCCTAGAAATTTGGTGTCACCTACAGAGCTAGTGCGACTAGTTGAAAGGCAACTTTTTTAACTTTTCGTGCATTTACTCTATGATTGGAGGTTTTTGGTAAGGCTGAACATATAAACTGTAGTTTACGACAGGTATCTTGACAGTCCAAGTAATGACGAATTCAGTGTGTCCGACCTTTTACTGCTAGAGAAACAACTTCATGCTGCCCTAGGACAAGCAAGAGCTAGAAAGGTTGGTCAGTGTATATGCATGTTGCGCTGATGCTTTAGTGTTTTTGCATCATGATTAATTTTGTGATCTTCAGCATGTGCGTAGAATTGCTGGTTTTTGCCAAAATAGCAACATAAGCTGCTTTTTCTCTTGCTCATTTCCTAACTGTACATTAGTTACATTTGGTTATAGTATATGGCTAATAACTACGGTTTGATTTGATTGTCCTCCCGTATTATTAGGATCTATGAATTCTCGTACCATGTGACACAGGAGACAATATCATGTTTGAAAGTTTCACAACTCGATTTGAGAGTTACAAATAAGACTTGATAATCCTAGTTGTAGTAAATATCTATCGTACAAATTTTAGTTTTCTAGAAACTCTTAAGAATTATAGTTCTAAATACCATCAGAGAGAAATTTATCACTTCCTGTTCGGAAATATACCGTTAACAGAAGATGCTGTACTCCATGTATTTATACATACGAAGTGTCTCCTTGGCCCGAAGTCAATATTGAATGGATTGTGGTAGTTCTAACTATGTACCTATATTTTTTATGATTGTAAAAACACGAGTCAATTTTCTGCTGGTTTGTTGCCTACATTTCTGAAACATTTCTCCCTGTAGATGTACTTTCTGCGTAACCTGTAATAGACCCATATTTTCACTTACGGTATCCACAAATTTCAACTGATATATGTATCCTTGTCCTACTTCCTACTTCCTACTTTTTTCCCTATTTTCTATGTATTTCTTGAATCCGTTGCCAAGTTCCATACTTTCACTACCTTTATATTTTCCAATTTGCTTTACAGGCGGAACTCGAGCTGGAGTCTATTAATGCCCTCCATGAAAAGGTACGTAACTTGCTTTAACATCTACGGTTGAACATGAACAAAAATCGTGTGCATGCTACTGTACCAACATTTGCATCCGGGAAGGAGCAAGTAAGTTACTTCTGGAAGACAAACACAAGTTTTTGGCTTAAACTTCTAGTGAATAAACCTAAAACCATGCCAATCAGTTTCCACGTCACTAAACCTGACGACCAAAAATAATGACCAATTTATTATCCACAATTACATCTGGAGATCAAACATTCTAGTCAAGATCTCATCTGAACATGGCAACCTTTCACGAAAACTTTTTACTCATTAATAGATATACCTAGAAGAATGCTTTGTGGCAAAGGAACTCTAAGCTGCAAGCTACTTAATTAGATCAAAATCTTGCCTATCCTAGGATTAAAATAACAAGCGTAATCCTACATGTTTTACTGTGTGATAATATCCAATCCAAAATTAAGAATATAGGTCAGAGCACTGTTTGCTATATACAAGTGAAATCACCCGAGGTGTCTTCTTGGAGTTATGCTGCTTAATTGATCCTAAAAAGTCATTCTAATTCTTCTAAATGCCTTATGCCCCAAAATTCCGGTCTCCTCCTCATCGCTGTGGTCACCACGATGAAACTCACAAAAAATTGTCAGTCGTTTGATAACGGCCTGTCGGGTTTAGTTCACTGATTCTACTTCCGGTTCTCTTTAGTAATTAAAGATCTATCAGAATCATTAGTCATCTAAATATTCAACTTCCAGTCCTCCATGTAGGTTCCTATTGTATGTTTCTTAGTTTCTAACTAACGATGGGAAGACTAGCTGTCTTCCTGGTTCAGTTGAAAATGTATTGACAACCGTTCATCACTTTTCCTCCGCGGTCATGATCCTATGAGAATGAGTGTTAGAAATTAACGAAGCAAAACATAATCACAAAATTATGTTAAACACAGGATCAACTTTATATGCATAGAAAGCAAAAAATACATACTTGGTTGATCGTTGCAGATCCACTAGTTAAAGCACTTTTTATTTCCAATTTTTACTGCAGAAATCTTTTTCTCTTTATTTGTAAACTTGAGAGAAGGTTGGAGAAAAAACCCGCATGAAACCAATACACGTAGGGATAATTTTATTTCTCAAACGTTGCCTTCATATATTTATGTACATAACGACCTTTAGTAGTTATTCGAGCATGATGACTATTATACCCATCATGGGGTGTATATAAGTCATCAATGAGTATCCATAGAAATCAATGCTCAAACTCAACTTGCATTTGTGAGAGTGAGAATTGAGTTCCTATCATGCTAGAGCTTCTTTGTCATTATCTAGCCCTGGCTTGCTAAACTCAGTTCCTAAAACTGACGGAGACCTAAGGGTGTTAACACTCAAAAATATGTAAAAGAGGAAAGGAAACAGTCTCGCAAAATTGTAGAACATGTCAGGGAGTCAATTTGATTATCGTGGATTGAATCTTTAGATAATAACCCTTCCAATAAATCCTCCGCTATTCAAGAGGGAACCGTTGTTATTGATTCTCTTGGCTATTTTTATGATCTTTATATAACCGGGTTTCATCTTATCAGCCCCACTGTGGACTGACTGCATACTTTTTTTATATTTTGTGGAAAATACAACATATAGGTGTAAAAACACATAAAGATCTTGCCTATTTACTGCTTTGAGGTGAAGTATTAATACAAAAAGCTGGTCTTTATTCTTCATTTTAAAAAAAGTCAACATATTGTACAAGGCTCCCCTCGGGAGTCTGAAAAGGGTTATGATATATGCAGTCTTTTTTTTTATTCTTCAATTTACTTACGAGAAATTCTAACAGGAAATAATGCTGAAAAAGGAGAAGGAGATTGTGGAAATGAAGGTAGTTCACATGAATGACAAAAATTTTCAGAAAGCAAGAATTTGATTAAACTAAAATTGATTTACCTTTTGCTGCAGATTGCAAATTTGAAGAAAACGAGTGACAAGGGCAAACATTCTCGACGCCCAAATCAGCAGACAACAATGAATTTGCTTCACTGATGGCACCACGGTAGCACATGAAAAGAAATGCTACGTGTTAGCTATTTGTGGCTGAAACTCTACAAGTAACCTTCGTAATCTTTAAACAATAGAATTGCATCAGACTAATGCATCTCGTAATTCACTTGTTACTGATTGATACCTATGCTGCATCTATTTCTGCCCACTGACAATTGTGCAATTGTGGCTCATAAATGCGGCGTTTCCTCCCGCATATTTTCTTTATGTCTGTATCCCAATTATCCTTAATTATATGTAACATTTAAGAATGTAAACATTCTGCATTGCTCTGTAATTGTTTTAACCGTTACAATTGTAGTAATGTGGATCTATGCCAATATTTTATACCGGTACAACCATTGAAATGTCCAATAAGTGGCGGAAGAAGCGTATCCAACTTTTGGGACAACATGACAATGACGTGTGTATATTGTCTATGTGATAAATGGCACGAGATGATACCTATGCTAAGTCTAGCTAGAAGCGGACTCACTTGTTTGTTTCTTTTTAGTAGACATTTTCCATCTTATGGTTTAGCTTATCAAGAGACGACCCAATGTTTCTAGTCAATTTTCTTTCCACCAACAAGGTTTCCTTCGATTTGCGTTGCCCGCTTACAACGATTCAAACTTATTATAAAGAGTCGTGACTGTGAAAGAACTCAAAAATGAATTCACAAGGTCTAAATTTTTTTGAAAACTGATTTGTCGTAAGAGATGAATCACTACAAGAAAACGTCAATTCACCAACGGAAATTATCGTCGGTAACTTACCGATTTCTGTTGGTGAAATTAATTATCGACGGAATTTGGTGTTCGGAAAAATTTGTCGGTGATCTTCCCGTAGGTAACAATACCGACCGAAATATTCCGTCGCACTATAACGACGAAATTTACGACGGAAGTTGTCGGTATTTATATAACGACGGAATGGTCTGGTAAGATTTCGTTGGAGAAATTTAGTTACGGTCATTTGGTCGGTCGGTGAGGTGAAGGTATCTTTAACCACTTGTGCCGACGGAATTTTGTACCGTCAGTAAATGTAATTTTTACCGACGGACAATGTTCCGTCGGTAAAAACGTATAATATTTTTTTTTATTTTGCTGTTTTGTTGTTAAAACAATGTTATATTATATATATACTTATTTATTTGTGTTATGTTATATTATTTGTTCACAATATATTAATTTGTATATATAGTTTGTTTGATGAGAAAATTAATAAATAATAAAACATATGAAGAATTCAATTTATTAAGAGAAAAAGAAGAAAGAACAAATCTTATGTTTCTTAATTGAAAACAAATGACAATGTTATGCTAATGTCGTGGTTATCATGGATGCTCTGAATTGTTTCCCCCCTCTTTAACATTTCCATCTCCTGCCTAAGCTGAGCCATCTGCTCCATGTGCTGTCTCTCCTTGGTCATCTGCTCCACCTCCGCTCTCATCTTAGTAAGCTGCTCCATCTCCTCTCTCCTCTTAGCTGCCTGCTCCATCTGCTCCATCGACTCCCTGATCTTTGGAACTTGCTCCAGCTGCGTCCGCATCTCCTCCCTTAACTGCTGAGTCATCTCTGCTCTCAACTGTGCTCTCATCTGCAGACTAATCTCGTCTCTCATCTTAGCTATCTCTTCCATATACTGCTGACTTT
>JANZLC010000003.1:7807385-7817980 GCA_026413385.1 Erythroxylum gracilipes
GTTCGAATCGTAGATTCCACCCATGACCAAAGAGGACAATACCTGTGGAGTGAAGGTGGTAGAGGGGCTCTACAAAATTATCCAGCAAATTTTGCGATGGACTTTAGCGACAGAATAGGATTACCGTCAGTAAATAATTTAGCGACGGTATAAGAGATTCCTCGGTAAAAAGGCGAGAATTATTGGTGGAATTAAAATTTTTTGAGTTTACCGATGGAATTTACGGTAACAGGTTTTAGCTACGGTATAAGAGATCTGTCGGTAAAAAGGTGACAATTATTGGCGGGAACAAAAATTTTTGAGTTTACCTACGGAAATTTTCGTCGGTAAAAACCGTCGATAAATTCTTTTTAAATATCAGCTCACCCGACATCTCCCCCTCCCCTATGTTTTCTTCTTCCTTTTTATTGTGTCTCCTCTTCAGTTTTCTTCTCTCCGATTTCTCTGCTGTAGACTCCTTTTCTGCTCGTTGGTGTTATCTTCTCTGGCCATTGCCATCGTGTCCTTTGGTGGAGGTATTTTTGCAACTACTTTCGTTTATTTGTGCATTTTTTCATTGGAAAAAAACTTTGAAGTATAAATGGTAGTGATAGAAGGGTTAAAACGTGATTTTAGTTGTGACGTTGGGATATATTTCTAATTCTAGCAGTGCGAGGTGGGTTATGGTTCACAAAGATTTTGTCTTGGGCTCGAACAACTTCTCTGACCAAGTTCGGGGAGCTACCACGAGACAGTTTATTACCGAAGCAAAGCTTAGATGGGTCTATAGACACTAGTTAGACTTCCTTGTCTCGATGAATGTCTTGGCCAAGAAATAGAAAGTAACCACAGAAACTGAACACTTTGTAGGTAAATTTTTAAAAATAATATTTAGCAAATTTACCAACGGAACAAAATTTCGTAGGTAATTACTGACGGAAAAAATTCTGTAGGTAATGTTCTGACAAAAATTTACCGACCGATTGAAATAACCGTCTGTAAATTTACCGACGGTATACAAAATTTCCGTCGGTAAATTTACCGACAGCTATATATCCGACACTTTTTTCCGTTAGTATATTCCGTCGCTAAATAAGCTTACCGACGGAATTTGTCCACATTATGTTGGTAATTTCCGTCGCTAAACTCCATTTTTCTTGTAGTGTAAATTATTTTTTAATTTAATAATCTGACATAGTTTTTAATGCTAACGCGTTAAATAGATTTTGTCACATTAATAATGTTAATACGAAATTGAGTTATTTTTATGATAAATTAAAAGGTCAATTATTTTATTACTATTGCTGTTAGTTTCGATTAATATTACAAAATTATGTTAATTTTTTTAAAATTACTCTTCTTTAAACAATTTCTAAAACAAAATTTTACATTTATAGGTATAACAATAACAACAATTCCAATCGGTTTAACCAAAATCCTTTATATTATTCAAAATTAACAAACACATGTTATTTTGTTTAATAATTAAAATAATATGATTTTATTAATTTATTTTGTTTGATCATTTAGAAGATATGTAATCAGCGTTCAAATTACTTACCGAAAAAGGGCATCATTTAATTACTTACCACAAAAATTTCCCTTTCAAATATACCAAGGTAAAGTAGTATTTTAAATTTAGTTAAATAAATGGTGCAAGTTAAACTTATCTTTTAACTATCATTTATTTTTAGAAATATTTAGGTCTATATCTATTTTAACATTTGTTTGGGTTTAATAAAGGTTTATTTATACATTAGATTTGAAATTTTAACTTACTTATTTTAATAAAACTAGAATTACAAAAAAAAAAGCAAAGCAAGTACAATTTTTTTTCTCAATTATGAGATACAAGGATAAAGTGCATTATAATGTGGAACCTATACAAAGTGGTCACTTTCTTTTGTGACGTCCTTGGTAATTTGATAGGAGAACCACACGTGATAGGTATAAAATTATTATTATGTTATCATTAATGACAAACTAATTACTCCTTCTCTATTATCACCAAAGCAAGTTTATGAAGATTAACTTAATACTTATGAGTGTGATAAGTGAGATTAAAGGAAAAAAATGAGAGAAAAAAACACAAAAAGATCATTTAAATATTTCAAACCAAGCAAAAATGAGAGATAAATATGAGAAAAAATGAGTTAGTTTGGTAGCAATAATGAGGCGTATAAGAGATGCATTCTCGACCAAGTGCCAAATACTTTTTCTTATTTACAAATTTTCTTTTCTTTTCCATTAATGTTGATAATAATGATATTTTGCCTAGTATTTTTGTTTCTCTTTTACAAGAATTTGACAATCTCTTTCAAGTGAATTACCACCTATGAGAGGGATAGAACAATAAATTAATTTCATTCTTAAAGATCAAATTACAAATCAACTAGTATATTGAACAAATCTGGAAGAGATAAAAGAGATAAAAAAACAAGTGTAAAATCTCTTGGAGAAGGGCCATATGAGAGAGGTTAAGTCCTTATTTCATGCCCTTTTTTAGTAATAAAGAAGAAAAAAATCTTAGAGAATGTGTGTGAGAATTATTGTGCCATCAATAAAATCATTGTAAAGTATGGGCATCATATCCCTAGGATAGTTGATAAGCACGATGAGTTGTATATTTTATGTTTATTCTATAAAGCTGATCTAAACTATGGTTACTATAAAATTAGGATTAGAGAAGGTGATGCATAAAAAATTGTGTTTAAAACTAAATATGATCTGTATAAGTTGTTCGTAATGCCTTTTGGCTTAACTAATGCACTTAACATTTTCATAAGACTAATGAACCATATTTTGTACGAGTTTTAGGTAAGTTTATTGTTATGTATTTTAATGATATACTTATATATAGTAAGATCTTGTATGAGCATGTTGAACATTTAGATATTTTTTTGCATGTGCTTAGATAAGAAAAGTTGTATGCAAATTTCAAGAGATATTCTTTTTGCACCAAATAGATTGTATTTCTTAGTTAAGTGGTAAGTGCAAAGGGAATAAAAGTAGATAAGTAGAAATTAAAAGCTAATAAAAAGTGGCCAACACCAAAAATTGTGAGTGATGTTAAGAGTTTCTATAGTTTAACTAGTTTCTATAGGAATTTTATTGAAGACTTTAACAAAATTATGACACTTTTGACCAAGATGGTGAAAAAGATTTTAGAATTTAAGTAGGGTGATGATCAAGAGAAAGCTTTTAACTTGTTGAAAGAGAAGTTAAGTTTGACTCCTTTATTAATTTTACTTAACTTTACTGACACCTTTGACATTGAGTGTGATGCTTCAAGTATAGAAGTTGGTGCAATTTTAAAGTAGGATAAGAAACTAATAACATATTTTAGTGAAAAACTTAGTAGGTAAACGTTGAACCACCTTATGATATGGAAATGTTTGCATTAGTGAGAGAATTAAAGACTTGACCATACAACTTATGGCCTAAGGAGTTTTCGAAACATATTAATCACAAATCATTGAACTATATTCAAGGTCAAAGTAAGTTGAGTAAGAGACATTCCAAGTGGGTGTAATTCATTGAAACTTTTCCTTATGTTGTGAAATATAAGCAATGTAAGGAAAATGTAGTTATTGATACATTATCTAGAAGACATGCTTTCTTAGATAATTTATAAAGTACACATACTTTTCATTTTTACTAGGTGATATAACTAAAGATTGGTTATTTTATTTTACTCATAGTTTCATTATTGTATAAACAGATATGGTGAAATTATTCTTTGATAAATTATTCCTTACCTCAAGAGCTGCTAGCATTAAAAGGGAAATATGTGTTAGGACCTCTTTAAATATTGAGAAAGATTCAAGCAATTATGTGCAAGCTGCCCTTACCATGGGATTTCTGAACAATTCCTCATTCAACACTTTTATAAAGGATTGCTACTAATAGAAAGAAGGATAATGGATATAGTTGGTGGAGGTGTTATATTGAATAAAAATCCTCAAACTGCTACAAATTTAATCTCTGTCATGGCTATAAATTCTCAACAATTTGTTAAACAAGATTCATATTCAAGACGAGTGAACAAGGTAAATATTTTTAATCTTGAATGCAAAATTTCTAATTAAACATATTTTGTTTAATGTATGGCTATAAGAAAGATCAACAAGTTAACACTTATGGGATTTGTGTCATTCTTAACCACCCAATCAACATATTTCCAACACTTTAAGATGATGCTCAAGAGCATGCCAATGCAATTGGAGGATTTTCAGGTCTAGTATGAAAAATAATATGATCCTTACTCCAATACTTATATTAAAGGATAGATAGATCATCTTAACTTTAGTTACAAAGCAAGGCCACAAAATTTTTAAAAGTTTTAGAGCCAACCAATGGGTCAACCACAATAGCCTACCTCATATTTTTAAGATATATATATCTTAAAAATATGGTTATAGCACTTATTACTAATTCTCAATAATTTCAACATGATGCAAAATCAAGCATCCAAAATTTGGAAAATTAAATTAGTCAACTAACTAGTTAGTAGATTGGAGAATTAAGTAAGTTTTTGTTGTAGCCAATTGTCAATCTAAAAGAAAATGCAAGTGCAATCACCATGTGAAGTGAGATAGAACTGAAGGAAACCAAAAGAAGATCAAGAATAAACCGTGAGCATAACTTAGAGGAAGAGACAAAAAATGAAGTAATAAATCCTTAACAATAATTTGATTATTCCAAGATGGTCAATGACCAATAACTAAAAGCATTTATGACTAAACCTCCCTTTCTAGAAAGATTTTCCAAATTCAAGAAAAAGGAGGAGGGGAAGAAAATTCTTGACATCGTTATAAGGTAGAGGAAAGCATTTCCTTACTTGATACAATAAAACAAGTGCCTTGTTATATAAATTTTCTCAAAGAATTATGCATTAATAAAGGTAAATTAGAAGGTAATGAAAGAGTAAGCATGGGCCATCTAAATATAAAGACCCAAGTATGTTCATTATCCCATGGATGACTAGCAATGTGGGAATTAAAAAAGCTATATATGATTTGGATAATTCAATTAACATCATGCCTTTTTCTAATTATGAATCTTAGAATGTTACGTCATTAAAAGAGACAGGTGTGGTCATCTAACTTACCAATAAATTAGTTGTGTACCCCATAAAAGTCTTATATGATATTTTGGTGCAAGCCAATGAATTGGTTTTTTTACTAACTTTTATGTTCTTGACATAAAAAAGATAATTATACTAACTCTACTTCAATTTTGCTAAGGAGGCTATTTCTTAAGAACTAGAATGAATATTGATGTGTATAGTGGTGCACTCACCTTAGATTCAATGGAGAAATCATTAAATTTAATATTTATGATATCATAATATATCTTAGTGATGTGTAATCTATCTATCTCTATTATAGATGTTAATGATCCTTTAGTCTAATAATTATTTGTGTTGGATAATTAAGACAATCTAGAGGTCACATTTGGCATTAATTACATGGTAAAAGATTTGTAGAATTTGAAGAAACCATCTTGGAATACCCAAATTATGAGACATGAGGAGCTATAATGTCTAGCGAAAGATGTTAAATTAAGACAATAATTAGGAGGCAACCCAATATTTTTCCTCTTTGGAAAATTCTTTTTATCTAGATTTTGATTCTTTTGGTGCTTTAAAAAACTTATATTACTCTACTTTTTTTTAGGGGTAGAGAACATGCATAATAAAGTATGGGCACATTATATAAATACAACATTCAAAGCAAGGACAAATAATCCATAAGTAGTCCTTGAATAAGACTTGCCCATAGTTGATTTCCACACTTTATGTGAGCAAGGGATAGATCATCCAAAATTAGTCCCCGAATAAGACATGCCCATGACTTATTTCTACACTTTGTAAGGGCAAGAGACAAATATCTAAGATGAGTGTCAGAATAAGGTGTGCCCATAACTTACTTACACATATCTCAGATCTAAAGGACAAAGCATCTAGAAGTAGTCTTTGAAAAACACGTGCCCACATATTACCACAAGATCACTTCTTATTCTAGAGCACATAAAATGAGAGTCTTTCTTATAAAAATAATAAACAATAAACAATAAGAAAATATAATTCAATAAACAACTAAAATTTAGAAATACCTTAACCTTATTTTCCTCTCAGTAGTTCTACCTCCCAATTCTCAAGTGTCCAAATTTCACTGCTAAAGTAGACCATTGTCTGTCTTTGACAATTCTTCACACACCACTCTAGTCATTCTCTTTTATCAATCATCATTATTCTGTAACACGTAACATGAGCCTTAGTTACGTATCCTGAATCAAACGTGAAAGGAAAATAATGAAGAAATGTTGAAATACTTGATTTCGATTCCATAAATTTCAGACGAGCTTTCCAAAGTCGTAATGAACGCAAATCTACATACACCTTCATGAAAATTGCTTACTGTAATGCATTAAAGCCTTTCTATAGCTTTCTATATACGTGAACCTCTAAATGGGCTAGAGTATCCGTATTTTCACGATTTGCTACAGCAGCTACTGGAGACCTTAACCTTTTATATATAGCATCCATAACGGGCCTCCCATCACAGGCTCAATATGGATCTGATCCATACTAATCGGGGTTCATTTTCTTCCTAGACCTTAGCTCATTAACTTGGATCATTTATTGGGTCACTTTATTATCTTTATCATGATCAAATTACGTAAATTAACTAGTAAGTTATTTAAAATCGATAAAATGTAATTAATTGTTGTCCACTAAATGGGAAAATATCTAACATTTTCCCCTTGAACAATAATCAATTGCGGTATTGACTCAAGTTTAAAAACAGTTTAAAAATACTGTTAAGCCACGCTACTGTATTAGTGCTAATTTTAAAACAAAATATTTGATCCAAAGTTAACAAAAATTCATCATTCGGTCCCGTAAGGTTTTTGATACCTAAAGATATCAAACACATGTGTCATGTATGATACAGGTCCAATATAATCACCAATATCTAATACCTTACTAATATAAATGAGAAAATGGAGTGTGACAAACAAGAATGATACTTGTATGGTCTTATATATATCATCTTTCTGTTTGTAGGTCTCAATTTCTCTAAATTTTATGTTAAACTACATATGCGAAACTACATCAGAGAAAACTTGCTTTCTCTCACCTAATGCTAAACAGTATTAGAGAAAACCTATATGTTCTCTTTTTTTTTTGGTAAATTCTATATGTTCTCTTACTGAATGCTAAACTGCATTAGAGAACCTTTATGGGATTAAAAATTTATATCTTCCTATGTCATATAAAATCTATGGATATACGTATTTCCAATTATTTAAAAACCAGATCAGACCAGCCGATTTGAGCGGATTGACCACAAATCGGCCTGATTTTTGGTTCGGTTTTTATTATTAACCTCTGGGAAAGAAAACCAACTGGTTAAAAAATAAACCTTTCGGTTTTTTTTTGAATAGTGAAGAACTGTAAATTTGATTCTCCTTCTTCTTCACGATGAGTCCCCATAGACATAATAGGTCTTCCTTCGAAAGCTTGAGCAAGTTTCCTCTAACTAATCAATTTTGGATTTGCTTTATGAAGTGAGTGAAGAACCATTGATCCCTCTACCAGTCCAATAACAAGAACATAACAAAGATCCTTCGCAATGTACCAAGAGAAATGGCAAAACCCAAAGAGGACAGAGACAGGGAACAAGCAAAACACCAGAGGGGAGAAGAGAACCACTTATGATTAGTGATGAGCCTCTTAAAATTTCCAGTGGATGGCAGAATAAACAAAACACCGAAGCTTCAAAAGAGAGAAGAGGTATGGCAGAACAAACAAGCAGCTATCGCAGAACAAACAAAAACACCTAAAAAGCTATCTATGCGTTATGAGTGTTTAACATAAACTCTTTTTTTTCTTTAAATGGAACTTGAAGCATTGGGTTTGGGACAATCAATAACTCGAGAGATGTGTAAGAAAAAGGACTTTTTATTTGTTGGTGTTGTCTTTTTGAGTGTGCCACAGAAGTGAGTTATAGTTGTACAATGGTTTTGAAAGTAGACTTAATAAATTATAATTACTATTTATCAATGATTAGAATTTATTATGTTATATTTTATATTATATTTAAAATAAATAGTAAAATTTAAAAATAAAAAGAAAATATAATATTTAATTATTTTGAGATGCTAAGAATATTAGCATTTGCTGATAAAATTTTTATTTAAATATTAATTAATAATTTAGTATAGAAGAAATTTGTTTAAGATAATTTTAGAGTATTTTAAAAAGTGATATTTAAAATTTTATTAGTTCAATATATAATAAATATTTGTGTATTTTTTATTTCAATAAAAGATTTTATTTTTACTTACACTTATAACTTTTATTTTTTGTTTATTACATACCTGTTTTATAACGGTTTAATACCGATTGAACCTTTAAATCTTAAACCTTTCCTTTGACCGGTTCGATGCTTGGTTTGGTTTTTAAATCATTGCGTATTTCTTTGTATGTGCCCTAATGACATTGGCCCAAGGTCAATCTTAATATATGCCCAACAGTCTTTAAAATGCTTAAGATCGACACAGATCTTAAGACTTTTACATGTATTATGACAATGTATGATAAAACGTATGACTAAGGATAAAGGATAATCATCTTTATTGATTAACCACCATATTCTTATTGTTGTTACTAAACAACATAGCAAAAAAATTATTACAATAGAACTAAATGGTTCTAGCCACTGAATCAACCACATATAATTGAAAAATCAAGTTTTTGAGCTAAATTGCCCGTGAAGCGGCCCCATAGCATGCTACAAACTTTACATGCATAGTTGAGGAAGTCACTAGTGTCTACTTGACACTCTTCTAATATACTGTACCATCTGCTAGCATGAAAATGTAACTTGAAATGGACTTTCTATTATCCAGATACATAGCAAAATCAAAATTTGTATACCCTACGAGGTCTAGATTGTTGACTCTTCTATATGTCAACATATAATCCTTGGTTCCCTTTAAGTATCTCAACATTTGCTTAACTACATTCCAATGGTCTATTCTTGGGTTAGCCAGATATCTACCCAATAGTTTAATAACAAATGCAATATCTCACCTAGTGTACACCTAGGCATACATCAAGTTACTAACCACACTAAAATATAGAACATTCTTTATAGCCTCTTTCTCAACTTTATTCTTTGGACATTGTGCCAAAGATAATCTCTCACTATGAGAGATAGGTGCTACGACAGGTTCACAGTTAGCCATATTAAACCTTTGTAGCACACGCTCAATGTATGCATTATGTGAGAGGTCTAAAGAGTGTTGAGATCTATCTCAGTGAAGCTGAATACCTAGGACAAAAGAAGCTTCACCAAGATGCTTCATGTCAAAATACTTGGCCAAAATTTGGTTAACCTAATGCAGCATGGCCAAGTCATTTGATATGAGCAATATATATCATCCACACATAGTAATAGAAAGATTATTTTGCTCCCTCTGACCTTGTAGTTCAAACATCTTTCAACTTTGTTTTCCACGAAACCGAAAAAGGTTAAAACCTCATCAAACTTTAGGTAACTCTGTCTGAAAGCTTGTTTCAAACTATATATTGAGTCTCTTAATTTGCAAACCTTGTCAGTCTCTTTTTAATCTTAAAATCTTTTAGGTTGATCTATATAGACATCTTTATAAAGGTCACCATTCAGGAAAGCGATTTTAACGTCCATATGATGTAGCTCCATATCATAATAAGCTACTATTGTCATAATCACTCTAAATGCATCCTTCGAGGATACGGGAGAGAGGGCAACAATAAAGTCAACTCCTTCTCTCTAAGTGAACCCTCTGGCAATTAACTAAGCTTTACTGCTCATCTTTACCCTGAGTGTCTTTCTTGGTCTTAAACAACCATTTACAACTGACGGGTTTGTAATGTTAAGGAAAATCAACTAGCTCTCATACCTTCTTATGCTTCACGGATTACATCTCATCCTTTATTGAATCCTACCACAAATCTGCATTGGGTCTAGAAATAACTTTTAAAAAAGTAACTGGATCTGCAGCATGTCCAATGTCATAGTCCTGTTCATCCAAATAGACTATGTAATCAAATGAGATAACAGGTTGTTTCACTCTAGTGGATCTTTGCAACTTGTTGTGTTTAGTTTCTATTGCTTTTAATTACCTTCATATATTAATTTTGGTTACAAATTCTTGTGAGTTAATCTAAATGAGAGATAAATTGAATGAAAATGGCGTGAATATTGCATGCATGTTGATTGGATTAACTTGTGAATTTTGCATGAAAAATTAAAGTTCACGTCACTTTGTATGAAAGAAAAAAGAAGAAGAATATAATAACAAAGATGTCACCACACTACCGTGCATAAGGTGTCTGACAAATGTGTCTTTAGCCACCATTGTGCAAGCTTATGCACGGGGGTGACGAGCCCTCACGGAGGTGACAAACATATTGACCCTTATGTGTTAGACCCTGATCCCTTTTTCCTTATTAAATAGGTTTGTTTAAATTATTTGCAATTTGTATTGTCTTTTGGTTAGTATTAATTTAGGGTTTTAATTATTGGAGGTATAGATTATTAAGTCCTATTTGTTAGAATAAT
>JANZLC010000003.1:7818080-7845383 GCA_026413385.1 Erythroxylum gracilipes
CTTAATCAAAATCTAACCAAAACAATTAATCATTCAGAACCTCAAAAATAATTGAGATCATGCTTAATTCATCAGGAAAAAGGTTCGGGGTCCAACATAACCGATAAAATGCAATTAATTGTTGTCCACCAAATGAGAAAATATCTAACATATTCTCCTCTTTCATCATACACAGTCGCTAATAGCTCCTCTATCATCTATTATTCTTCTCCTTACTGTCATGGAACCATTACACTTTCCACTTCAACGCCTTGCTTAGTTATGAATCACAACCATCATCTTAATGTGCCTCCTTACTGTTGCCTCCCGTACAGTGCCATATAACCACTGCGCCTCTAACGCCTAGTCGTCACAACTCTAACTCCAATCGCAGTTCAGTAACTCCTCCGTCTGCCTGCTGGAATCACTTCCATTTCATTGAATTGTTTTCATGACCTTATAAAAGGGGAAAAAAGATGATGAAAAATACTCCTTTGAGGAACCGAAAAGATTATCTACTTTGAATATAATAAAGGGTCTAATCCAAATCTAAAACAAGGGTTTCATCGTCAACTCCATTTGAATCTCCAACATAAGCAGGGTTAAATAACGTACTAAAATATGTTTAAGAAAAAGCAAGCACATTTTACCTCCTTTAGAGCCAGATTTGAATAGGCACCTTTAATTTTGGGAATAAAATGATAAAGACAGGTATTGTAATGTCTTTAAACGGACCATCATTCTCTGTAAGTATGTTCATTATTCTACTATAGATGTTTGAACATTAGAACTGTAATACTTGAATTGACTGAAAATATTCGATAGCCAACTTATGTTTTCCATTCAATACTCTAACTATATTGAGCTTTTGCATGAATTTTATACTAATTTTGAGTTCAATAGGCTTTTTGATTTTACTTTGAATACTCCTACAGTAGTGAACTTTAGATTGATGGGTAAAAAAGTGTCAATTACAGAGTTTAATCTTGCATTTAGTTTTATTACTACTGAATATGCCACCATTGATGAATATTTGAATATTGTTTATGATTGTAGTACTGATTTTGACCTATTGCACGTTATTATTAACTATCTGTTGGTCACTTTTACGATTCAATTAAATCAAAAGTCACTTTTCTCAATTATCTTGACTTAAAATACATTCATATGTATCTAGCTTTTATGTTTTCTAGTAGGAAAGATTTTGCTATTATGTTGAATAAAGCTAAATTTTATTTCTTATAATGTATGAAAAACAAAGTCAAAATGAATTTTGAATTTTAGTTAGCTTTATAATTTATTGATGTCATATTAAGTCATCATCTATTGATCCTTGGTTCCTTAGTTACCCAACTGGCTATGCATGAAAAATCTATTGATATTGATAAGAAGGATTTGTATGTTTCTAGTGAGATGTTGCTATTGGATATTCCTTTCTTAGATTTGATGGGTTTATTTGATAAAAAATAAGGTGTTTAGTGTTTTGCTATTCCACGACCAACTATAACCCAATCAAGGAGGTGCATAGCGACAATTTAGAGGAAAAGCTAGATTCATAAAATTGTAAAATGCCATCCACTTCAGCTGCACCTAACAATCCATATCATGAACAACTAGACAAGTTAGAGAGATGCATCACTTGGATAGAAAAGAGCTTGATAGCCTTTTCTACTTTCATGCAGTTTACTCCACCTTCACAGTTGAGCATGTAGGATCATTCATACACAACTCTTTTAAAGGGAAGTCCCACTTACTCTTATACTTTTATTTTTATTGAAATTTCTAAGTATTGAATTTTTATAAATTGAGGACAATGTATGAAATAAGTCTAAGGAAGGGTTGTTTAGTATTTTTCTCTTGTTTTACGTATGCTTTTGTGATTTCGCTAAAAAAATTTTAAAAGAAAATTTTGTTAAGCTTGCTTTAGTTCTTATTTCTCAACTTATCTTTGTAGAGTTCTCAATTTTTTTTGGAATTTGTTTATGAATGGCCTGAGTTGCCATGAATCATTGATTTAAATTGAAACGCAATAGGAAGATTAGCATGAATGGTTGAGTTCTCACCTATCACACATTGAGCAATTGTTTTTTATGATTGATTTAGATGAAAAGTACAAGAGGATCTAATATATGTTAATTGACATAGCAAGCTTTTAAACTTATTAGAATTTATATTTTGTACTCAATTTTTTAAATTAAGAAATTTTTACATAGTTTGATTTTTCTAGAACTTGCTTTATTATGCATGTCGAAACTATATTATTGGATTGGAAGCATTAAAATGATAAGGGTGTTTAAGTTAACCATTTTGAATTCTTAAAATGTCACTTAGATTATGTCTTCCATAGTTAGTCAATTTAAGTCTTAGCCTTCTTTTTCTTACCTATGAACCACAATACAAGACATGCTTAACATTTTTGTTAATTTCTACTATGATTTTACACCCTTTGTTAAAGGATTTTATGAGCTTGTTTACATGAGATTCAAACTATCATTACGAAAATTACCTATGTTTATGATTCAAGTTGCATATTCTTAGTTCCTCTATATATATGTATCTATACAAAACATAAAAATAAAGAGAAAAATATGAGAAAAATCTTTCATGATCATAGTTAAGGGGCTTGAATCAAGAGAATTGCGAAACATCTTTTAGATGAAACTCTTATGGATATGTTTGTATATTTGCTTTAATTTGATAACTTAACAGTTCTTTTTTTTTCATTGCTTAACTTCCATTATAGTTCTTTTAAAGACCTTAGGATTTTTTCATTTAGATCATTATTCATTTGAGGTGTTATGATATATAAGTAAGCCTATAGTAAGAGTTTCTCTATATTGACATGAGATATCATTAATACCCTAAACACTTTGAATGAATAAAATAAAACCAATAAGAGGGTATTGATTCCCACTACATTTGATTTTGAATAGATTATTAGAACAATTTCTTATTTGTATATTTTGTGAGAACTTGTATGTGAATTGCTTGGTTTTTATTGTGTTTTGGTTTGGATTAATGAGGCACAGTGACTTAAGTTATAAAAGGATGAGATGTGAAATGAAAGAGAATGATACAGAAAGAGGTTGATGAGTCTAAACTATTGTATGCTTGAGTGGAAGCATTATCTAAGTGTGAGGGAATTTGATAGCATATATAAATTTGATAACATATATAAAGTACACATATTTCATATTAATTTCTTATATTTTAATTGATAAAATGCTTTTAATTATAGATTATAGTTATATATTTTGTGTTTTGCGTAGTATATCGAAGATTTGGATTAAAATTTACTTTAAAGTGGAGATTTAGCAATGAATGAGCAAAGATGTAGATTTTGAAAAAGAATGGAAACTTGCTAAAAAAAAGTTATAGAAGAGGTCTACACCCACGGGTTATTTGATATACTTCTCTAGAAAATAAGCGTAATTAAATGGATGGACACTTCTAGAGCCAGCAAAGTCAGCAAACCCAGCTATTTCTATCCATGATTTTCTATTTAGGAGTTTTGATTAGGTAAGGCTTGTTTTGTCACGATAATCCTAGTAGAAAGTGGGATCATTTAGATTAAATTTTGATCTCATCCTTTGCCCCTTATTTTTAGGATGATTAGATACATTCTTGAGACTATACAATGGATAGAGGTGTAGAATCAGTCGCCCCCACTCCTCTCCTCTTAATCCATTTTCATTTTTTGTTTTTTTAATTTTTCTTTTATGTTGCCTTTAAGAACTATATGCAACTAAACTCTTATTTTTGTAGCCAAAGTGCAATTGAAGTTTGATTCTTCAACTGTTGTGATACTTAATTATTTTTTTAATCATTTAATCTTTGGTATTTATATATCTTATGAGATTATTAACATTATTTTTTAATTGATACAAAAAGGCTTATTATTCAATTATCAAAATAATAAATTGTCAATTGGAATAATTAAATCTATAATTGTTTGATTATTTAATTGTTTAGTGGTGAAATAATAGGGTTTAGTATAAGATATTTAATTTATTTCATTAAATTGTGTTCTTGATTTATTTGCCTAATTTTTCTTTTAATGTATTTCTATTGTTATTTCCATCTTTAAACCCCTTTCTTTTATTTTGTTTTGTTAATTTGGCAAAGGAGATAAGCTTTACCAGTCCACGTGGATTTGACCCTACTCATTGCTATATTTAATTGATTTATGATTGTCTTAGGTTTATATTTGTTTGATTCAACAATCACCAATTTACATACTAAATTGATGGGTTTAAAGCATATTAAAGATTTATATGTTAATGATCATGATTTTGGTAACATGTTTAAAACATATGAACTTTTTTTTATTTGAAAATTCTAAAGGTATAAAGGATATTAGTTTAGAGAGAATAGATTATATGTGCCTTATAGTTCTTTAAGTGAGTTACTTATAATAGAATTGCATGTAGCAGATTTAATAGGTCACTTTGGAGTCAAAAAGATCCTTAAGATTTCAAATGAACATTTTTTTAGCCCGATGTGAGGAAAAATGTAGAGAGAGTGTGTGAAAGATGTGTTACATATAGGCAAGCTAAATCTAAAATGTAACTTCATAGATTATACACATATTTACTTATAACTAATGCATTGCGGGTAGATCTTTTTATAGATTTTATTTTTGGTTTATCTAGGTTTAGAAAAGGTAAGGATCCAATTTTGTAATGGTAGATAAGTTTTCTAAAATAAAATACTCCATCACATTTGATAAAATCAATGATGAATCTTGCGTTTCTTAGTTGTTTCTTAGTGAGATATTTAAATTACATGGAGTTCCTAAAACTATTATTTCAAATAGGGATATAGAGTTCTTAAGTTACTTTTGGAAAAAATTATGGAGAAAGTTATAAAACAAGCTTTTTGTTTTTTATAACTTTCCTTCCATAAACTGTGGCCAAATTGAGGTAGTCAATATGACTCTAGGCATTTTATTACATGCTATTATTGGTAGAAACCTTAAAACTTGGGAAGAGTCTTTACCTTTCACTGAATTTGCTTATAAGTGCTACATTTTATTTTCCTTAACTCTAGGCATTTTATTACATGCAATTGTTGGTAGAAATCTTAAAACTTGGGAAGAGTCTTTACCTTTCACTGAATTTGCTTATAAGTTCTATAGTTTATTTTCCTTTTAAGATTGTTTATAGGTTTAACTAAGTATCTCCTTTCAATCATATGCCTACTTATTTACATGAAAGAGATAGCTTAGATAAAATGGAAAGTCAAATTGGTAAAAGTGCTATATGAGAAGGCAAAGTTGAACATTGAGAAGAGGACCTAACAATACATAAAGCAAGCTAACAAAGGGAGAAACAAGTGACATTTGAACTTGAGATTGGGTTTAGGTACACTTGAGAAAAGAAAGGCTCCCAAGAAAGCACAAATCTAAGTTACAACCAAGAGGAGATAAACCATTTCAAGACGTGGAAAGAGTGAATATCAATGCTTAGAAGATCGACTTGCTAAGTGAGTATGGTGTTTATACAACTTTTAATGTTATTGATTTGTTTCCTTCTAATTTGGTAGATGAAGATGTTGATTTGAGGACAAATCCTTTTGAGGAGAATGGAGATAGTGGGAATCAAGCATTTCCTTAAGTTGTGCAAGCTAATATAAAGTGGGGTTTAGAAAGATAAATATTTTAAATCATGCACCAAAATTTATTAAGATCCATAGTAGAACATTAGAAGACCATTAACAAGGAGTATAGTGAAAAAGGCTAAAGAAACCCTCAATAACTTAATGATGGATCTTTATACAAAAAGTAAGGAAATACTAATTTATGAGACTAAATTCAAGGCCATAATGCTAGTTTAAGTGAAGGAGTAAGACATGAAAAGAGGACATAGAGCGTAATGATATTAATGTCATATTAGGTTAACTTAACTTATTTGATTGCTTTATGTAAATTTGCTCCTTTGGATCACCATGAAGATAGGTTTTCTTAACATCCATCTGCTCTAAGTGTATATCTAGACTTGTTATGAACGAAATTAAAAAGGTACGACAAACTACTAGAGAAAAGATTGTATCTTGAAGATTTCCCTCCTATTATGTGTACCTTTTAACTACTAGAGTCTTAAACTTTTTTCCTTCTTTTTTTGTTATTGTTGGTTTCCACTTACAACTTATAGGCCTCTTCATTTTAGGGAACTACACCAGTTTCCATGTTTGATTCTTGTTCTAAGACTCTACCTCCTCCACCATAGCTCCCATTCACATATCCTTCTCCTGATTGTTCAATCCCTCATGAAAGTTGATCAGATCTCCATTTCATATGATGAGTGTGAAGGATATTGAATCTTTCCAACAATATTTGTTTAGCAACCTAATGGAGTTTCTTTCTTTATTCATGGATATAATATACTAATGCACTTTTATTAACATCAATTTATCTCTCAAACCAAAATTTTTATCCTCTTTCAAGTCTGCTCCAGGTTGTCCTAGTTTTACTTATACTTCCTTCATGCTAACCTATCTTGATCTTAGCACATCCTCTCTAAATATATATGTTGTTTCTCAAACATTACATTTATACTAATTACCATCTTCTCTAATGTTGAGTCTAAAAACTTGTATCCCCTCACAAAATTAGGTAGTTAATGAATACGAATTTCTTTTTCGGATTAAGTTTTAACTTCTCATCATTGAAAACATACACATAAGCATAATAATCACAGGTTTTCAATTTAGAGAAAGCTATCTTACTTTATATGTTGGACCCCGTTTTTGGAGCCCAACAATCCAGAGTCATAAAACGTGAATATATTACCCTGTAGGGTTATTTCAATAAACCCTCATTAGCCGTCATCCCACAAAGGTGGCGTGCCCACACCAGTCAATCACCAAAAATCACAAATTGACTTCTTCAGAAGAATTGTAGCTCCATATCTCTAGTTCATCTAGAAATAAGAACCATCTCATTCGGAGCTTTATAGATCAAGATATGCTTTAAAAGCCAAAGTATGTTCGTAACCCAGTCATGCTCTTCCAATCGATCCCTCATTTTCTTTCCATCAATATTTTTCAAATCAACACCAAAGGCTAACAATTTTTATGGAGAGATAGAAAAATGTGTTAGGAATCTATTTCTTTAATAATCACTTCATTTGGAGGTCGGATGATAAAGTTATGGCCAAAAGAATCAAACATGAGTATGTCCCCAATCATATTGTACCTGTTTTGAGACAATTCGCATAACTTTCACTAAAGATGTCAGATTGAGGTTGTTTTAGGGTGGTTTCAAAGAGAACTTCGAGATCTACAACTTTCATGAAGACCTTATAGAGATATTTTTCCATCTAGAGGGTCAAAATCTCAAATTTCCAAAAGTGTAGATAGATTAGACGAAATGATTCAGTCTAAAATGAATCAGACGAAGGGATTTACTCTAAGATGAATTAGACGAAGGGATTCAGTCTAAGATGAATCAGACGAAGGAATTCAGTGTAAGATGAATCAGACAAAGGGACTCGGTCTAAGATGAATCAGACAAAGGGATTTAGTCTAAGATCAATCAGACGAAGGGATTCAGTCTAAGATGAATCAGACGAAGGGACTCAGTCTAAGATGAATCAGACAAAGGGATTTTTACGAGGTTTTCCTCACATCATCAAAAGTTCTAAATCACTTCATTTACTATAGTTGTTCCGTATATACATCCTTTGTGACACCATATAGTAGAAAGTCATAACTCTCTACTTCGATATCCAAAAATCGCATACTTTATATGGTTAGAAAGCTAAAACAATAAACTATAACTTTCTACAAACAACTTTGTCTAATTCAGCCTAAATTATTCTAGATTTTCCTTGGAAGTCAAAACACAATTTCTATACCTATGAAAAGATTGAAAATGCAATGTAAAGACTTAGAAAGTCCAATGCAAAAAGCAATCATATTTCATTAACAAATCCAAACAAAATTTGAATTCTAAGAAATTAAAATAAAAATAACACAAATAAATAAATCATAAATAAATAATTAAGAAAATAATAAATAATTTAGAAAAAAATTCCGAGGTCCAACATTATATCCACACTTTCTTTGTCATTCTCTCATTTATTGATGTTCGTGATTATATATTGATAAGGTAATATGTTAATTTTTAAAGAGCCCTACATTCAACCTCAAATACTTGGCCCTTTCAGTTATAGAAATGTCATTCTCTTTAAAATGTTATTCTATTGTGGTACTTTTAGGCAACGTAGTGTCTCCAAATCTCATTCCTTAAATTTTTTTTAGAGTTATGAATATTTGTACTTAATAATTTTGTCTGATCTTAAGTACTTGATTTTTCTATCTATCAAATTCTTTATCTCAATCTTTTATTCCTTGAAGTTTACAAAGATCTCAAGATTTTTTCATCATAAAGTATACCCAAGCGTTCCTTGAAAATCATCAATAAATATCACAAAATATTGAGATATACACAATGATGTCTCTCTAGTAGGACTTTATACATTAATATGGCATAATTTAAGATTCCTTTGGTTTTGTGCTCGCCTATCGTGAATGCTACCTTAGACTATTTATCAAGCACATAAATGCTTGCGAAAATCTAATTTACAATGTTTGACACCCTTCAATAGGCTCTTTTTATGAAGTTCCTCTTCCCTCATTCACTAAAATGACCTAGACGTATGTGTCATAATATATGATTATTATCATTTGACTTAAGTGTAGTAACCTCTATCAATCTGCAGATATTTCCTACCAATTTTGACCTTTTCATCATAATCAATGCACCTTTCACCACCTTTATTTTATCTTTGTTTATTTTATAACCGAACTTGTTTTCATGTAAGGTATCTAAAGAAGCTAAGTTCTTCCTCAAAGATGGTATATTTCAAACAACACACAATGTCTTGACAATAGTATCAAATCAATCCTTATTTGGTGTCATATGGCTTGAGCATCCTATATCTACTATGGATAAGTCTTGAATGTGACCAGTTAAAACATAAAGCATATCCCTATCATTGTAATCTAAGTCCCACTTTTCCTAATATTAACAAACTTTGACAAATTATCATACTTCTTTTCATCATCCTACCTTTTCTTGTTTGGACAATCCGTTCTAATATGTATTGTTTAGTCATATTTATAAAACTGAAATGTCTTTCTGCCCTTAGATTTAGATCTAAAACTCCTCTTAGAAGAGCCATCTTTATTCCGCCTATTCTCATTATCATACGTCCTTTCACAAATAACCTTTCACATTGAGAGTTTTTACTAGTATTAAGTCTCTATTATTTATGAGTCAATAATGTAATAATGATATCCTTCAAACTAATTGTTTCCTAGCCTAATGTGAGCATAGTCATCAGATGTTCACGGGAAAGAGTTAAGAAGAATAACATAATCATTACTTTGTCATCGCCCCTAATAGCCACCTCCAGTCTCAACAAGTCATTGACTATTTAGTTACATGCATCGATATCTTATTCTATGTTTGTTCCCTTAAGCATCTCCAGCTTTATATAGTTTCCGTTTCATACACAACTTATTTGTGAACTTTAAACTTTACAACCAAAGTCATTGTTGCCTTAACGATACTATACCACTTGTTAAGAAAATAGATAACAAGAACAAAAAAGTAATGAATATGAGAAAATAAAAATGTATAAATGTTTTTAACAAGGTTCAACTAATTAGATGTATCTATATCCTTGGGAATCAAAGAGTAGCTATATCACTATTAGATAATATGAAGATGGCTTCAGCAATTAGGTTTACAACATATATTTATATATGTATATCCTAATTGGTATGATTTGATATTAATAGCCTATTTAACAAACCCAACCTAATATAACAATAACTCTATTGGGTCCTAAAATCCTTCTAAAGTTTGGAATCCACCATAAATCATGTTTTTAGATAAAACTGATTATACTGACACAACTTACGACATGAGAGTAACCCAGGCCATAGATCTCATTATATCTCCTTGCGCTTAGACACGATGTATGACATAATCGTTTTTAAACCATGTCTCTTACAAGGACATTTACCCCACACTAATATGCTCATTTTTTCAACCTATGTATCTCATTATTTCTCTCACATTTTGACACAACCTATATATAATCCTATACCAAACCATGCTTCTTGCGAAGACATCTTTGTCATACCAACACGTCTGTGTCTTCACCTCTAATTTTTAAAAAATGACACGTTCTAGGGCAAGCTCATGTTGCAAGTTGTATTAACTTAAAATACTTTTAAGGAAACATTCATTTTCTTCTCAAAACTCTAAAATTACATGTCCGTGTATATGAATCATATATAACACTTTCAAAGATGATGGAAGTTAATTAGAAGCTAAAAAATCCAAAGAATTGTTGGAAAGAAGTTAAGGTTCTATCAATCGAATTTTATTTTCTTTTTCTCACACCAGAATACCATATACGAGCAAAAATGCATCAATTAAGTTAAATACTAATTTTTGATGGGTTATAAGGCTACTTGTTAAATAATGAACTTAGTGATCCAAGGCATAATTAATAGATAATATTCATTTCATAAGTGGTTCAAATGTCATATGCATACAATTAAAATATTAATTAGCATTAAATTATTAATTGAAATTAATTAATTTAACAAGCGAACTTATGCATAAATTGTAATACGTAATGGTACCTTAGTTACATATCCCGGATCGAATGTAAAAGGGCAAGAAATCAAGAAATGAAAAAATATTTGATTTTGGTCTCTGTAACTTCAAACGAGCTTTTCGAAGCCGAAACGAGCGCGAATCTATCTTCTTCTTCAAAGGAACTTCTCTCCGAGACGCGGGTAAGTTCTTTTTACAGTTTTCTCAAAACGTAAACTCTCTTATCAGGTTAGAGAATCCTTATGCTTACAATTGATTATATGAGCAACTGCAGGAGACCTTAACCTTTTTATATAGCATTCATATCGAGCTTCCCCATCACAAGATCGATATGGGTCCGATCCACACTAATTATGATCCATTTTTCACATAAATTTAGACCCATTGATTTTGATCATTTATTGATCTACTTTATTATCTTTATCTGGATCAAATTACGTAACTTAACTGATAAGTTATTAAAAAATCAAAAAATGCAATTAATAGTTGTCAAACTTTATGATAAAGGACAAAAATGTGAACATTCTCCCCCTTGGACAATCATTAATTGTAATTTTGACTCAAGTTTAAAAACTCGGTTAAGTTACGCTACAGTATTAGTCGACTAGGTTTTAAAAACAAAACATTTGATCCAAAGATAACTAAAGTCCATCATTCTGTCCTGCAAGGCTTTCGATACTGAAAAGTATTAAATGTATGTGTCATGTGTGACACAGATCCAATACAATCACGTATACTTAATACCTTACTAACATGAATGAAAAAATGGAGTGTGACAAACTAGGATGATACCTTTATGATCTAAATTACATCATCTTCGTTCGTAGGTCTCGATTTCTCCAACTTTATGCTAAACCACATATGTTAAACTGCATTAGAAAAATCTTGTTTTCTATCAATGAATGCTAAATAGCATTAAAGAAAACTTATTTTCTTTCACTGAATGATAAACAACATTAGAGAAAACTTTTATATTCTCCAATTGAATGCTAAACTGCATTAGAGAACCTTTATGGGAATAAAAACTTATATCCTCCTACATCATGTCAAACTTCATGAATATCGGTTTAAAACTGTATGTATCTAAATGACATAGGTACAAGGTCAATCTGTATATATGTTCAATGACCTTTAAATGCTTAAGATCAACACAAATCTGAAGACTTTTATACATATTATGAAAATGTATGATAACACATATTATTGAGGATAAACGATGATCATCTTTATTGATGAACCATCATACTGTCATAACACATCAAAATGTACAAATGTACATGGAGCAAACATAACGATCCCATAATTAACAGTGTCTAAGGACGTCAAAACACCCATACTGTATACTTGTGTCACAAACACAAGTGGGCGAAGTCCTTTAGTTAAAGGATTTACTAACTTTTCCTCAGTCTTTAAATGCTTTAAACCTTAATGTCACCTTTTTATATTAACACCTTTATGACCAAATAATTGACTTTTAAATGCTAAGACCCTATGATATTCTTTATTGTTATTAAGAGCATAACAAGAAAATTATCACAGTACAACCAAATGGGTCTAGCCACTGAATCAACAATAGACAACTCAAAAATTAAGTTTTTGAGCTAAACCATCTGTAAAGCAGCCTCATAGCATGCACTCTGTATGTATAGTAGAGGAAGTTACCAATGTCTACTTGACACACTTCTGCGACATTGTACCATCTGTAAACTTAAAACTGTAACCTTAAGTGGACTTTCGATCATCTGGACATATGGCTAAAATCTAAATCTGAATTCCTTACGAGATTTAGTCTGTTGACTGCGCTATATGTCAACATATAATCCTTAATTCCCTTTAGTATCTCAAGAATTGCTTGATTGCATTTTAATAGTCTACACCTGGGTTAACCAGATATTGACCAAATAGTCAAATAGTGAATGCAATATCCTGTCTAGTACATAGCCGAGCATACATCAGGCTATCAACCATACTAAAATATGAAACATTCCTCATAACCTCTCTCTTTACTTTATTTTTTGGACTGTGCCAAAGATTATCTCTCACTTGAGAGATAGGTGCTCCAATAGGTTTAATGTTAATCGTATTAAACCTTTATAACACATACTCAATGTATGCATTCTATGAGAGGTCTGATGAGTGTTGAGATCTGTCTCGATGAATCGGAATACTTAGGACAGAAGATGTTGCACTAAGATCCTTCTTGTCAAAGTTCTTGACCAAAAGTTGCTTAACCTAATACAACATGGTGAAATAATTTGACGTGAGCAATATATCATCCACATGCTGTATTAAGAAGATAACTTTGCTCCCCCTAACCTTATAGTATAAGCATCTTTTTTAACTTTATTTTCCATGAAGCTGAAAGAGACCAAACCTTATCAACTGCAAGGTATTACTTTCGAAAGGTTTGATGTAAACCATATATTGATCTGCATAACGCGCAAACCATGTCAGTTCCACTTGGATCATAAAATCCTTCAGGTTGTACCATATAGACCACTTCATAAAGGTCTTTATTCAGGAAAATGGTTTTGACAGCTATCTTATGTAACTCTATATCATCATGAGCTACAATTACCATAATCACTCAAAATGTATCCTACGAGGATATGAGAGAAAATCAACTCTATCCTGAAATCCTTTAGGTCCAAAACTTCATTTACAGCTGACAAGTTTGCAGTTTTGATGCAAATCAACTAGCTCCCAGATCTTACTATGCTTCATGGCTTGCATCTCATCAGTCATTGCATCCCACCACACATCCTCACTGGGTCCAAAAACAGCTTCTATAAAACTAACTTGATCTGCAACATGCCTAATAGCATAATCATGTTTACCTGATAAACTATGAAATCAGATGGGATAGCAGGTTGTCTCCCTCTAGTGGGTTTACTTAACTGTATTAGATGTTGTACCCTCAGGAACATCTGTGTGTACAGATATGGGTTCTTGTTCCTGTATACGCACGATACAAAAACCTAGATCCAACGGATCTAACTATATGAGTAGCAGATACATGATAACTGTAGTATCGGCCTGCTATCATCCGAAAGGTCAAATGACCCACCATCATCATAGACATTGTATTCCAAAAACTTAGCTGTTTGTGATTCCACTATTCTGGTCCCTCCTTCTCTACAGTAAAATTTGTAGCCTTAAAATGGTCGAGATATCTCACTAAATAGCAATGAGCAGAACGAGCGTGCAGTTTATCTTTATAAGGATTATACCACCTTATTAGGGTAGCCCCATAAACAAATATGTGCAAGGCTGAGTTTCCAAACTTCTGGATAATCAAGTAGAATAGCCCTATTCTGCATCGACTTCTTCAATCCTTTAGGGTGCAATTATGCCTTTCGACAATACACTAATTGTATCAGAACTACTCGATATAGTGAATTAAGTCACTATTCCAACTAATTCCAAATAGCTGGCAAACAGACCTTTTAAGTCTTGAAACACCATGTTTGTTATGATATTCTCCTCCACATTCAAATCTGACTATCTTAATAAATTTTTCCAATTGGAACCTTCAGTTTTTAAGCAAGAATACAAAACTTTAAAGGGAATAATCATCAAAATATGTCAGAATATATTTAGAATTGCACAATGCAATTGTGTAAGGCCTACCGATATCTTTATATATCAGACTTAACAAGTCAAAAGCATAAGTTAACCTTAATATCTTTATTAGTCAACTTACCCTTGCAACAGTTAGCACATGTTCCCAGATCATCATAATATAGAATTGAGAAATGCTTTCCTTAATCAATCTCTCAACCCTAGCTCTGTAAATGTGGCTTAAACTTTTATGTCACACCATGCATGACTTCTCATTCATTAGGGTCCTTCATTTCATAACTTGTTTAGCAAGATACGAAGAAGCATTTATCTAATTTGGGGTAAGACACATTCAATACAAACCATATAATAAGAAAGTTATACCATTATGTTTTGCATTAAACAACAACTTTACAATAGAAGCATTAAATACAAAACATTAATTCTCTTTGTCCAAAATTGATCAAAAGATCACATATAAAAAGTGTCGTGTAAAAATCAAAATGAACCTTACTACAAGGTTCAATACATACATTTCCCATAGACATTACTTCTACTTCTTCATTGTTGTCAACCATCAGTTTCTCGTTCCCTTTAATTTGGCTTTATCCTAGATATGAACCACTGCGTTGTGGAAGCACTTGATTAGATGTTCCACTATATAGCCACCAAATAGTTAATGCGATTATCATAAATTAGGTTCATAAATTGATAAGTCAAGGAGTTACCTGATGGTCTCAGCCTTTCCTTTTAAACCTTATACTACTGGTTTCTTTATGTCCCTAGGGCCTTTACCAGTACTGGATTGACCAGTGTCAGCATGTGGAGAAGATTTGAACTTTCTACCTTTGAACTTAGCGGGCTTTATCTTTGTCTTCCTTTTAGTTGCTTTGAGGGTTGTAGAGTAGCAAACTTGAGTTTCTCCTCCTCAGCAATGTAATGGTCTATCAAAGTATTGAAATCTCATTCTTCATCCAGTGAGTAATATATCATCACCAAATTACTAAACTCTAGAGGGAGTGTATTCAGAGTCTGGTGAACGATGAAGACATTAGGAAGAGAAATATTTAGCATCTTTAGTCTATTGTGAAGATGAATTATTCTCGATATGTACTCCATCACTCCCCTTTCTCCTATATACCTCATAGAGAATAATTCTTTTATCAAGGCACTTGTTCCAACATTAGGTAAGACTGTGTACCTCTAGGAGACATTATTAAGAAACTCCTTCGCTATGTCTATGTCCAGAAGTCTACTTAGCAGATGGTTAGGTATGGATCTCTTAATGGTCATCAAATATAATATGTTAGACCGATCCTAGGCTTTATAGGTTGCTTTATGAGTTCTTGAGCTCATTGATGTAGGTGGAGATGGCCTATCTATCCGTATGGTCATATCAACCACTGCTATCTCTATAGCATTCAATACATCCTCTGCCTACTTCTTCATATTGAAACTAGTCAGGGTTTCAATAGTGACATTGATTTTGTTGACTGAAAAGGTGACTTCAAAATGATAATGTTTAAATCAGCACACATATAGGACAACAATTATACTCAAAGTCATTGAATTGTATCTTTACTGAAAATCCGATCACACATATTATGAAATACCTTTGGGCTATATACATAATATATGCAATTAGACCTCTACATAAAAGCGATCAGAGTACAAACTATCAACTCTTATGACACTACCACCTTTGGGCGAATAAATCACTTGAGCAATAACTTTCCTCCATCTAATGCCTTTACACACATCTCAAAATCTCATGTAAGGCCAACACTTGTGGACATAATAACCAAACATGAGACCAAAGACATCCCCCTAACGTGTAAGTAGAACAATTTAAAATACTGACTCGAAAGACTACTATAGTGACTACATCCTTATCAGCACTCAAAAAGTTTACAAACACAAGGGATACATCTTTATGTTATCCTCACATTCTTTATGAGCATATGGTATGTGGTAATGTAACATTAATAAATGCAAAATTCCGAATGCACAGTCTCATTGTCATACACTCATGCTGAAGACATTCTTTGAAAACTTCATTTGAGACTTTTGTAAAAGAAAAATCTTAATAGAGTGACTATCATGCATCATCGGACATTGAACCGACCATCTGAGACACGATAACCTCATATATCTCCCTTATGGCAAGTTCATTACATGAAAATTCACTCAAAAATACCTTCATAATGTCTTAATTCCTTTTCCAAGCGACTTTCATGCAATCCCGAATACTGAACATGAGACTCGAGACACAAAAACTTGAAGTATCTCTCTTATGTGATATTCGAAGCATAAAAATTCACTCGAAATCGAATTCAGAATACCTTAATTCCTTTTTCGGAGTTAAATTTTAATTTATTACTAATGTAATAAATCTAAAAAAATGAAAACTCACTTTATGAATTTCTTATACCCAAAAATTGACCCAAAACACTCCGAGGTATCCTTACAAAAAATTTGAAAATTTTGTTTTTCTTAAATACTGTAACTGTCTGTATGATTACATCAGCACTGCGTCAACGCACTGTAGCACTGACGTTAGCCCGCAAGTGGAAAATGCACGCGCCACCCAACAACGCATCTCAACAGTGAATGGCACATGCATAGCACGTGCCAGACACACCGCCCCTTGGGACGGTACTTCTCGTAAAATTGGACAACTTGAATTGGATTTAATATAAATTAAAAGTTTCGTGTATGTGATAGGTTATTTTAGTATAATAGATTATTTAAAATATAATTAACGTTCCTCCCGGTACTTCTCGTAAAGTTGGGCAACTTGAATTGGGATTTAATATAAACTAAAAGTTTGGTGTATGTGATTGGTTATTTTAGTATAATAGATTATTTAACGTTCCCCCTAAAGAATATGGAAAATCAACCCACAATCTTAGGTTTGCCTCTAATTGCGGTCATTTGTCTCCGTTCGTCCCAAATACCTAATTTTGGGGCCAACAATTGTAGTAAATGCCCATCCTCTTTCGATTATGGATTTTTTTTTGTGGGTTATGGAGCCCAGTTTCTATTCTCCTTTGGTTACAGAACATATGACTTAATGCTCAGTGCCACGTGCTTCTTTCCTTTTATTTTCTAATTTTCAATAATTCAATGAATGTTTTTCTGCTAGTGTGGAGTTAACGAAATTAACCCAATTAATTATAATAATCATAATGTCTTGCACAATAAATTTCTTAAGTGAGCATATATACTTATAATTCATGCATCTTCCAATTATAGACTGGTTTGATGGAAGCGTTAGAAACGTGTTCAATTAATTAATACGACCCCAGAGATGTCTGCTTAAAGAGCGGCAGTGGGCCTTTCCTTCGTTGTCTTGCGACGACTTTTACGAGTCGGAAATAATTCATAATCACTAGCTAGAAAAATAGGGCAAAAACACAACGAAAGCTCCCTCTATATTGACAGCGGAGAGCGGGAGAATCATCTTCTTCGGCCCAAGTCACGTTTTTTTCACGTTAAGCATGAGGGTTACTTTTGCCGATTGAAAACAACACATGAATCATAGATGAGCCCTTTTATAGGGTCGACCTTATTAATAATACTGGTCCATACGTCAACGTTTTCTTTTTGGAAAAAAAAAAGAATTTATTCGATCGTTTAAATTTTACTGAAAGTCAGTTAATACTCTCACTTTATCTTTTAGTCTAAATTTTCGATTTTTAACAAAATTTTAAAAATTAAAATAAACCTTTTCCTTTTTATCTTTTTTAGTACCGACAGTTAAAATACAGTCTGTGTGTGGCTCATACAACTAAGTTTTGTTTTGTTTCTGTTTTTACCTTTTATCTTTTATATTACCATCAGTTAAATTGCTCCTTTCGTTGTAACTTGTAATACTAATACCCAAATACTTAACCGCCACATTGCAACTTCACAACTTGCCCACGCGCTTTAACCCCATAATAAATATTCTATAAACATGAGGTCGTAAATATCCGTTGCAGATAAGGTCCACGTCAGCTGACGCCAACCTGCCACGTCTTGCCTCATCCAAATCGCGTGTTTTGCACACGCTGAAGTAGCGTTTGGACACAATCAAACCAAAACAAACTTCCTTACACATAAAGCAACTACCAAACCAAACTAGTTTCACGTAAAAATAACCCAAACACATCTCACTCAAAAAAGGGAAAAAGAATTCAAAATCCTAAAGAGTGTTTTGGAATTATCTGTTTTGAAGAATTTTAGGTGTCAGATCTTTTTATTATGTACATAATTTACCACCGACGCTTCTATTTTCTCTTTGATTTTTCCGAGAAACAAACAAAGGTTTACGCTTTACGCATACGCTATCAGAACTCTGCGATATATATACAGAGAGGGTGTGTGCGTTAAGTCGGGAAAGAGTTCCGTGTTTATCCACTTACCTCGAATTTATCAAAATCATGTAAGAGTAGAATCGCAAAATTTATCCAAATAGGTTTTTTACTGAATTTTGAACGGCTTGGGTTTGATTCGATTTGGTGATCTCTTAGTATAATTCTTTGCTTTTTTTCTCTTTCCTTTGTTTTGTTGAGAAAGTAAAAAAGAAAAATATGATGCGAAGGCAACAACAGGATCAACAATCCAGAGTCTTCTATGAGCTTTCAACTCTGGTTCTTAATCTCCTCCGCTCACCGCAATCTCCGATCCCGTTCTCCGATCGAGCTCCGGCATCAGTTTTGTCTTCTCCATCGTCGTCGGAGTCGAGGAGGAGGTCGTCGGGGGCGATGACGCAGATGTCTCCTGCTGGGTTCGCGTCGCTGCTGCTGGGAATATCCTTGACGCTGATGTTGTGTGGGTCGGTGACGTTTTTCATAGGATTTATGTTGATGCCATGGGTGTTGGGATTGGTGATGGTGTTTTATGTCGCTGGGATTGTTTCAATGATCTCTATGTTGGGTCGTTCTCTTATTTGTTATGCCACGGCTCCTCCGCCTCCGAGGAAGGAGATTCCTGGTAATTTAAAGTTTTGTCCTTTTTAGCAATTTCATAGATTCTTGGAGATGGTATCCTTCGTGGCTTTGTTTAATTTGCTGACGATTTGTTGCTTGGATTTTGCAAAAGTTTGAAAATTTTCGGGTTTTGGAAGAAGATGGAAAGATGAGAATTTCCATTTTATCATGTTAATTGTTTAGTATCCACTGTTCACTAAAGTCCGTTGTTTTTTACTGCGTTATGTGGGTACAATTGATATTGAACTTTGTTTTTTACGCGAAACTTTAGGTATCTGAATGCTTATTGTCTAACTCGTATGTCTTATAACTTAGTCCTGCGTCGGTAATCTCTATTTGCGTGTTATTACAAGCTTCCTGATACTTTTATGTATAGCTTTTAGTTCAACTGCACGTTTCCTGCTATTGTCGTCATTTATGAGTTTAAGTTTATTTTCGTTTTTTAGTGCAAACGATGAGGTTCAGTTGGGTATTTAGTTGTTATTACGGCGATGACTTGACATATGGGGTTTGCGTTCAGCTAATGAGGAGTTTATGGTTTGATTTTCTATAATAAAGCGGTGCCTTGGGGTGGATTCAGTGGATGAATGCGGAAAATTTCCAGATTATCATTTTCACGCTTATGATTCTGTTCTTGGTGTCTGCGGCCAGTTAACAACTTGTTTACCATTGTAATTGCAATTTGTGGGAGCTTCTACATTGAAAGTTAAGAGAAGCAAATCTTCTGGCTCTGGTTCGGTGGGAGGAACTAGCTCTTATCCCCAATGATAGTCTTACAATTGTTAACTACAATCAAATCAGTAGTCAAAAATCTTACTGAGTATAGTTTTGTTTGATGCTGCCACATGTTCCTCAAAATGGGATAAAGCCAGAGTTTTAGGCTTTAAGTTGTCTAGGGTGATCATTTGGGGCTGTCCTACTTAGTTTTGTCCACAATGTGAACCTTATATAAATGTGTGGATAAGATTTAATAGAACAAAGTAGATATGGTTAACCGGAGCAAGGATATGTTCCCTATCATTTACTAACAATAGTAAGCATGAGTGGAGTCATTTGCCCCAAATAAAAATTTTGTAAATGAAGTTTTTAATGACATTAAGAGTTTCTGGATCATTAAGATATTTAAAAATCTATTTCTGGTACTATCAAATAGAAATTCTATTTGGTAGGTTTTTTTCAACTTTTTATTCAATGTCAAATAATGAAGCTTGTTTAGTTGTTTGCACTTGTCATGATTGAGTATTACTGCTCAAGTTTGCATTTGTAGAGTGTAATTTTTTCTTACAGAATAAACCTGAGTCAAACTTCAGTGATGTCAAACTTAAGTTGTTCAGTCCTCCATAACTGATGGGATTACATTAAATTCTTCTGATTCTGTTATAATGGCTTGTAGGTAAATTTTTCCCTAGTGCAAATGAATGAAATATGAATAGTTGTGGCATACTTGTGTGAAAATTTGTTCTTGGTACTTCTGCAGAACCGTTGATTAACACTCTAGCTCAAAATTTGTCTGATGCAGCATGGAAACTTCTATAAAGATAAAGGCTGTTCAGGAAAGATGTTTTGAAGAGCAGTAATGTTTCCAGCAAGTGATGCTACTTCGGCAAAGGGAATATGACTGCTAGCCAGCTTTTTCCAAGTATTGATGAAAGAAGTGTTGATACCTGTTCTTCCTGGTGGCAGAGATTTGTGGATATGGGTTCTTTAAGTAGAGTATAGTGAATTCGAACTACTGTGTAATAAAATTGTTACTTTGTGCTGGGATGGATGGTCGTTGCCATTTTCTAAGTGATACAAGATATATAATACGTAATTATTTCTTTTAAAATGTTTTTATCTCCGTGATCTGCCCATTACTTATGTACGGTATAAGCTTGGCTTGTGATCAGTCCTCAAGCGTGATCTGAAGTAGAGCATTCTGCGCATATAATGAATAACATTTGTTGACAGTTGGGGCAGTAGTTGTTTCTTATCCTTGATTTGCTGATAAGATAAAATCCATCTTCAGGATTCTTGGATACGGCTGTAGGCGGTTGGCGGTTGGGGGAACTTGCATTTAACTCTGAAGTAACCTTTCTAACTTAGTTAATGGCTTAGGAGTAATTAAGGTTTCTACGTTGCCACTTGGCATAATTTGGATATAGCTGCAACCCGCGTTGTCCGGTCTTGGACAAGAATCCTCGTCGGGAGCTTTTCTGTTTACTGGAATGCTGTATCTTACGAGTTCCATTCAAATCACAAAATAGTTTGTAGTTTTCATGTGAAGTAAATAAATGGGTCGAAAGCAACGGCTGAAACTCAATGTCTGCTAAATCAATGCGGATCCATAGTTTTGCCTTATATACTGGAGCCTTTCTTCGCTTATATTTGTCCGTAGGGTTGGGGCCAGCTCGTACGAAGAAGATGAGGACACGAAGCCAAAAATGTGTAGGGTGATGTTTCAGGATTCCTAAGGGAGGAGACGTGGAATTTATAATTGTCCTGTCAACAACACCAGCGTAGATTGGTCCACTTATGACTTAGCGATAATGCTTGTCAATTCAAATGCATTCTTTTCCATCGAAAACGCTGCTTTTAAGAAACAGACAATGAAGCTCATGGTCCACTAGACTAATGCCACCAAAATGACAGGTGCCTGGCAACGAGAGACTAGAGCATTATCCTCTTAATAAATTAAGCAATTCCTACATAATCAAGGCGTGGCATTGGACCAACCTTATTGAACGGTTCATTTAACGTACCAACTTACAGAAACGATTACAAAAGAGCGTTTACTCTCCTCAGATGATAGACAGAATAAGTTGGTTCGGACAGATACGGATTTTCAGTTCTGAAGAATGACAGAATACTAGTTATCATAAAACGCTTGCAAATAAGCAAGTATAAGAGAAACATGAAGACTTTTATATTCTACATTAAAAAGAAAAAGGGGAGAAACAAGCATTATTGTCCCGAGAGACATCACTTCTCAACTGCATAGCAAACTGATTCCATTGACCATCCAAATGGCGTATAAAGGATGACAGAAACCAAGGACGAGAATTTGACAAACACTATTGTACCAAAAGCTGCTAAACAAATGCGTCAAAGTGCAAACAAGTGTTCAGCGAACTTCTGAGGCATGGTTGCACTTCCTAATTCCTATCCTGTGTGGATATGAACACCAATTGCAATGAGAAATATGGTTATGAGGCCGAAGTAAATGACTGTGTGGATAAGTATCGAGAGCCCACTTGTCTGCATGTTCCCAAACTCTACTACTCTGCTTCTTCCAGGCAACTGAAACAACAATCCTGGACTTAGCACAACAAAAAGCACTACTGCTATGACCACGGGACCCCAATCTGCCATTTCTGTTTCTGCTTTCTAGTTGACGTTTCTTCAGAAGGCTGCTTACAACCTCCTCTTTTATAGGCAGGAAAAGGTTGAGAATCTCTGATACGGTGTTTAACAAGAAAGGAATATAAGCAAATGAAACATCTGTAAAGAACAAGCATTGTTTCTTTCGCAAAAAAGGCAGAAATACATCATTAAGAATTAACTTCTTATTTCCAGAAAGGCAGAATTACATTATGCTTCACTATCATAGTCGGTGTTTTGTAGGTTCATACACGGCATTGGCACGTGGCTGTTTTTGTTAACCGCAAGTAATTGATCTGTCCTTTCTTGTCATTAACATTGTTTAACGTCCAGTTGTAAAGTTTCAGTCCTTTAACTTGGGCCACTTTGTTATTTTAAAGGTTTAGTTTAGCATTTAGTTCTTGTCATCTGTGACTGTGAACCTTCATTTTCGTGGCAATGTCTTCAGTTATTATACACGTCAAGTTCGCTAGCATGAGCACTTCAACGTTATAACACAAGCTGGGTTATTCACTGGCTCATATTCCCTTGACCTGGTAGGCCAGTATAAGTTACAATTACTTTAGGTGCAGCAGGATCAACAAAGAAAACTACAACACACCACAAAAGCTGCAGCTGCAACATAGTATAGCTTTATTGCTTGCATAAAGTATTAGCTATTAGAGGTGGTAATGAGTCTAGATCTAAGCCTATTCAGTCTTGACTTAAAAACTTTTTATAATTGATCCAAAGTCAGAAAGATTTAACTTTCCTAAAGATTGAACCATTCAATTCCACTCGACTCAATTCTTTAAAATTTTTAAAACTCATCAAATATGTTATCTCCATCTTGACGTCACTAATTTTTGAGTGATAGCAGTCCTTGAGCTTTATTTTAGATAGAAAATTTATTGCACATGATGAAAATTCACAATTGCCAATTCACCATAGTTAAGATGAAAATTCAGTCTAACCTTTAAAAGAGAAAATTTTCATAATGTATATAATAAATCACAATCACTAATTCTTCACAGAAGATTTTATGTAGGATGAGAAATTAATAAAGAAACCAATCATATAAATAAGTCAAACAAAAAAATCACACCAAATCAAATAGAGAATCTATTCACAATCATGTTAAAAACTAAGAAAGTTAAAAGAGGCCGTAACAACAATTGAGCAAATTTGCAATTTTGCCTAGTTGTTAACCTAAGTTTTGTTTAGTTTATTGTAAACAAAAAAATATTGTTTTATGTGTGAAAATTTTGGATTTTGGGTCTATCTCAGACTTTACATTCCAAATTTGATCTAAAGTCTAAAAATTAAAAAAAATTGAGTTTGATCTAAATCCTAGTTAATTTGGGTTGAACTTGTTGGCTTTAGATCATACCAGGTTGAGGTTGAGCTTTTCTGTTATCCCTATCACTTATTTTCTACGCAATAGTGTTTCCAAGTTAGGAGAAAGTTTTTGCGCGCTCAAAAGATATCCATATCAATATCTTTATTACAACTCTTAGTGTCAAGGAACCTTTTTGGGTGCAATGAAATTGACTAAAATTGTCAGTCTTTATGTGATAGTCCTCTACCTAAAGTTTACCTCAACCTTCTTCTGTAATTACTAATCAAGAAGTTTGTTTGTTTTCAAGTACCTCATTTTTGTTTTTGTGTTTCACTTACACTTATCACACAGATTAGCACAAATCGAATAAAAGATGAGTAAGAGAGGTGCAACAAAGCCAACTAATATGGCTATATATAAAGTTAAATTAATTGTAATTTAGTACTTTTATGGCATGTTTTATAGAATTATATGATATTTTATGTTTGATTCATTGACTTGTAGGTGGTTATTTAAGGAGGAAACTCAAATTTAGGCGCAACATTCTTTATAATTGTCCAATCAAGGTAATTTTGGAGTTTTGTGGGAGGTAATATGATGAACAACAATTTATAAAAGGCATCAGAAAATGATTCTAACTAAAAAATGTCAAAAAAACTTAAGAAAAAGTAGAGAAATGGGGCAACATAAGACTAACTTAGGTCTATATTGGTTAAATTATTTGTCCAGAACATAATAATGCTAGATAAAAGTGGAACTAGCATCATATTTGTAATATTTGCACCTTTAAAGTTTTAAAATAAAATTGGTGTCAATCTAAAAGTTTAACAGTTACAGTCTCGTGATTTAGAATATGAGGATACACGTAATTACAAGTTTAATCACCTTTAAAAAAAAATTATGTAATCCTAGCTTGTAAATACTTGTATTAAGGTTTTTTGTAGATAACTTTAGAGGTAAGTGACAACCTCCTCCCTCATTAAGTTGTTAGTTTTAGGGTGTCTTCGCTTGAAGGTGAGACTTGGAGCAAGATTAGAGGAAACCACGATAGCTCTTCTAGTAATTTCTTTGTCTTCTTCATTTTACGATAAGATTACTTTATTTTAGTTTTGTTTTCGCTATGTTTATGAGTTAATTCCCTATTTAGGATTAGGAATGTAGCTCGTGATAGATTATTCGATTACTAATGCAAGATGGATTATTTGTTCGGTTGAATTTATTCTCTTTGTTCTTAAGTGTTGACTTTGTGGTTGATAATCATAGATTCAAACTTAGGGATTTTATGAAGTAAAATTCGAGCACTTAGAGAATAAATACCTTAGATTTAGAGAATAAAAGAAACATATACTATGGTGATAACAAAATATTAACTAGGCTTGATGAGTTTGATTAAGTTGAATTGCGAATTGAAATATGGTAATTACCTAATTAAACATACTTATGTGCCTTGAGAGAGCATACAGATACTTAGGTTAATTTTTATTTTAATCATGATAATGAATCTTGCAAAATAATTGAAGTTCCATATAAGTGAACCTTGAAAACCTTAACATTCATCTTATTAATTTCTTTAATTTAATTTAATTATATTATTTCTGTTAGTTTAGTAATTTAGTTATCTTTCATAAATACTTATTTTAATTAGTTTAATGGTATATTAGGTTTAATAGGCATAGGAATATAGTTCTTGTGGCTCAATATTTTGGATTACTCTAGTTTTAATAATTTACGAGAATTGATTATATTTAACTTGTAGATAGACTTGATCTGTTGGGCCCCGTTTCCGAAGCCCAACGATCGATTCGAAATCGAAGAACATAAACATAAGCGGTTTCCTAACTCTTTAACCCTCAAAGACAAGCCCTCACTATCTAATATCTCAAGCCCCAAAGGCGAGCTCACAAAACAATGATCACAAAAATTACAATTGACTTTTGAAAATGGTAGCTCTCGGTCTCTAGTTTATGTAGAATTAAGAATCACCTCAAACGAAGCTCTATAGCTCAAGATATGCTTAAAAATCCAAGATATGTGCATAGCCCAATTAAGCTCTCCAACCCTACCACTCACTTTCAATAAATCAAACTTCTTGGATTCGAAACCAACGAACATGAAATTTTTAGGGAAGGTAGGAAAATGTGTTATAAGTCTAAATCCTCAAGAATCACCTAATTCGGAGGTCGGACGAAGGAGTTATGATCGAAGGAATCTGTCATGTTCATATCCTGATTCCTATTGAACATACCTTGGTAAAAATGCCATAACTTTCGTTCTAGATGTCGGATTGACTTAGTTTTGGACGGTTGGAAAGAAGACATCTATGGCTACAACTTTGATGAAAACCAAAAATTGAAATTCAGACGTTAAGGGGGTCAAAATACATGGACCGTGTGAAATCACACGGTTTGACTGTGTACCATTCGGGTGAAAATGGTGCTCCTGGCCTGGATTTACACGACCCGTGTAAATTTACACGGGCTGGCCGTGTACCATTCGGGAGACATCAATTTTCCACCCTCCAAGCCCTCTTCCAAGTCTCCTAAACCCCTCCTAACATTCCCTTACCTCAAAGACTTCCCCAACACCACAAAAACTCCTACAAATCCATCAAACAACATCAAACATCATTGAATCTCAACTCCAAATCATTCATCACATACATTCTTCTCAAGGTTACCATGTTCTTCTAACATTAACAACCATTGGCAATCTCAACTAAAGATAAGCACATGCATCATACTCAACTTAAAAGAAACATAACCATGCAATAAGAACTTCTCAATTTCCCATTCTCATTTGGAAACAAAATCAATGTTTGAACAAGCTTTACTTACATATCAACACATACATCAATTTAATACAAAATACAAAAGATGCTCATGTTTGATATGCCTATAAAGCTAGCCAAATGATACTAACTTAATACAAAAGACTCCTAGCTATCTTGGAGTGTCCAATTGCCTTGCAAGGGTCGTCACTTTTCTCGGTCCGCACCTGAGGAGAGGGAAAATTGGGTTGAGCTATACAGCTCAGTGGCTAAACCATTTATAGTCAATGGCATTGAGCCACACAATCAACCAAATACATATACATACAAGCATGTTTAGGCATAAGTATATAACAATGAGAATCCAACATTCACAAAGCAATTGTCAACTCATAATTTCAAATCATCTTCACACACTAAATGTAATTCATTTTAAGGCAACTTAGAACATCAAATGCATGCACATTTCAATGGCTAGAGGGTTCCGTGAACAAAACGACGAAACTGAAGTTTACGCTGTGAATCGAAACAAGTCCATTCTCGGATCTCGTGGGCCACAAGCGGGCAGCTGGGATAAGGCTTGACGTCGACGTGCACGTGACTCGAAACGGTTCCTCTCAGCCCAACAAAGCACATAATCCAATTCAAATGTTCATATAACAAAATGTCATGATTTCATTCAATGGCATACCATCATATCCAAATGTCA
>JANZLC010000003.1:7896278-7922218 GCA_026413385.1 Erythroxylum gracilipes
AGTGTTTTCAGTGGCGTTGGAACCGTTATAACTGAGGGAACAATTTTAGTAGATAACCAATCCAAATTTTCCTATTTGAGGTTTTCCCTATTTGTGGTCAGTATTATTGTCGGGTTGGGTCTGCTATGCTTATGTGGATCCGAATGTTGGGCCTCGGTGCCGGGATCCGATATTCGGGGAATGTTGGGCCTCGGTGACGGGGTCCAACAGTCGCACTCAACACGCACCTTCTAGCCAACCACATAACTCTAACAGGCGGTCCATAACAATGCCTTATACCAAACCCGCATCCAACCAACACCGATACAACCCCACCAAGCAATATCCCACACCAGATGCACCAAACGCATCTTCCAGCCAGCCACACACTCCCAAGTCACAGGTAGCTCTATCCAACAACTTACTAATAGTGCCCTACAATGCAACTGAGTTACAACCCCATCAAGCAGGTCCATAACCACGCAACTCGAGCTAGAAATGCAATAACCCTGACCCATCTCCAACCACCTAGCCACAAGAATGTCCCACGTTCACCATACCAACACCTACTAGTATTGTTTTAATGTTTTATTTATTATTTATTTATTCTTACTTACTTTTTATTAATTACTTTTAGTTTTCATTTTTCATTTTAATTTTAGTTATTATTTTAGTTATTACTAGGTTTTTTAAATTTTTTTAAGATTAATTTTCTATTTATAATTGTCATAATTATAAGATGTTCCAAAAATACTACTGGAACAGTAGCAAAAGAAAAGTCTATGGTGAATCCAACTGCACATGATCAATCCGCCACATAACCTACCACAAGTACTCATCAAAAGCTTGTTTGAGTAACTAAAGTATTAGATAGATTAAGAAACAAAAGAGACAATTTTGTTTTGTCTCACTTGATACCTCTATGTCCACCAACACTATAGTACATCTCATTTAAAATGCTTACAATTAAGGGGAGTCTTCAACTCTATGCTTTATTTTTGTTGATTATTTTTGTGGCATGTGAATATCATATACATACATTGGGGACAACATATAATTTAGGTGTAGGGAAGCGAACGTTTATATTATGATAACCTTTTTGATTTTTGCCTGGACTCATGATACTATGATTGATACATTGATTATTCCTTATGATATCCTCATAATTATTGTTGTTTATAAATAATCCTTGAGTTAGGGTTCATTTTTTATTTAAGAAATGATGCATGAGAGAGATTGCATGATTAGTGTTTTTCATTAAATTATTTTAAATATCTCATTGGTTTTGTTGCATGAAAGTGTGCAAGACTTTATGCATTTTGACACCTACGTGAGCTTTGAGCCTAAGAGCATTCATCACATTTGTGCTCATACATATCTTTTTGTTGTGTGTTATCAAACATAGTTCGTTTATGCTAGAACTTGTTTTTAAATATGTGTTGAGACCACATTTTTAATGACTATGTGTATAAAAACGACAAGGACACTTGGGATAACCATTTTATACCTAAACAAGCCTTCTTTACATTTTATCCTAGGAAAACCAATTTGAGCCTTATTCTTTCTTACAACTTCGTTACAAGTCACTTTTACCCTTCTTTTTGTTGATGTCCTTAATGATTTTGAGCCTCTAAATTGAAGGAATTGTTTAAAGCTTGTTTGCATAAGATTTTGACTATTTCCATGAAAAGTTAATTAGTTGATTCAAGTTGCATTATTTTGATTTTTCATTTTTTTTATAAATTGGGGGAGAAGTAAAAAAAATCATCTTTGACGTTCTTGTTAAAAAAAGAGAGAAAAATAATAAAATAATAAAAAAAAGAGGTGATTGAAGAGGATGTTAAGTGAATTAAGTGAGTCTTGGACTAATTTAAGTTGAAACTTATGTGCATAAGTTTGTATAATTTCCTTGAATTAATTTAACCTAAACACTTCTTTTTGTCATATCTGTTACAACCCTTATCAAGTCTCTTTGATTTATGTATTAACTTGATCTTTATTAAATGGTAGAGATATGATTCGTGAGAAAATTTATGGAAATAACTTGCTATGATTTGATTTAAGAGCTTAATAAACCTTAAGCACTTTGAATTTATAGAGTGAAATCTATGATAAGGTGTCAAACCTTGTTTCTTTTGATTTTTATGGAATTAATGAGATGCTATGTTTTCATTCTAAAAATGTGATTTATGTGTGCTTGTTCTCTCAAATGTTATTTTATTATAAACCTTTAATGTGAATTAGCTTTTAGATATTTCTGGATAACATGAAAGAAGATCATAGGCTAATATGAGGATGATTGATGTACTGAATTAATGTATGCTCGGACAAGCATGAGTGTGTTATGAGAGAATTTGATAAGATATTATTTTGTTATGTTAATTGGAATTAGCTCTTTTGTTTTTAATATATTTTGGTGCTTAAATAGGAAAATTTAATGTTTATTTTGTTTCAGAAGATGAAAAATGATCGCATCAAATTGGAGCACTATTGGTGAAAATCATGGATTTTGGGAAAAAAAAAAATAGACAGATTAGTGCAGTGGATAAGGCGAGATCATATCTAATTTCATATTAACTTAAAAAGTTAGAACTCAATTAGGAAATTTCTTTTCATCCCTATTATGTAGAGATTTGGATTTGTTTTCGATAAGGATCTTTGTAAAATAGAAGAAGACTAAGGTTTGAGTAGAAAAAACAATTAAAAAAAACATATCTTTCACCTCTCTAACATTTTCTTTCCGTTGCCTATTAGTTTTCTTTCAATCTTTCATCTTCCTTTTATTTTTTTTGTTAGAACTAAAGTCCTGTGTAACTAAATACAGATATTTTGTTTCACGGGAATTCAAAATTGTAGTTGTAACCATGTGATCATTTCATTTTCTTTTGACAAATGAATTTAACGCTAATTATTTGTAATTATCATGAATGATTGATACAATTTACAAATAAATTATTTATAAATTTGCATATTTAACTTATAAGAAACAAGAACTAAATTGAATAATTGTAATTATTTTAATTATTTAATTTAGGATCTAATCTTTTTCACTAAACTTATTGTTATTATTTAATTAATATAAAATGTTATCATACTCGGCCAATTGATGGTAAATTTTAATTTATATGTTAAGGTTAAGACTTATAACTATCCTAGTATATTTGAATTGTAAAAATTATTCTTTCAAACTAATGACTAATGTTTTGATTAGATTAAATCTTTCTTTGAATCGAAATTAATTACTCCAATTTATGACTTTTATATTAAGTTGATTTATTTTAACTTCTTATTAATTTTAGTTAAATAATTAATTAATCATAAACTCCCTACTCATTTTAGTAATTGAAATTTAAAAACTAATGTTTAATTCTCTCCGAACATAACCAAGTTCCACAACTACTACAAGAAGAAAATTGGATTAAACTTCAACAATCCGATTAAAGATACATATTTATCCACCAAGTATCTACTGGCCAAACAAGAATAATTAGAAAGAGTGGAGACCTCTCCCCAAAGCTGCAGAAGTTAACATCTTTACGTCTCAATCTAGTTCATGACCTTTTATAGTGCCAGAAATGAAAGTTTGTCACTGGAAAGATGTATGCCTAATATTCAGTGCTCTATGCATTTCAACATCTTAAAAGCTGAAAAAGGGACACGGCAGTGTCCATAACAGCATAACAGTGATAGACTAAATAGATCAACACCTTCGGATTTTCCATAGTTCCATGACTTTCAATTTCAAAAGTGTCGTCCCTGGAAGTACAAGAATTTAGAAACCGATGCAAACATCAGCAAGGTCAAACGGAATCGTCCAGGGAAAATAGAATTATGGAAGTTGTCTAAACCGCAAAGGCCAAGACCTTCAAGTGTCTGGAGAAAATGACAGACACAAGTGAGAACTTGGCAGGTAAACCACGGCTTCACTGGAGTTGCAAATTCAATGGCCTCAACAATTACAATGCATTTAACTTTGAACAAGATCAATGAGAAACTTCATCTTCCACTAGAACATGTCATCTTTTTAGCATTGCAGTCAACTCATTAATAGCAATAAAACTTATAAGGGAAGTCTCGTGTTCACTTAAATGTAGATAGTTTAAGCAATCCCAAGAATAAGGGTAAGAAAGAATTCACATGTGAGAGGTAGATGTTAAACTAGATACTGACCTTCCTTCCCAGGCAAATACATCAAGATGCAAAGAAGGTTCACAATTCTAGGCTAGTTCAGCTGATTGGAATAGAAGTCATATGGGGCTTTCATTGGCTGGAATTCTTGAAAGTACATACCACCACTATCACTGTGCAAACTTGAGGCAGGCAATTGCGAGTCAGTTGACTGATGTTCAGTCCTCAAGTATTCAGGCAGACCTTGGGGCATAACATGCAGCAAAGACTGAGGTATGCCAGTATGAGATGCAGGCACAGGCTGCTCAAATGAAATAGATTTTGGCTCACAAGAAGCCCATGACTTGGTTGACAGAAGAGAGAGAGCACGATGAAGATCCTGTGTTGCATCCACATTAACAGAGATGACAGATTCCTCTGAGCCTGTGACATTCAGGTAATGTAAATAAGTGCATGCATAAAATTTCAAAGAGAAGTTTCACTCTTCACGACAATAAAAGGTCCCTTCACAACAGTATCGAAGTAATAAATAACTAAGTTTGGGGTCTTTAAACTCGCATCTTTTAGCTTATTCTAAACCAGTTTCAGCTCCCTGTCAGTACAATCATTATATCCTACAATCAATGTGTAAGATTGCATGCATTGACCCTGATACTTTTCATTTTGAATACCCAACACAAAATTTCGATAGAGCACACTTCGTATGTGACACCTTATCTATCTGATTTCCATAGATAAATATGTTGGTCATCAGATAATTTTGCACCTTTCCGTCATCATGTTTCCATCTCTTCGAGGACCATAAGGTTAATCCTTCTATTAGACTACTTTAATTAATGAAGGAAAGGTTCATTATTTCTGCCTGATTTTTCTAGAGAGAAAGGGGGGTGTACTCATGCATCTTTGGATCATAGTGGAAGTTTCTTTCTTGTCATTTTTAGAACTTTAAATTAACAAACAAAGGCCTTGATTCAGATGCCAGGACAGAGAAGACCTTGGTTGAGAATCTCAGCCATCGTGCCCTTGACCTTGGATGGGAAGGAGCAATTGGAATCATGACAGTGAATAGGAATTGAATTAGTGCACTCCTGGTCAAGTATGCACGGATGTCCAGCAATATCTTCTGCCTTATCAGGTTTCAATATATATTCTTTTGTTATGGAAAACATGGTGCCGGATGTTGTTTCTGATGTCAAACTCCCATTTGGTCCGTTATTGAAAAGTGGTTCTCTGCTCCAATCAATGCTTACCGGCTGCCTTCTATCTGCACAAGGTAATAATGTTTCATATCAACTAGTCTGGTTCAAGAAAAAAAAGTGCTACCAACTCTGCTTGCATGAATATAGATAATCCTGCCGCTTAGTTGCTAGAAACAAATTTAAGAAACTGAAATCCACTTGTACAGATTTCCTTCATCTTCTACAAATTACATTCTCTGAAAATCATAATTAAAACTACTAAGAAAAGTCAATCGATGTGTAAGAGGTTACTAATGTCATTAACATAACAAGTTGCAACACTCCCTAATTCCCATACAATATATAACTTAGCTCAAAAGGTTAGCAAAATCAGTACCATATAACAAGGTGGATAGTCTGGCAGAATTGAACTGGACAGAATCCGGTTGTGGCTTGCGACGCCTTGCATTGTGATCAGAAAGACGCCTGCGACAGCTTCGCTTCTTTTCATCAAATTCTGTGAGGCCATGGAACCTTTATGTCAACAACAAATAGTTTAGTTAGATGAATGTAAGCATATGACTTGGGACTTAATATAATCACTGCACAAAACAAGTTGCAACACTCCCCAATTCCCATGCAACATAAGCATGGTCTTTTGAAATGAGAAACAGGAAAAGGAAGTCATTCCAAACATATTCCATAATTCATATTAATGGAAGCTCTACCTGCTACACTGCTGGCAAAATCGTCGTTCTACACCAGCTACGATGACCTTTGGGCACTTTGAATGACTTTCACACACTCTATGTTTTCTATGGTAATCTTTAGCTGATGAGAGGTCAATATTGCATCCTTCTACTTGGCAATGTGTGGAAGGTATACCCTGAGAGCTGGATTTAGATCTCTTAACAGAAGTAACAACAGAAACAGGAGTTGTGGAAGGTGATGAAGTCCTAGTGTTACTCCCTGCTAAAGCATCTTTAAAATACGCCCTTTTACCAAGCTTCAAGCTAAGCGGCGGCTCACTTGTGCCCACTGTGGACTCAAGTGTATAAGTAGAACTTGGCCGCACCTTTGCAACTTCTATCTTGTTATTGAGGACATCTGGAAAAGGTTCATACCAGTCTGAAGTAAACATGGGAGTTTTCACTTCCGCTGATGAAGAATTAATAGAAGCTGACTTTGAGCTCCTAGATGATGAAGCAAGTCCCAAGTCAGAGCCAGAAACACCACTACCACTACCAGTGCCACTCACAGATGAATATAAAGACCCAGAATCACCTCCTCTATCTCCATCAAATTCCCAATCTGTTTCTTGTAACTTATTCGGATTTTCATTAGTTGTTGCATTGAACGTGACAAGGCTCTCCAAGTCCCATCTTATCTGGGGCTTTGCATTCCACTCCATCAGTGAGAGAGGGCTGGCAGAATTACCTTACAGACTGTGCGTCCTTGTATGGTGAATAAGCAAGACGCCAGATCACGAAATTATAAATTCAAGTTTAATCAAAAGCAGCAATAGTCACAGAAAAACCCAAGCAAATAGTAGAAAGCGTTTATGGATAATACAGACAATATACGACGGCTATAACTTAAGTAGCCAAGACCTGAGTGCAGCTTATATCTCACTGAACTCAAGAATAGAACATCTGTATTTATCTAAATTAGACTCTGCAGAGTTGGTCCTTTCAACCCACCCTGCCCACCACACACAGTCTCTCTCAAGGTAGGAACAGATCTGTTTGATTCCTCCCCTTTCCTAGATATTTCCAATTGTTACCATTATACAAATACCAAAGAATTCAAACAAGCAGTGGACCACTTTGACTAAACAAGAGTAACATTAGCATACACTGAACGAAAGTTTGCTCCTCAATTCAGCCCATAATCCATACATGAATCACCGCCTTCATAAACTCACATCCAACTAATAAGCTCTTAGATCATGTTCCAGCTTCCCAATCACTAGGTACGGATATAAGGATTTATTACACTTCACAAATGCCTGAAATGCAGATTCCAACCAAAAAATAAAGATTCACCGGATATTCTCACAGCACGTATCCATGTCATGACTTCTACGTATGCTAACTAACAAGCTCTACAGTCTCTATTATTCATAGGGCAACAAACTAAACCTTGATCCCAGTAAAACTAATATTTGTACCCGATTTCTTGCAGCACTTGATGATCTGTTGGGGCTAATGAAAGAAGTAGGCCCATGAATAAGACCGGCAGCTGCTGATCAAAAAACCCTAAACAGATAACGACTCCAATTATTACCCACTTTCCCAACAAACATCCCACAAGCGTGATGCCCACTGATGATGACTCCAACAACAACCTACTAAAAAAGACCCCAGGAATTTCAAAATAAAATGAAAGAAGCAATTTACAAACATCTAAAACTACCTTCCATTGATAAACTTTTATGGGTAGTAAGCTCTTTTTTTCTGTAACTTCTGATGCATAAACGCAAGAACTTTATCGTGATAACGAACAACTGTACAAATTAAGATTGTCGCTTGTGGATGGAGAAAGTCCCGTAGACTGGTACACTCTACCTCTCATCTGGGCATAGAATGAAAATGTCAGACAAGCAACGACATCGTCTTCTAGCACCACTTTGCAGAGAAAATATTGAAAAGAAAGTAAAAAGGTGTGCATTAGAGAGAAGAACCATTAAAGAAAGAAGTGTATATCTTTAGCTTTCAATAAACTCCCACCTTCCAAGTACCGACGATGAAAGTAAAGAGGGACCGATGTTTCAATCTGAGCCGCAAAATTCATAGCCGCTTCTCCAAATTTAGCAAAAAAGGAAACCAAAATATCGGGAAACAATGTTACCCACTTTCCCAAGTTTACAATTAATGTACCTTGCAATCTAGGCCTCTCTTCATATGTAAACATAAGCAAAAAGGCAGGAGTTCACACATCTATTGATAAAAGAATGGACTCTTTACTCACCGATCATTGAGAAGAAGCGAAACCGACAGTTGGGTATGAGCTGAATCATGGAAAAAAGGAATCTTGTAAAAAGCTTAGAAGGAAAGAGAGAAAAGGAAAGACTGAAGCTTTTTGAGCTTTTTTCAGCCGCAGCGAGCAAATAAATGCAACTCTCCAGCTTGTAGCTTGGCTTCTTTAAGTTAGTTGATGGGTGATAGACGTGTGGGATTGTGGACCGCGAAATCCCGCCTGCGCCTTTTTCACAGCGCCACCCCACACCCACAACTCACTGCTCTTTTCATTACAGCTTTGCTTTTTTGGACGGTATCAAAAGGCTGTCTTAGTGGACTTGGCGTTGACTATAAATTCAACCCCCGGAAATGGTGAAAAACTGTGCTTTGCTTTCCATCCATATCTGCTCGAGATATGGTAAGAAATTATAAGAGATTAAACTATTGTCTTAAGATTATTTAATCCAGGATTGCGTCCATATAATGGATGATACGAGGTTCCATTAATTAATCTGAAAGCAGGGCCAACTTGTCCTAGTTGATTATATAAATAAAAGAAAAGAACTAGCCAGGTATGTCCACTCGTTTAATGTCGGCTAACATAGGATTATTTTAATAAAAAAATAAGCAAGTAGATTAGATTCAAAAGGCACAAGGGTGTATGCAAATACATCATCTAATTCTAAATGAAGAACTTTTAAGAAAATGAAAGGTGTTGTATAATAAATAATATCTGAAAACTATTTACATATTTCAAAGAGAAGAATACTTTGAAGCCTGAAGGTCAAACCTTATAAGATATGAAGCCCTTAAATAGAAAAGATATATATGTTAGAAGCTAGTTGTGAAGTTAAGAAACTTGTCTTCCATGCCCATATGTTTTAGTGATTACGGTTTGCTAAGTTCACGAAATTGGGATTTGTGGAATTGGGAATTTTTTAGATTGGAGATTTTGTGAATTTGAGGATTTTCACAATTAGGCTTTTTGAAAATGGAAGTTTTTGGTATTTGAAGATTTTTAAAATTAGGGGTTTCTAGAATTGTTTTGTTAAGTTGCTTGATTACTGTTTTGGTTAATAACTGTTTGTTGAATTTCTTAATCATTTTTGTGAAATTGATTACTGTTTGTGGAATGTTATCTTTGTTTTATGCAATTAGTTTAGGAAATTGGGTTTTTTTTCAAGAGATCAATATCATGTATATTTGTTCTTTTTTATTTTTAATAAATGTTTTGTTAATTTTTTATTGTGTTAATTTATAGTATATTCATTTTTTGTTAAATGCAAGTTGGAGATCTTAGTTTAGTTTAAAGACAGGTTCAAGTTGTTGCCTTTAATGAGATATAATGGAGGGAACTTATTTTCATTGAGATTATACACATATTACTTGATTTTGTTTCAATTTATTTATACTAAGAGATTTGGGGAATGGAGCACATTTGTAGAGTCACATTTATAGAAGGCTTAAGTTGTTTGGTGAAAGAATACCATGCAGTTGACTTGTATAAACTTTTAAATAGGTGTAATTATTAGACTTTGAAAGTATACATAGACATAGAAAATTAGAAGAACATTTTTAGCAATGAGATAATTAATGAAGAAGTTGAAATTGTGAATCTTGATAATAAAACAAATAAAGATGCTAATAATATTAATGATATTAAACAAAATGTACAATTTCAAATTTATAGGCCATAGCTAAAAGTAGTCAATGTTAGGTTTTGAAGTAGACATTTTTCAATTCTTTGATAGAAAAAGTGGTGAAAAGAATCGGGAAGAAGTGGATATAATAAACATTGGCAAAGTTAAAGAAATTAATGTAATAATTATAGTAGCAGAAGATCGTGATCCAAAAATTGTAGCATCTAAAGAAGATTTCATGTTTGCAAGCCTGCATGAACAAATAGTCAACGTGTGCTTCGAAGGTCAAGTTAGTAAGAAGTGTTAATAAGCAAAAGAGAATTCTCAAAGTAAATTATTGATAAGATATTATGTCCTTATCTTAGGGTGTCTCCCTTTATAAGTGACCCTTCAAGAAGTATATTGGATTCTAACTATCTAAATAGAGTTTGAATCCATCCTTACTAGAAAGCTAGATTAATATTTGGTTTAGATTCTATTTCTATACTCAGATGAACTCTTTCTTTATTGACTTATATTTTTTTTTATAAAAATGGATCTTATATGTTAAGCATCTTCTATACTTTTAAGGAGTCATACAAATGCAAGTCTAAAAGTTAGAACTATGTAAGGAAGCTTGAAGTCAATAAACTTGAAAATAAATTGGGATAAACTGAATAAATCAAGCTCGTCTTATACATATGATAAGAGTGTATCAAATAGCTATTTGTATAGTTAAAGAAAATGATGTATTAGCTTTGGATCACCATCATGGTAAATGATCCTTATATTTTTCATGCATTATTTATTAAAATTATATAAATTTTAACATTTTCCTTTTGTGATGTAGAAAGTATAGTTAATCTTTATTAACTAATTGTTGGCTAGGATGAATCATATTTTTAGATGTCTAATTAGGTAATTTTTTCCTAGTATGTTCTACGAGTTAAAGTTTTGAAAATATTAAGGTATATGATGTTGAATCTGAAATCTCTACTTTGCACATGATGATTTGCTTGCAACACTTGAGCAAAAGCTAATAATGAGTAGTTGAAATCATAAGTATTAATATTTATTATTGTAAAATTAATTAATAAGTACTAAAGTTATAAATTTTGTACTCCTTAGATTAAAAAAATAGTTATGGTTATGAATGAGAGAGTTGAATATTTTAAATTAACATTCTTTTGAAGATGGATTAATCTTAAAGTTGGTAATAAATCTCTACTTGGTGTTGGTATTGTTTTGAATAGTGTGACATTCTAATATACTTAGTAATTAAATTTGAAATTGGTATTCATGTAGAAATTGAGGTGGACCAATAATATGTTGTAAATGAAGAAACTAGTAGAGCTGTTGGAGTTAACTATAAGGGTGAAAAAGATAGTAAAGTAATAAAATATAGTTTTGATAATGAAGAAAAGAATCCAAATTATCAAGAAAGTAGTGACATAATTGACGATTTTGAGGACTCAAATGCAAATAAGGAAGTTCATAAAGTTTTTAAAGAAGATTCTTATTACTAAAGGAACATATTTATATACAGAAATATGCTAGCCAAAAGGAGTTATGTAGTAATCAAAATAAGTCAATTAGTACATACATGGAAGCTAAGACAATGTATGGTGACTTATATAAACTTAAAAGTGAATGCTAAGGAATAGATAATGTTAAAAGAACAAAACCTAGATGGTCAGAATTTGATGCCATTGGGGATATAAAATTGAAACTACATTACATAGTAGGATGTTTGATTTAGTGAACACATTCAATAAGGCACTATTGTAGCATTCATTTAAGTAAGGTTTTGAGTTTGTACATAACATGAATAAGAGATTAAGAGTAACAACTATATGTAAGAAGAAAGATGGCTAAATGATACATGTCGGCCATACACATTAAAAGTATGCCTTTCAAAATTAAGATTTACTAGTCTAAGCATGAATATAAGAGAGAGTACCAAAACAAAAAGTATCAAACAAAGTGGGTTCCCAAAAATATATCTTATTTTAAAGGCAATCCTAATAGGAAATAATAGTCTAAAGGGTCCTATAGTTAGGCACTACAATATCTAAACTAATAATAAGAAGGTATGAGAGGATGATAAATAATTTAGGAAGTTGAGAAGTTATGGGATAACCATTTTATAGTTTAATAAGAGAAGTTTTTTCGTCATCAAGTATCCATATGGCTTATTTGAGTTTTGTTACATAAGCCTACATACAATAAGAAAGGATTTCTGGTAGCATACAAGCGTATATCATTTATGTGGATGGTTGTCATCTAAAGCATAAATATAGAGGAATAATATTGGTTGTAGATGCTAACAATATGTTTTCCATTGCGATAATAGTTTCTATATAAAAGTCACTTAGAATAGTTTTTAAGTGGTTGAAGCAAGATATCAGGAATTATATAAATATGGGATGGTTAACATGTTAGATAAAAAAAAGTGTTGTCACTTTTTTAAAAAGTTTAAATTTACATTTATGTTTAATTATCATTTTATTTAAGTATGTTGTCAATAAGATCTAGAGCAAGTTTTCAAAGATGACATACCCAAAAGTTAAGCATATCCATGCCAACATCCAAAAGTAACTCATCACAACTAAGAGTGTAAAGAATATAATGTGGAATATAACTAGTGTATACACATATAATAAATAGGATATGTACATAAATAACAACAATAACACTCAATAGAAATCTCACTAAGACGAGGTTTGAGAAGGTTAAGTAGTCCACAATCTTATCTCTAACTAGCAGAGAGGTTGTTTCCAAAATAAAATAATTTATTAAGATAATATATGATTGGATAAAAATGTATTCTATTGAGTATGTCGTGTAAATACACATATAATTCGAGAATGAAGTGTGATATGTTTATCAACAATCACTCCAAGAATTTCAATGCTTGTATTAAAGAAGTTCAAGATAAACGTATCTTAATGGTACTTATGATGATGTGGAGGGTTATGATAAAGAGATTTCATAAAAAAGAGGGATGGAAAGTACATTGGTGACATTTGTCTAATAATCATGTCTAAATTAAAAAAATTAAGAAAAGAAGCATGTTAAAGACTATATTTGTACTTCAATTTTAAGAGAATTTTTTAAATTGAATATATGCATTTTGGATAACATATAAATGAAATAACTTGCACTTATATGAAGTAGAAAATCATTGGAACTTCTTATCAATTGCATGTGCTACTATTAGACATGATGGATGCTCTTGAGGATTATATTGATAAAATTTTCAACATTGAGATATGCTTGCTAATTGTTCTTTACTTTAGATTAGCATTTGTATTTATCAATTTCATTTTAATATTTTTAACTTTTTTGTAATTTTTTGCTAACATTAGGTTAACATTTTGGCAAATTTTAAATAAGAATTAAGGTGCTGAAAGTGGAGCTTTCACAATTTACAACAAAGTTTAATAGACCAAAGGAGGCAAAAGTATGAAAAGATACAGAGGAACTAACTAAAAAAAGACGATTGGGAAGGAACTTTACGTGGTATATGAAGTTTATAAATAATTTGATCAAGACAAGAGAGCTTAGCATTAATAATACCAAATTAAACCAACCAACGTAATAATGTTAGTTATGCATTGTCATAAGGGCAAAAGCCCCAAAAATTAAAAAGGATAAGAATGAATATATAATAGATTTTTTCCAGTAATTTTTATTTTAAGTGACTAGGTGAATATTTATGAACATAAATTACATTTTCATAGTAACATTTTTATTTCTTACAAAAGAAAGTAACATAACACATGGTTGATAATATTTTTTTAATGAGAACAAGCAATATAAGTCTCTGTTAGATGAGAGAAAGTATTTTTATATATTTTACAGCTATCTTTTGTTATTTTAGATGACAAGTAACATATGTGTAACATCCTGTTTTCATACTAAGGGTTAGAACCCTAGGTTTTCGTAATTGAGAAATAACAATGAGAGATTAAAAAATTGCATTTCATACTCATACATAATGTTAGCATACACACACATGAACTTGAATTTTGCACACATTACAATGATTTGTTCATACACTCATTTGATATTTTCCGAGTATAAATGATTGTTTTAATGTGATTATAATGTGAATTATAGATTATGTGTCTTAAAAATTGAGCTGGTGTGTACAATTAGTGATTTAGAATTTTTGGTAAAATATGGGAAATTTCTTATAATTATGGGTATTTTTAGACTAGAAAAATGTCAAGTGGTAGGACAATTAATAAATGGTAGTAGAAATAATAGTCAAATGGTAGTGAAATTTTTATAAATGACATTGGGGTTTAATGACATATGTCATTGAAAATTAGAGACAATTGGAGAAAAAATTGGAGACAAATGGACTAGTTAAATAAAAGACCAAGGTTGTCACTTGCCACACCATATGCCATAACCCATGAAACTCTCCCAAGTGAAGGACTATCTTCTTTTAATTGGTCTTTCACTTTATTAATTACTTCACCTCTTGTTAATATCTCTTCTCATCTTCTTCGATCTTCTTCACCTACGATCCTCTCTTTTTGCCCTATTAATGTAAGCTTTGCTCTCACCTTTCTTTGCTACTATCATTTTGTTGTCTTCTTAATTTGTCACAATAAAAACCTAATCTCTCCCTCATAAATGATGATGATTGTGTGGTGTTGATAAGCTAGGGTTAAGAGTGATTTGAAGATCTTGAAGCTTAAACAAGTAAGTAATATGTTATTCTTCTTGATATGTTGAGTGAAACATGCACGATGATAGTTAGATGTTGAAAGATCATTAAATGGTAACATTTATATGCTGAAATGTGTATGAGAAAACCTATGTATGTTCATCTCTTGCTTTTACATATATGATGATCAATATTTCATAAGTTGTTGTTGAGATGATTTTGAGTTAGAATGATCACTTAAATGTTGTAGAATGAATGCAGAAATTTATAAAGGGATGATATATGTTCATGTTCTGTATTGAGGTGTGATCACGTGGATTATTGATAGTTGTTATAAAGATGAACTAGAATGAGTTTAAAGTTAAAGAAAAGGCTAGTGTATTGTCTTGAAATGAGAAGAAGCAGGATGATAGTTTTGAGACAAAGTAAAGCTGAAAATGAAGTTAAATATGTGCTGGAATATGTTAGATGGAGTGTTTTCATTGGACATGCATCTGTATTTTAGTCATATCTTGATCTGTAGACATCCAAATGGGATGATTTTAAGTTTAGATTAAAATAGAGACATATGGCTATATTTTTCATAAGGAATCAAATTTTAATTCTAACTTTAAAGGTTTCAAAATTTGGCTTGAAGTTGAGTACAGTGTACTGTCTTAGTTTGGGAATAGTCTGTAGTATTTTAGGTATAACTTGCAAAATACTAAACCAAAATGCATGAAATTGATGTCATTAGAAACTTAATACATAAAGGAACAATTTTTAGAAGAATGTATTGCCTAAATATCTCATTTTCTTTGTCAAAATGGACATTCAAGATTGATCCAAAAATTTGCTTTGAGAAAAGTTGGATTGAGGCTTGAATAAGGGAGTTGCACAAACGTGATAGAGGAGGATCAATTAGTGGTTGCATGATCGTGCACAAGCACAATCGTGACAGTGAAGGTGCACTACTGTTTGACAGCTTTCAACACTCTTTCGATCGAAACTTCTTTTCCAAACCTCTAATTGACTTGAATTTTGAACCATAAGCTCCTCACACATTGTCCTTCCTCTCCACCAAATTTCATTATCATCTGAATTCACTAGGAAAGGATTGGTAAATGATTGATTGATGATGTGATAATAATCAAGTGTATTGAGCTATGAACCTTAGTGCATGATTAAGTGATGAACTTAGAATTAATTTTTATCATTAAGGTGTAAACCTAAGTTCAAATTAGACACATATGAGTTTTGAAGTATGAATAATCATGAGATGGGAATAAAAGAAACATACCCAGAATAGTCAAATTGAGCATGCATTATATATAACACATATGTGTGTGCAATGTGTGTATTGCATGATGTGGATACATAGGATAGAACGTCGGCATTCAGACGTTTCTGGATCATAGAAGCTAATACTAAACTGGAGTGTACTGTGAGTCGACCTAGATGGCTTCACTTTCATTGTTTGTTCTATTTTAAATTTCTTTATTGAATTACTACTGAATGTGAATGTGATTGAAACAATTTCAGACATTAATAGTCTGGGGAGTTTGATAAATGTGAGAACATAGGAAGTGCTTCATTGAATGTGAAAATGAATGAAATAAGTGATACTCAACATTATTGTTGAATGTCGGACCAAAGTTCAATGATAAATTTGAATGTGAATATGAAACTAAAATCAAGTGACTGATTGAATATGTGTGAATGTGATGCATTTCATTACATGAATGTATGATAATATAAAGGTTATTGTAACCGAAGTAGCCATCAAAAACGAGCTTAAAGCTCAGAAAGTTAAAAAGAGCTTAAAGCTTATAATGTGGTAAAAGCCTCTGGCTCACTATGTAAAATGAGTCATGTATGCCCAACGGATAAGGGACAGTTATTAATGAGCCCGGTATCCATAATAGATACAAAACAGTTACAGGCACTCAGTCACAACAATAACAATTGGAAGTGAGTCTCATGTGCATTGCATATATGATTGATATGTTTGTTTTAAATGATCAAAATGAACTGCTTGACTACTCTGAATGTGAAATGTGGAATAAGTGATCAAAGTGTTATATGATGCTATATGATTATTGGTGAAATGACGTGTATTATATGATGAAATGAAATGTATGTGAATTTGAAGTATGAACTGTTATGTTATGTGATTGAGTGAGTCATCGAGGATGGTCCGCTCACTAAGTTCACAAACTCACCCCAAAATTACAATATTATTTTTCAGGCTTAGAGGAGTTACCCCGTTAGACCAACTAAAGTCTAACCACTGCATGCAGATAAGAGTTAGAGGTCGGAATCAATTGTACCTACATATGTCTACAATCTTTCTTTGTTTTTTTTTAAATTGTATTCTGCAATTATTATACAACATTTATGTGAATTGAAAAGTGTGCTGATTGTATGACTGGAAATGTTTTGTATTAGACCCAGTTGATTACTGGAATATATGATGATGTGTTAACTATTTGTAACATTTACGACTGAAATTGTTTTTGAATAAAATGGGCTGAAAAAGGTTTATTGATTTCCTAAATATGTGTGTGATGCGTGACAAAATTGCAATGAGTATGATTGTTTGACTGTTCTAACATGCTACTCTCATAGAGTATGTTCTCAAATACCATTGGTATGTTCAGGAATATGTCCAAATGGATTATGTGTCTTAAAAATTGAGTTGGTGTGTACAATTAGTGATTTAGAATTTTTGGTGAAATATGGGAAATTTATGATAATTATAGGTATTTTTAGACTAGGAAAAATACCAAGTGGCGAGACAATTAATAAATGGTAGTAGAAATAATATTCAAATGGCAGTGAAAATTTTTATAAATAACATTGGAATTTAATGACATATGTCATTAAAAATTGGGAGACAATTGGAGTAGAAATTGGAAACAAATGGACCTGTTAAATAAAAGACCAAGGTGAGACCATAAGACTTGCCACACCATATGTCATAACCTACGAAACTCTCCCAAGTAAAGGACTATCTTCTCTTTAATTGGTCTTTCACTTTATTAATTACTTCACCTCTTGTTAATATCTCTTCTCATCTTCGATCTTCTTCACCTACGATCCTCTCTTTTCGCCCTATCAACATATGCCTTGCTCTCACCCTTCTTTGCTACTATCATTTTATTTTCTTCTTCATTTGTTACAAGAAAAACCTAATCTCTCCCTCATAAATGATGATGATTGTGTGGTTTTGAAAAGCTAGGGTTAAGAGTGAATTAAAGATCTTGAAGCTTAAACAAGTAAGTAGTATGTTATTCTTCTTGATATGTTGAGTGAAACATGCACGATGATAGTTAGATGTTGAAAGATCATTAAATGGTAATATGTCTATGCTAAAACGTGAATAAGAAAACCTAGGTATGTTCATCTCTTGCTTTTACATATATGATGATCAATATTTCATAAGTTATTACTGAGATGATTTTAAGTTAGAATGATCACTGAAATGTTATAGAATACATGCAAAAATTTATAAAGGGATGATATATGTTCATGTTCTATTTTGAGGTGTGATCACGTGGATTATTGGTAGCTGTTATAAAGATGAACTATAATGAGTTTAAAGCCAAAAAAAAGGCTAGTGTATTGTCTTGAAATGAGAAGTAGGATGATAGTGTTGAGACAAAGTAAAGTTGAAAATGAAGTTAAATTTGTGCTGGAATATGTTAGATGTAGTGTTTTTACTAGACAAGCATCTGTATTTTAGCCATATCTTGATCTGTAGACATCCAAATGGGATGATTTTAAGTTTAGATTAAACTAGAGATATATGAATATATTAGTTACGAATGAATCGAATTTTAATTCTATCTTTAAGGGTTTCAAATTTTGGCTTGAATTTGAGTACAGTGTACTGTCGCAGAGTAGGAATAGTTTGTAGTATTTTAGGTATAACTTGCAGAATACTGAACCAAACTGCATGAAATTGGTGTCATTAGAAACTTAAGACATAAAAAAACATTTTTTTAGAAGAATGTATAAAATATGATTTGAGAAAAGCTAGATTGAGGCTTGAATAAGGGAGTTGCGCGATCGTGCACAAGCATGATCGTGACAGAGGAGGATCAATTGGTGGTTGCATGATCGTGGCAGTGAAGGTGCACTAGTGTTTGACAGCTTTCAACACCCTTCACTCTTTTGACCATAACTTCTTCTCCGAACCTCCGATTGACTTGAAATTTGAAACACAAGCTCCTCACACATTGTCCTTCCTCTCCACCAAATTTCATTATCATCTGAATTCACTAGGAAAGGATTGGTAAATGATTGATGGATGATGTTATAATAATCAAGTGTATTGAGCTATGAACCTTAGTGCATAATTGAGTGTTAAACTTAGAATAAATTTGTATCATTGAGGTGTAAACCTAAGTTCAAATTATACACATATGAGTTTTGAAGTATGAATGATCATGAGATGGGAATAAAGGAAACATACCCGGAATAGTCAAATTGAACATGCATTATACATAACACTTATACATATGTGTATGATTGAATGTTTATGTGATTTTGCAATTAGTAATGTGTGTACAACGTGTGTATTGCATGATGTGGATATACAGGATAGAACGTTCGCATTTAGATGTTTCCAGATTATGGAAGCTAACGCTAAACTGGAGCGTACTGTGAGTCGACATAGATAGTCTCACTGTCATTGTTTGTTCTGTTTTAAATTTCTGTATTGAATTACTACTAAATGTGAATATGAATGTGAATATGATTGAGACAATTTCAGAAATTTATAGTCCGAGGAGTTTGATAAATGTGAGAACTAAGGAAGTGCTTCATTGAATGTGAATATGAATGAAATAAGTGATACTCAACATTATTGTTGAATTTCGGACCAAAGTTCGATGATAAATGTGAATGTAAAACTGAAATCAAGTGACTGATTGAATATATGTGAATGTGATGCATTTCATTACATGAATGCATGACAACATAAAAGTTGTTGAGACCATAATAGCCACCTAAAAAGAGATTAAAGTTTAGAAAGTACAAAAAAAGCTTAAAGCTCATAATGTGGTAAAAGCCTCTGGCTCACTATGTAAAATGAGCCCTATGTGCCCAACGGATAAGGAATGGTTATTAATGAGCCCGGTATTTACAATGGATACGGGACAGTTACAGGCATTCGGTCACAACAATAACAATTAGAAGTGAGTTTCATGTGCATTACATATATAATTGATATGTTTGTTTTAAATGACCAAAATGAACTATTTGACTACTTTGAATGTGAAATGTGAAATAAGTGATCAAAGTGTTATGTGATACTATATGATTATTGGTGAAATGACGTGTATTATATGATGACATGAAGTGTAAGTGAATTTGAAGTATGAATTATTGTGTTATATGATTGAGTGAGCCATCGAGGATGGTCTGCTTATGTGATTGAGTGAGCCATCGAGAATTGTCTGCTCACTGATTTCACAAAACTCACCTCAAATTTGCAATATTATTTTTCAGGCTCAAATGATTTCTTTATTTTTTTTAAATTGTATTCCACAATTATTGTAGCACTTCACTCTCGCAAGACATGTACCCGACATCTTGAGTGATGTTTGAGAACGAATCCCACAAGGGCGGCATGCTAGAACAGACAAACACTTAAAACTCGGTACACATTTTTCAAAAATATCACAAGCGTATGTGGAAATCAATGTTCAATTTTGGGCCCATACTTTTTATTTCATAAACATCGAAAACACAATTATTATTACACTTTGATCAATCTCATTTACAAATCTTTCCACTTTGGAAAGTCATTACAAAACATAAATGCTCATATACACATAATACAAAATTTTCAAAAAATCCATTCGATACAAAAATAAGAAAATATAAATGCAGACGCAATCTGATCCCAACCTCTACCTCTTACTCGAATGCAATAGGTCTACTCCCATTTGTCCAATGGGGTAACTCTTGTGAGCCTGAAAAAAATTGCAAATTTTGGGTGAGTTTTGCGAACTCAGTGAGTGACCATCATTGATGGCTCACACAGTCACATAACACATACAATTCATAAACCACATTCATTTCATATTCACTTCAGGCATATTTCACACTCAGAAATCATTCAAACTATTTTTATCATATACATCACGTGCATATGGAATGCTTATGAGACTCACTTTTAATTTGTTATTGTTGTGACCGAGTGCCTATAACTGTTCTGTATCCATTGTGGATACTGGGCTCGTTAATAACTATCCTATATTTGTTGGGGATACTGGGCTCATTTTACATAGTGAGCCTTTGGCTCTTAACCCCTTTTTGAGCTCTAGGCTCTTTTTCACATTCTGAGCTTTAAGCTTTTTTTCGATGGGTACTCTGGTCACAACTATCTTTATCTTTTATGCATTCATGTAATGAAATGCATCAGTCAGATTTGCATATCATCGGACCTTAGTCCAACATTCAACATTAAAGTTGAGAATCACATTGTCATTCATATGCAAATGCACATTCAGAACACATTTATCATCGGATCGCGTTCCAGCATTTAACAATCAAATTATATACATTTATTTTAATCATATTCACATATAAGGAGCACTTCAATGTTCTCACATTTATCAAACTCCTCGGACATATATTGTCCTGAACCAACACATTTACATTGCATAATCATTCAATTCATAGGATAAAAAAACAAACAATAAAGTAAGACTATCTCAATTTACTTACAGTACGCTCCAGATTAACATTTGTTTTCGCGTTCTGGAAATGTCTAAATGCAGATGTTTATCCTGCACATCACAATTATGCAATACACACATTTCACACATATTAATAATTGCACAATTATAAGTTTTCTCATATGCACAAATATAGAATATGTATAATGCATGCTCAGTGACAATTCCAGGTATATTATCAAGTTCACATTCTCATTTCTAGCATCATTTGCTTTCATAACGACTAATTTCTCATTCACTTTTACTAGACACACTTTACACCTCTTCTTGAATCACAACTTTAATCATATGAACCCCTTCATCTCCATTATACACATGTCTTTGGTACTTTAATACCAACAATTCACTCATTAATGTTTTTCTAGCATTATAAGAACAAACAATCATCCAAACTCCCATTTCAGTCCTACATCACTCCAAAAAATCTAGACCTTTGGGTAAATTTTCCATGATCATTCTGATCAAAAATTGAAGTAATTTAGTAACACTTTCTTCTAGAAAAGTGTTTCGCATTGTCTTAAGTTTGTAATGACAACCACAATCATTCAATTTGGTTAAGTACTCCAAAAATTATATTCAGAAGAATTCGGGCTATTCATAAGCTCAAATAGTATCTTGTTCTTGACTTCAATCCAAAAAATTGAAATTCTTAGAGATAGATTTAAAATTCTATCTCTACATATAATTTGTATCCTTATCTCTCTTGTTTTCTCCAAAACAAAAATCATCTCATTTTGATGACTACATAACATGTTATGCTTAAAATACCGAAGCATGTTCAGTGAAAACGATCCAGTTATCATTTTCTAGAACTCCTTATTAATTCTGTCCCAAATTCATCAATCAGTCTCTCTCGAATGATTTCATATGGATATAATTATTGGTGGAGATGAAAATCAATGTGTTACGAGTCCAATGGTTTAAGTCCCATGTCATTTGGAGGTCAGACGAAGGAGATATAGTCAAAAGTTTGAAGGATGTTGCATCAGTCTTCAAACTTTAAAGTCACGATCGTGCATGTGCATGATCGTGAGTTGGCTGCCCAACTTGCGAAGCTCAACTTATGCACGATCGTGCATCTTAGACCATCATCTTACAGCCATCATCACATTAACTCTACACTTATTTTCGATTCATATCTCCAACCAGCCAAAATATTCACGTATGTATACATATATACATAGTGAAAAAGGAAAACATAGCATATATGTCTCTACCACTTACATAATTTCTGCACTCTTCTTATGCATATTTTCTGCACTCTTCTTATGCATATTTTCCTTGATATTTCAACTCAATAATCAACTCTACACTATCTGATATCAAAATTTTCATCTTTTAAACCCTCGGTGTTCATGAAAAACATCCATTTTTCTTCATGATCATGCAATGACAAATAAATCACCATTTTGGTTTCATAAAACTATAACTCTAAAGGATATACACAATACTTATTGGATGTAGTTCCAAAATCCGCAAAAACTCACGAAGCCCTAGTTTCCATTCAATTCATGTACTTCATCTTATAGATGGTTTGGCTCAGGTTTTCTTGAAGCAGAAGTAATAGATAAAAAAGTGGGAGTGGTAGCAAATAAGGAAAAGAAAAGTTTAGCTTTGGTGGAAATTTGATGAAAAACTCTATGTAAGGGAACAAGCTCGAAGAAGATAACCATGAAGAAGATATTTTTAAGACAAGACAAACAGTGTCTTTTTGCTTCAAAGTTTAAAAAACAGAAGTAAACTTTTTAAGATCAACTTTACATGTGACACTTGTCACTCATCCATCTCTTAAGGCTTTAACTAGTTCTCACTTACCTAATCCAACCAAATCCAATATTTTTACTACAATTGTCTCCCAATTTTCAATATCATTTTCTTACAAATTCTAAAATCATCAATAAAATTCTCTAATATCATTAGATTCCTACCTCTAATTTCCATACATCAATTTACTTGCCAAGCGGCATTTTTCCTAGTACAATAATACTCAACGTTTTTGTAAAATTCCCCCACAATTCACTAAAAAATTCGAAATCAATATATAAATTATCCACATAAATTTTTCAACACAATTAATTCACAATACTCACATGATCACATTTATAATCAATTATACCTGGCAATTGTCAATGAATGTATGTACAGTAATTTTAATGTGTGAAAAATTTAAATTCACATGTGTGTATGCTAACAATATGCATGAGCATGAGATGCATTGTTCTTAGTCTTTCATTTATCTCACATATACCGTATCTTAGGGTTTAAACCCTTAGTATGGAAAACGGAATGCTACATAAAATCTTAATCTCATTTCCAAATCCGGATACTTTGCAAAAACATGAAAAATCATAGACATAATACATAATTGGCTTCATAATACATAATTTGATTTAATGGCATTTCAAGCCACAATACATAATTTGCTTCATAATCCAAAAATACAAAAGATACTTGAAATGCAGCTAAAGTCTTAAATTCCTAAAACCCGACTTAAAATACAAAAGTATGTAAATTCGGAGGATGCCATAACCTTTAACTACTAGATCTTTTGCTCCTGACTTGAAGATGGGACGGAATAGGAGGGGGTGAGCTTAAAGCTTGTGGATAGCAATTTTATAACCTGTAACAAGTAAAACCATTGAAATATTCATTTCCATTGTAAAATTCACATTGAATCATAAAGCACATATTTCTAAAATTTTCATCATGTAATCCAATTCATAACAAACACAATTTCATTCATCAACTTGCTCACAAATCATAAACCCATAAGTACATCAAAATGGTTTGGGTGGATCAAAAATAGAATGTACTACACATTTCCACATAATGGTCATGAGTAACTGTGAACAGAACGTACTATCGCAATCCGACTTAAAGGTCTTGCGTAGCCATAAACTTAAGGGAGTCCATGAAGGAGCTCCATGCCACTAACGGACAGGCGGGAGAAAGCTGTTGTGAAAGTACACTTGACTTAACTTAGGGCACCACCATAATCCCGCATGGAGCTCCTAAACTTATAAGCTTGTTGCCCAAAATGACACATTTTTCCTAAACTTGTTTTCACCAACATAAAATCCTTTCCAAATGATCATTTCAATTTTTCATTTCTCAATTCATCAACCAAATTCAAAAACCAAATATATGACAGTTTCACAAAGCATTCAAAAGCAATAAATGCAATATTTATGAAGTAATTGGAAACATTTTTATTCTGTTGATTTAAAAGAAAACTTTAATGGCTTATTACTTAATTATAAAAATGTAACCCTCCCTGAATTCCTTTCTTACTTCTTTTTCAAATGTGCCTCTCCTCTTGCTCCTCTTGGCTTTCTTGATTTCCTTAAACAATAACCAAGATTCCATTCAATGTGGCTCAGAATCGGACAGTTATACCTCAAACATTTTTGGACCGTTCTTATACTGAAGTAGTATTCTATGGTTAACTTCCATTTGGAAATTGAAATTCTTAAAGACTGAACTAAGACTCAATTCCTTCATACAATTTGTAGCCCTAAGTCTGAAGTTTACTCCAAATGAAAAATCATTCCATTTGGATAACTATAGGAAATGTTATGCCCAAAATACTAAAACATGTTCGAACTATGTAGGAAAAAACTTCGAACTTTCACAGAAACTTGACTCTTTTCCCAAATTTTTCTAGATTCTAACTCTATTTAACCCCACCATCTTACTTCTAAATATCACCTAACCATGCTTCATTCATCAAATCAAGAAAAATGATGCTTATACTTACTTGATTTAGCTTCAATTTCTTCGAACTCTTCAAAATCTCCCAAAAACCCTAGATTTTCTCTTCTTTTCCTCTCCTTCCACGACCCTCTCCTTCTTTCTCTCCCTCATTCATAATTTTTTTCTTCTAATTTATAATCTTAATGAATGTGAAAGGTCCACTTTGTCCTTCATTTGCCTTATGTCTTATAACCTTAAGTGATCTTCCAAAACTACCCTTAATCTCCTCCTCTTAAAAGAATTTTGTCCTCGAAATTATTACCTGAGTCATTAAAGAGTTGTGGATGCTTCTACCTCATGGCATCCAAAGGCTCCCACGTGGCCTCTTCTATAGAGTGGTTTATCCACATAACTTTAACTAGCTGAATTGTCTTTTCCCTGAGGACCTTATCCTTGGTGTCTAAAATCTCCACTAGAATCTCCTTATAACTCAGATCATCTCTCAACTGAACCTCAGTGGTTTGAATGATATGGGAGGGATCCAATCTATATCTCCTCAACATGGAAGACATCATGTATCTATGACAATTCAGGTGGCAATGCCAACTTATAAGCTAGCGGTCCTATCCTCTCAAGAATTTCATAGGGACCCATATATCGCAGGCTTAACTTGCCCTTCTTGCCAAACCTCATTACTCCTTTCCAAGGAGATGTCTTAAGAAAGACTTTCTCACCCACTTCATACTCCATCTCCTTTCGATGCGCATTAGTGTAGCTCTTCATTCTGTCCTGAGCTATGTTAAGCCATTGCTTAAGTAAATTGACCATGTCCACTCTCATCTGAAGTAACTCTGGTCCTATCGGTTTCCTTTCTCCTTCTACATTCCAACATATCGGAGTTCTACATCTCCTTCCATACAGTGCTTCATAAGGAGCCATCTGAATGCTCGAATGGTACGAATTATTGTAAGCAA
>JANZLC010000003.1:7922318-7956339 GCA_026413385.1 Erythroxylum gracilipes
TTGAGAGAATGATTGTGAAATTTAGAGACAAATTAGAGATGAATAAAAGAATGAATTTTAGAGTTAAGGGATAGGTGCATGATGATGTTTAGAGATGAGAAGATTGTTTAAAGTGAATGTTGGGAAGAAAAAGAAAGAATGTCCAGAAAAGTTGAGATGAAGTGAAAGTGATAATGGAGATGAAAATTTCAGCAGTGGAAGGAAATGTAGAACATGAAGAGGATGAATAACTGATATTTGGTTTTTAATGATTTTGAGTAAAATTTCATATTTAGTGGTACTGTGAATGTGTTGTGAATGAGTTGAAAGGAAATGGAGTAGAAAGTTTAGAAATGAAAATTTAAGTGTCAGATTTAGTGAAGGAAGACACATTAGAGAAGTTGGTTGAGAATGAACAAAGAAAAGAGAAAAGAGAGGTAAAATTGTGATCTGAACTTCCATGATTAAATTATATTGATCTAGGACGATTTTGACAAAATTGTCTTTATGAAAGTTATAGATCTTTCTTTTAACTTTTTATTGATACAAAGTTTGCAACTTTTGGAGTTCTGTATCAAAAATTATAGAGGTTTAAAGTTGAGTATGCGACTAAGGAAAGTCACTATCATGCATTTTCTCATGAAAGTCACTATCGTGCAAATGCACGATAGCGACTTTGAAGGTTTAAGGGTGAAAATCGCGACCGTGCATGTTGGAAGGCTAGGAGGCTGATGAACATTCAATAGTTTTTGTCTATATCTTCTTCGTCCAACCTCCAAATGCATGAGACTTAGACCATTGGGCTCGTAGGACATTGCTCTACCTCTCTACCAAAAATCCTAGCCATATGAAATGAATTTTGAAAGTTTGAGTGGAAAAATGGGACAAGTCTGAATAGTATACTCTCACCCAATTTTTGTCTGTATCTCTCACGCTTGTGACTTCTCACCCTCACACCCATGAATCATTCACGCCTATGACCTCTCACTCTCACACTTGTGAGTGTCAATTAATAGACACTCACAACTTTAATTGTCACTTCATACTACAGTGCTACCTAATAGTTTCTGCACCCGAGTGTAGTTGCAAGCTGAACAGTCTTGCTTCGTTCAACAATAACTTCTTCTCTAGATCGCCAAATGACTTGATTCTTAATCCAATAGATTCCTAACACATTATTCTATCTCTCCACAAAAATTAGAAGTATTCTGAATTGATTTGTAAAATACTGATTGAATGAAAGTGATGGAATTAGTTGGAATAGTATGAACTGGAATTATTTTACTAAATATACTTTGGTATATTGATGATATTTGGATCTGTAGGATTCCAAATGAGATCATTTTAAAATTGGAGTAAACTATAGAAACAGGGCTACAAATTATAAGAAAAAGTTGAATTTTAATTCAGTCTCTAAGACTTTCATATTTCAGATGGAAGTTGAATATAATGTACAATTTCATAATAGAATAAGAACAGTCATAAAATATTTGGGGAACATTTTTCTAGGAGAAAGTGCTACCAAATTACTTAGTTTGCATTGCTGAATTGATTATAGATTTTAATCTCGAAGGTCTGGAAAATTTCAAGATAATTGAAATGAAAAGATGGGAGTTAGTAGAACTAGTTCAAATAGAACTAGTTAGTATGGGAAATTGGATAAGAGGCTAGGAAGTGGACAAGTGTCCAAGTTTTAAAGTTAAGTTTTCTTAACCTTGAAAGACAAGTTACTGTTCTTGTCTTCATTTTCCTCAAAGCTTCTTTCTCCAGTTTTTCTTTAACACAGAGTTTTTCATCAAAAACTCCACCAAAGCTAAACTATGCTTACCCTTATCTTCTACTGTTATCACATTGTCATCTATTTCTTTTGCCTCAAGAAAACTTGACCCAAACCATCTGTAAGATGAACTACGTGAGTTGCATGAAAGTTAGGGCTTTATGATAGTTGAAGATTTTGGAGTTTTAACAAGTAAGTATCGTGTTAATCCTTATGAGAAGTATGAATATGAGATAAATTTGATGGTTTATCTGACATAACATAGACATGGAAAAAGTGTCCATTTTCATGAATACTGTACAAACTAGATAAAAATTCAGATGTGTTGTTTTTACATATTTGGGGATTTTTATGTGATATGATAGTGTAGATATGATTTTGAGTACATAGATCATTGATTACATGCAGGAGAAGAGTACAGAAACTTTGAAAGTGATAAGGACATATATGTGTTATTTCCTTTTAACTGTGCGTGTATATATACGTGAATGTTTTTGGAAATTTGAGGATGAACAAACATAGGTTTAAAGTTAAGGAAACCATAGAGTGAGATGATGTCGTGCTTTCAGTAGGATTAAAATAGAAAGTTGTATATATATATATATATATATATACACACACACACTCTGTTTTTCCTCTTCACTATTCACATACGTGAATATTTTGGTAAATTAGTGAATGAATTATTGACATAAGTGTACCAAAGGTACAGGTACGCTCGGGAATAAAGATATTCACATGATTAAGGTTGTGATTCAAAGAAGAGAAGTAAGGTGTATCTAGTTTAAGTGAATGAGAATTCAATAATAAGAGTAAGTAATGCTAGAAAAGAAATGATGAGTGATTGATTTATGAAATGAAAATAAGTATAAGTTATGAAGTTTGATAAAGTACACGGGATTATCATTGAGCATGCATTGTACATAGTCCATATACACAATTGTGCATAAATAAATGCTTAAAATTGTGCAATTATTAATGTGTGTGCAACGTGTGTATTGTATAAATTGGATGTGCAGGATAAACGTCTGTATTCAGACGTTTCTAGAAACTGGAAGAAAATGCTAATCTGAAGCGTACTGTGACTAGACCGAGATGGTCTTACCTTATTGTTTATTTTGTTTATGTTATGATTTGAGTGATTATGAATGAGATGTGAATTCATGATGATTCCAAACAATGAAGGTCCGAGGTTTTTGATACTTGAATGTAATATTGAAGTGCTAATTTTATGTGAATGTGATGAACTAAATGCTTCATGACATGAATGCATGATCACAAAGTGTTTCTCAGCATAAATGTTGAATGCCGGACTAAGGTCCGATGATATATGATAGTGAATAAGTGATCATGTGTGATTGATGCATTTCATTACATGAATGCATAAAAGATAAAGGTAGTTGTGATTGATGCATTTAATTACATGAATGCATAAAAGATAAAGGCAGTTGTGACTGGAGTAGCCACCGAAAAGAGCTTAAAGCTTAGAACGTAAAAAAGAGCCTAGAGCTCAAAAAGTGTATAAAAGACAAAGGCTCATAGATACAGGACAGTTATCAATGAGCCCGGTATCCCTAATAGATATGGGACAGTTATCAATGAACCCGGTATCCACAATGGATATGGGACAGTTTAGACACTCGGTCACAACAAACTAAAAGTGGGTCTCATATGCACTGCATATGCATGATATGAATGATTATAATGTGATGAATGTAAAATGTGAAATGATTGATTAAGTGTATGTGATCCAATGTGATTATTAAATAAATGATGTTAATTATGTGTTATGTGACTAGGTGAGCCATCGAGGAAGGTCACTCACTGAATTCGCAAAACTCACCCAAAATTTGCACTTATTTTTCAAGCTCTGAAGAGTACCCCATTAGACAAATGAGAGTATACCTACTGCATTCAAGTAAGGGATAGAGGTTGAGATCAGTTCGCGTCTACATTTATTTTCTCATTTTTGTATCCAATTGTATATTTCGAAATTTCTGCAAATTGTATATGTAAATATTTCTGTATGCAATAACTTTCCAATTCAGAAATGTTGTAAACAAGTTTGATTAATGAGTGTAGTAACACTCTTGAATGAAATTGTTTATGTTTGAGAAAAAAGGGCCGACTTGATTATTGATTTCCTCATACGTGTATGATAAATGTGAAAAAAATTGTACTGAGTTTTCAAGTGGTTGACTGTTTTAGCATGCCACCCTTGCGGGGCACGGACTCGGATATTACTCAGGATGTCTGGTACGTGTCTCAAGAGGGTAGGGTGCTACAGTATATGTATACATCGATATCCTTACTAGGAGTAATAGGTTTTGGAATAAGTAAAGATAATAAGAAATAAGGCTCTTTCATACATTTCCATAAGGTAAATTGTGTGGCACAAAAATTAATAGCCATATGCTATAAGAAATACACGTATTACCAAATGGATTAAATCCATCATAGGCTAACCCAATTAGAACATTATGACAATCCTTAGTAAACCATGGAAACTTCCCATCAAAATCTATAGTTGTAAGAAATACACGTGTTTCTTTTTATGCCACCTCATATCAATGGTTGTTTTATTAACATAAAAAGCCTTTGTAGTTGTGGATTAATATGGGACTAACTCAATATTTTATGTTTTATGTTTTATCCTTTTCCATCATCCACTTGTCACCTTACGTACCACAAATATGAAATTCATGAAGATCTTTAATGTCCTTCCAAAAGATAGCACAATCATACTTACAAAAGTGTATTGATATCTATCATAATCCAGGGTCCCTTATTTTTTGGCCAATCGGTAATGCATCATTAAGCAACTCAATCAACACGTCAACAAATTTGTTACTCCAACTATTATTGCCTTCAAGTGCAACAACCTTATAACAAAAGATAACTATGAGAAATTAGAGCCTTTAGATATAATTCTTCTTGAGCTACTTTCAATTACTTCTAATTTTTTTTTGTAATTATACCAAATTTATTAAGAAAAGTATTATCATCTATGGTGTCCATATAATTCCCCAAATCCTCTAACATTTCTTCAATCCCATAATCTATATCATCATTAGTGTCAATAACTTCTACATCATTATTGTTATCACCAACATCACCTATATCAACACTTCTAGTATCACTTGATTTAAAACAATTGCTATGATAAATTTATCGAGTATATAATTTATCTATGCTTCAGATTAGCAAGTGATTATATACCACATCTTAACTTTAATTGTTAAAATTTAAGCAATCTATACATGGACAACAAATTTTACTTTCTAAACCCATTTGATTTTTTATGAATTTCATAAAACTCTTCACTCGTTCTAAGTATTGACTAAACCATTTTGATGAGTCATCCAACTTTTATCCATGTAGCTATATAATTATAAGTAAGTTACTAAATTACTAAATCAAATTTAAGTTGTAAATAATATAATGGTAAATGAAAATTGACATATCAAGTTTGAATTCTAACAAGCAATGCAGTTGTTTGGTAGACTATGACTGATATATCAAGTTTGAATTCTAACAAAGAATATAGTTGTTTGGTAGATTATGACCTTTAATAAGATATATGATAACATAATAGTATAATAAGCATATGGTGAGAAACTCTATTTAATAAAAAAATATAGTATGCTGTATGAGAATAAATGTCTGGTTGTATTCCCTAGTCATTCAATAAAATCACTCCTTAGTCATTGCCTATCCTCACCTTTCTAGTCATTATTAGTAGACCAAAGTTTGGAGGATGTACTTAAATCATCCTAAGATAGCATTTTAAATTAACTTGTAGGGATATCTCTAAAACCCACAGGTACATTCATGTTTTACAGTCAAGAACATGAAAGCCACTTCTAAATATTTCCTAAAATGTCATTATGATTATATACATATCCAAAGTATGTTGTATATGTAACATGTTGTGTTACATCACTTAAATTTTAATCCGAAGAAGTTTTAAACTTATTTTAACATTATTTTAGAAAGTTTTTAGTACTCCTAATACTTACCAAGAATCTTGTCATCATTATCTTTTCATTTCTAGTTTATTAAAATGGAGAAATTTTTGGAAATTTGATTTAGATAGATAGATTAAAGGTTGTATGAACTAGAAATGGGTTCGGTTGAAGAATTAAGGTAGAGTAGAGGAGAAGAATATAGATAGATTGATTATGTAACATATTCCCCCTCCAAGACTTCCATCAGCCACTAGTTTTCGTAAAATGAGGCAATGGACTTGCAAGGGATCCCCATTAGTTTTTTGTATTGTGAAAAAACATTTGGCACTAAAAAATATTACAAAGGTGATCAAGTGAAGGTATTGATAACGTCTCATAAATGAAAATATAGTTCTTAAGTTAAATCCATTCTTAAGAAGTAAAAAGAAAAATGCAAGTTATATTGATAGCACCAAGTTGTTTGATGATGCCTTGTATTTATAAAATTATAAGAAGCCAAAAAAAGAATATACTATTTGCCACTCTAACTAAATAAATTTGCACAAACATAAGAAGTTAATGCATTTTTGAACAGTGATGGAACTTTATAGATTGTTATTCTATAGAAAGTCATATATACTGTATCAAAGTATGAGAAACAAAATAGATTATTCCCATTTGATTATGCTATTATTAAGTAAGCTTCATTTTTTCACTATTATAAATCCTGGGAAACAATTTAAGCTCTTTCTAGGTCTCTATTCCATAAATATTTCCACTATAAAAAGAAATTAAAGACATTTAAATAAGTCCTTTAGTTAATTTTATTATTATTTCTTGTAGGAGCCTTTATCACTATACTAAAGTTCAGTGTATGGTTCTCTTACCTTAGAATGGTTGCAACATTTCTCATAGAAAATCCACATGATAGACTAAACGATAGAAGAAAATGGTCTATTGAATCATTAGTGTTAGTCTCCTTTATGTTGATGGTTCTGTACCCTTAGGAAAGATTTTAATGGCCTATAAATGAATCACGCAAGAACTAGCATAGTTAAGTAGATAACTGAACTCTAAACTTTGATGCTAATTGTAACACCCCACTCTCTCAAGACATGTACTTGACATCCTGAGTGATATCCGAGTATGTATCCCACGAGGGTGGCATGCTAGAACAGTCGACAATCAAACTCATTACAGAATTTTTCAAATCAATGTACACGTATGCGGAAATCAATAATCAAATTTCGGCCCGTTTTATTCATAATCATTTTCAAACATAAAGTTACAACCATTACACAACTCATCATAATTTCACTAGTCACTTAGGCCCAATTCAGATACAAAACATTTTGGTCATAATGCCTTTACATTACCAAAATCATTTATATACATATTGTACAGTATTTATGAGTACACAATTTGATACAAAACAATGAAATACGTATGCAGACGTGAAATGATCCCGACCTCTATCTCTTACTCGAATGCGGTAGGTATACTCCCATTTCCCAATGGGGTAACTCTTATGAGCCTGAAAAATAATTGAAAATTTTAGGTGAGTTTTGTAAACTCAATGAGTGACCATCATCGATGGCTCAATCAATCACATAACACATACAATTCATAAAACCACATTCATTTTAAACATATTTCACACTCAAAAGTCATTCAAACTATTTAAATCATACATATTGCATGCATATGCAATGCTTATGAGACTCACTTTCAATTTGTTTTTGTTGTGAACGAGTGCCTATAACTGTCTCGTATCTATTATGAATACCAAGCTCATTAATAACTGTCCCGTATCCATTGTCTTATGTTCCTAATGATACCACAATCATTCAATTCAGTTCAGTACTCCAAAAGTTATATTCAGAATAATTCGGACTATTCATAAGCTCAAACAGTATCCTGTACTTGTCTTCAATCCAGAAAATTGAAATTCTTAGAGATAGAATTAAAATTCAATCTCTTCATATAATTTGTATCCCTATCTCTCTAGTTTACTCCAAATAAAAAATAATCTCTTTTCAATAACTACATAACTAGTTATGCTTAAAATACCAAAGCATGTTTAGTGAAAATGCTCCAGTTATCATTTTCCAGAACTCCTCATTAATTTTGTCCAAAATTCATCAATCAATCTCTCCTGAATGATTTTAGACGGTTATAATTATTGGTGAAGATGAGGATCAATGTGTTACAAGTCCAATGGTTCAGGTCCCATGTCAATTGGAGGTTAGATGAAGTAGATATAGCCAAAAGATCAAAGGATGTTGCATCAATCTTCGACCTTCAAAGTCACGATTGTCTGAACCAATAGCAGGGTCACGATCGTTTTAAGTAGTGGCGCTCGTCTGAATACTTGTACTATTCTTCTGGATGATAATAAGGATCCTCTATACAATAGTGGGGTTTGTTTGAACACTTGCAGGGTTCGTCTAGATGATAGGAGAGCTAAGGGTCTGACGACAATAGGGGGGATTGTCCGAGATTGTCTGGAGATGATAACAGGGTTGTTTGCGATCGTTTGGAGACGATAACAGGATTGTTTGCGATCGTCTGGAGATGATAGCAGGATTCATCTAGACGATCTTTTTCGTCTCAGACCATCATTTTTCAACCATTTCCCCAACTCTAATTTCATTCAGTTTCGTCAACTCTTTCATTTCATCTTAACTCATCTCTATATCACAAATTTATCATTCACATTAACTCTACATTTATTTTCGGTTCATGTCTCCAACCAGCAAAAAAATATTAACGTATGTATACATATATACATAGTGAAAAAGGAAAACAGAGCATATATGTCTCTACCACTTGCATAATTTTTACACTCTTCTTATGCATATTTTCCTTGATATTTCTACTCAATAATTAACTCTACACTATCTGATAACAAAATAATCATCAATTATTCGAAAATCAGACATCAAAATTCTCATCTCTTAAACTCTCGGTGTTCATGAAAAACATCCATTTTTATTCATGATCATGCAATGACAAATAAATCACCCTTTTGGTTTCATAAACCAACAACTCTAAAAGATTTACACAATTCTTGTTAAAACTCCAAAATCTTCAAATATCAAGAAGCCCTAATTTTCATGCAACCACGTACTTCATCTTACAGATGGTTTGAGTCAGGTTTTCTTAAGGCAGAAGAAATAGATAACAAAGTGGGAGTGGTAGAAGATAACGAAAATCAAAGTTTAGCTTTGGTAGATATTTGATGAAAAACTCTGTGGAAGGGAACAAGAACGAAGAAGATAACTACAAAGAAGATTTTTTTATGACAAGACAAATAGTGTCTTTGTCCTTCAAAGTTAAAAGGAACAGTAGTAAACTTTTTAAGATCAATTTTACATGTGACACTTGTCACTCATCCATCTCTTAAGTCTTTAACTAGTTCTCATTTAACTACTCCCACCAACTCCAATATTTTTACTACAATTGTCTCCCAATTTTCAATATCATTTTCTTACAAATTCTAAAGTCATCAATAAAATTATTCAATATCATTTGACTCTTATTTTTATTTCCATTTATCAATTTACTTGCCCAAGTAGCATTTTTCCTAGTACAATAATACTCAACATTTTCGAAAAAAATTTCCCACAATTCACCAAAATTTCTAAATCAATACATAAATTCTCCACATCGATTTTTTTCCAATACAATTAATTCACAATTCTCACATGATCACATTTATAATCAATTATACCCGGCAATTATCAATGAATGCTTGTACAGTTTTTTTAATGTGTGCAAAATTTAAATTCACTTGTGTATATGCTAACAATATGCATGAGCATGAAATGTATTTTTCTTAGTCTATCATTGATCTCACATATACTGTATTTTAGGGTTTTAACCCTTAATATGGGAAACGGGATGTTACAATTATTGTACAGCATTTATGTGAATTGAAAAGTGTACTGACTGTATGACTGGAAATGTTTTGTATTGGACCCAGTTGATTACCGAAATATATGATGATGTGCTAACTATTTGTAACATTTGCGACTGAAATTGTTTTTGAATAAAATGGGTTGAAAAAGGTTTATTGATTTCCTAAATATGCGTGTGATGCATGACAAAATGGCAATGAGTATGATTGTTTGATTGTTCTAACATGCCACCCTCATAGAATATGTTCTCGAATATTGTCGGTATGTTCAGGAATATGCTCTATGAGAGTGGGGGTGCTACAATATGTATATAGTACATTTTAAAATAGTACATTAATGTTTATGCCTCTAATATTTAATATTATGTTCTTTTAATGAGCAAGTAAGGCAAGCTGATAATGTTATATATCTACTTTACTATAAGCTTTTACACGTGTGTATTATTTGCTTATAAATTAGACTCTTTTGTACTCTACGTATTTTCCATTTCTTTCCAAAATGATAGAGTTTTTATTTTTATTTTTCCATTTTCAAAAAGTATTTATGAGTGAATAAATCCATGTATAAGTTAAATTATAGGGTTTAGTAATAATTATGTTATTTGAATTATATTCGAATAGTGGGTCTGTAATATACATACAATATTCATATAAACATAATTTATTATGTAAATTATTTATTTAATAACTATAATTAACATAAAGGTTTTGTCAAGTAACTTATGGGACTGGACACCTGTTAAATCCACTAGCCCCTTGTCCTGGTTCTAGTTTGAATAAGTCTTAGTTGAGTTGATAGGATTGGACACTTGTTAACTCCACTAGCCACTTATCTGATTCTAGTTTGAACAAGTCTTAGTGAAATTAGTCAACATTGTAGTTATTGTTTCTAATATGTAGTTGCTGAAATATTGGAAAGTGGATGAACTATTTCCTTATTTATTGCCAACAAATCAGATGAATAAAGGGGGAGCATTCTTTCATTCACTAACCTAGCTCTTTGAGTTCCTTAGGAGGCATTGGTTCCCTCGAAGTAACCATTTATTGTTTATTTTGTTCTTTAGCTACTCCTTATTTCTATTTCCAGTTAATCAAAATTGGGAATCAAAAGCAATATCAATTTAAGAGAGATCCTTCTTCTCTTAACCGACCAATCATAAGATCTCATGCACAAGACAACTTTAGATCTCACACACACAGCAGGTTCATAGTATAATTTTCTTTAATCTTTAGAAGATTTTTTATAATATTAAAATTACTTTTTAAAAGTAAACTAATAAGTTGGTATAATTTTCCCCTTTTGTAAAAACCTCTAACTCTTTATTCCTTATTGTTATGTTACCTCAAATTCAATCGTTGTGGCTAATTTAAGGGAACTTAGCACAAAATTGAGAAATTCAGTAAGTTGAGTAATTTAATATAAGGTGAGCCTTTAATAAAGTTATATTTTTTTGATATTCCAACTTGTTAATAATAAGTGGAAAACTTATGTGGATTGAAGGTGGCAACCTAATTAATTAAACCAACTAATATTAAATTAAATATAGAAAGTAAAGATTTGATGCTCATGATTCACTCAGCACATCCATGTGAGTATATCAGGTAATGTCTTTTGTTAGTCTCTAGCTCACTTTGTTAATGAATGTAGCTACATGAAAATGTTAGGCTAATCAAGCATGACCATTGTTTTTTACAAAATTGAGAATGCTCAAAGAACTTTTAGTAGCCCTAAAGATTTGAAATTTGACTTAATTGGATGCTAATTTTGTTACTTAAGGTCATTCTTTATTAATCGATATTTAAGTAACATCTAACCTAGATCTACAAAGTCAGGGAGTAGGAATTTTTTTCTTCTCTTTTTCACTATGAAGTTCAGATATTAGTTTAAATTTTGTTATCAAGTAATAAATTTTAAGTTGTAGACTATAATATTATTTTAATAAGATTTACATTTTCTAAAGTTGTGTAATGGGGGAACAGATCCTCTGTTCCAGTTAACCAGTTCCTACCCTATTTCATTAAATCTCTTCTTTGTTCTAGTTAACCAGTTCCTACCCTGTTTCATTAAATCTCATCCACATATTTATGTGGGGCCTACATAATTGTGTAGTTAAAATTGAATGGAATAGGTTGGAAGTTGGAACACCATTTTTGGCATAGACGATCTAGTGTTGATTAATGGACCAGAGCGACTCAGACATTGTCAAGAGGTTAGATGGTGACATTATGAGACCCAGTTTGTCACTTCCCAACAGGTTATTAAATAAGCTATCCCATTTCCAATTTGACTATTAGGACAAGGACCTCTTTTCGAAAGTAAGTTTTTTGCTTTTTTGAAACGCTTTTCGAAAGTAAGTTCATATGGCAAAGTACAAGAGTTACGAGACTTACTATACATCTTCAAGGTGATTCGAAATAACATCTGTGAAATGTGTCACCAGTCCTGAGTAAGACTACAGATGAAAATCATAAATGCAATTCTAGCGATTTTTAATTGAACAAGTATTAATTATGGATTTATTATAATTAAGGTTAAGAAATTTAAATTTAATCCAAATTAAAAATAATAAAGAAATTCAATAAAGAATATGGTTAAATGGATTAATGTCTACGAGAAAAAATGAGTCATAATTAGTGTGACTGGTTTTTAATTGGGCTTGTGATGAGAGACTCAATAAGATTACTATAAATAGCTACTAAGGTCTCCAACTGCCTAATTAAGTAAGTTCGTAGACGTTTAGTTTCTCTGACTCATTTTAGAGACCCATGTAATAAGAAAGTCGCAGAAAAATATTAATGACATAAGAATATACAACTTTTGTAAAAGTTGATTAAAAAGTTTCAGGAGCTTGTTCATCGTTCAAAGAATAGCAAAACTGATATTCAACACATTTTCTTCGTTTTAAGCAATGGAAGTAAGATGTGGAATTTGCACTGAAGATGACAGATATCAACATGGCCATAGTCAAGGATACGCCACTAGCATCTACATCTATCAGCTCAGGCGCTAAGAAAGTAGAATATATAGCTTGGGAAAGGTCAAATAGGATATGTTATTTGACCATAAAGAATTCAACACCAGACCATTGCTAAGTGTACTTTCAGAAACGAACATAGCAAAGGATTTCGTCAACAACATCTCACAAAGACATAAGGTATCTTCTAATGTTGAAATAGGTACCTTATTAAAGCAATTATACTCTATGAGATATACAGAAGTGGATTTAGTAAGAGAGTACATAATTAGGATGGTCCACCTTCAGATTAAGCTAAGAGCATAAAATATCTATATTTTAATGCTTGTGTAGTTCACCAAGCTCTTAATACACTTTTATTAGAGTTTGATATTTTGGTTACCATATACAATTCTCATGATGAAGCTTGAAACATAATTGCATTGATCACCTGTTGTGTTGCTAAAAAAGAGAAGCTGAAGAATACAACTCATATAGCCTTAATAGCAACTAAGGGGAAGACAAAGGTAAAGCCCCGTAAATTAAAAGGTAAGAAACCCAAATTTCCTCCATATATAGATGTTGGTCAACCTAGTGTTACTAGAGGTCTTGTGAATATTGTAAAGAGTATGAATTTTAGGTGTTTATTATGTAAGAAGAAGAAATATAAGAAGTTGGAATGCCGAAAATATAAAATCTAAAAAAAGTCAAAAGTTATTAGGTAACCCATTGGCTTGTATGATACATAAGTCTAATCTTGCTATAGCTACATTAAGTTCTTGGTGGCTAGATAGTGGATTATCTAATCATATTGTTTTCATAATGCAAGGATTCATGCAAAAGAGAAAGATGAATAGGGAGCAGGAAAAATTAATGGTGACAAAAACAAAGAAGTTGATGTAATCTTTATAGGGGATGTTTGTTTGAACCTTGATATAGGGTTCAAGCCTGTATTTTACACTTTTTATATACCGTCTTCTATACAGAATTTGATTTATATATCTGTTTTGAATAAAAAAAGATATAGTTTTGCAATTGAAAATTTTGTTGTGAAATTATCTTTCAATGCAAAACATATTAATATTGTCTTTTTATCATATGACTTATATAAAATGTGTCTTAACCCTAATAAGATATGTACTTCTTCATATATTGCCAAAAAGTCACTAGAAAGAGACCCCTAATAAAAGAGAACTCATACATATTATGGTATGTTATGCCACATTTTCAGAGATAGAATTGAGAAATTGGTTAGGGATAACATTCTCCTAACTCTAGATTATGTTAATCTGGAAATACGTTATCACTATTGTAGGGGTACGTTGACCAAAATAAATAAAAAGAGTTCAACTCAAGATAGCTTGTATATGCTTATCACTATTGCTTATACAGATGCATTGTACAATTCAAGATACTTTCTGACATTTAGTTGATGACTATTCTTGTTATGTATATGTGCTCTTACATTAAAAAAAAAAGATTGAAGTTCTTGAGAAATTCAAGAACTTTAAGACTAAAGTTGAAAACTAATTGGAAAGGTCAATTAAGATTGTCAGATCTGATTGTAAAAGTGAATATTATTATAAACATGATATTTTAGGACAAAAAAAGGTCCATTTACCAAATATATAAGATCATGTGGAATAGTGACTCAGTTCACTTTGCTAGGTAGTTCTGAGCAAAACAGTGTGGATGAAAGGCATAATCGTACCTAGCTAGGGTCAATGTAAAGCAGAACTAATTTACTAATTACCTTTACAGTGAAGCCATAAAGATTGCCTTATATATACTTAACTGAGTCCTAAACAAATTAATTTTAAAAACGCTTTTTGAAATATGGAAGGGGTGAAAGCCTATCCTCACTTATCTTTCTTTTATTTTATTAGATATCCCCACCACTCTAAGGGATATATATTTCACTACAGAGACAAAAGATCTAGAATATTAGAATTACAAATAGATAAAGTTTTAGAGCGTAATGTCCATGATGAGAGTGGTTCATCTGATATTGATGATGGTGGTCATTATATAAGGGAAGATACTACAGTTATTTCAGATCCATTACTCATATAACCAGAACTAATGGACAAAGTCTCAGTATCATACCAATACAGTGAGAGAAATTTATTCATGTACTAATTGAGGTTCCTAAATTACAAGAGCATACTGAACAAATTTTTCACTTCCTTTGGTATTTTTGCTCATCGTGACACAGCCAACTGGTATCTCTCCAGCCTCATCATCGGGCAGCCTACAATATGTCTGCATTATAGTTTCATCAAACATGATGTTCAGGGGCATATTAAAACTCAAGTAGTTGCCTTCCAATTCAATTTGAAGATTCCAATTTCTTTAGGAAATTTTCCATTTTGGCTTATATACCGAAAACAATGTTACGTAAAAAGCAGCAATAATCTTGATCCAAATTAACTTAACTAGACAGTTTGCTCAGAGAGTGTGTAGTTATCCATCCTTTTCAATTATCCCGACAGTCTTTTCCTTATTATTAAAGGAACTGGAAAATAATTAGTGAAAGCTGGTTGTAACTACTGCAATAGTTAGCATCATCACGGTGGCATATCAATGGTAGATACAGTAATCAGTAATTTGTAATCAAAGTGTGCCTTCCATAACGCACTCTCACCAACGAGTGTTCTTGGGCAGAGATCGGCCTGTGTGAGGATCAACAAAACTGGGAAGGATCAATTCTCTTTGCAATGCCATGTTCTTTACATTGGCCCCTAAGAATGAGAGTTATGCAGCTACGATCAGTCAGAGCCTGAGTTTGAGCTTGCTGAGATTGAACTCCTAACTATTGGGCTCTTAACCATTTGCAAACTAATTGGTAGAAGATTGGCGCAAAAGTAACAATTCTTGCGTGATTAGTGCATTCAGAAATGATCTTAATGTCAAATCACGACTTTGCGCTTGTTCTTGAATGTGGCATAACAAATACAGTGATATCATGGGTATGCAAAAACGGAATCAGGTCAAATGCGCAGCGCTATCCCACCAATTCAGGTCTAGCCCTGACGAGAGTGGAGCAAAGGTTAGCCACTAGATTTCGAAGAAATAACATTACACCTTTGGACATCCTTGTCGTGCCTGATAAGAATGTAAGTCCATATAGTTCTGTCTGCACAACACACTCAGAGACGAATCTATTGCTTGCACTTTTAGCTGCCAATACATGGCATCTGAAACGGTGTTTCGCTTAGTACAATGACCGGACTTCTAAACCCTTCATCTGTAATTTCAGGACAAAGACCGGTACAAACTATGGAACTTTTTTGTGATCATCTGCTCTGTAATTTCAAGACAAAATGTTCACAGGAAGATGATCGTAATTTCAAAAGATGACGACTATGTCAACTAACATGGAGCAATTAAGGTTTAAATTCTAGTAGTCTTAGTACTTTCCAATGTGCCGAATTAAAATTTGCACGATTTTATTGTCCATAGGTAATTTCACTCGTCATAATCAACTTACATCTGCTGCCTCCACTTGCTTCTTAATTTGTGATTCATGAGGTGTAGGGTTAGCACCAGAATAAACACCACCTCTACCCATTATTCCAAGTGCTATAATACCAAATTCAGCCGCATTTGCGAGAATTACAACCACTAGATGTGCTTTCTCAGGCTTAGCATAAGTACATTAACTTCTCAGTCACTGCCTCACGAAATGCTACATTGTCAGTGCCCAATCCACTGTCCTGGAGTACGAAATCCAACAAGCGCACTTCATGCACTGGGACCAGAACAGCTTCAGAAGATATGTTCATCGTATTCCAAAAGAGGAAGAGTTGGTTTCCATGGCGAATAATGTCGATGCAGAGTTGAAGGGGTGAATATGGAATCGTATTTTAGAGGGAGAAAAAGTGGAAAAAGAATTTGGTGGTCATGTCGTGTGGCATTGCATGGAGTTGGAAAATTGATTTATTAGCAGAAAGTTACAAGCTTGTTGGATCCGAATATAGCAGAGGTTGGACCATCATCCAACTATCTTGGATCAACCAGGGCTTCCTAGTTGGGTTCAATTGGGTGATACTTTTGACATGTCTGTAAATGGGCATTTGACATTCTAGTATTGGCCCACAAGGAAACCTGAAGAAACAACTGCTTGACAGGCAGCACAGCAGATCAGATGATGGTGGTATGATTATTTATGGGAGTTGGCCTTTTTAATCGGAATGGTGAGTAAAGATCTTAGATCCCCAACCTTGGCCAGGAAAGAAAAGAAGGAGAATCTATGATGATGATCATGATAAGCCATGATGCAGCAGCACCATATAAATCAAAAGCTTCTCTTCCCTAGACAAAGATGAAATGATTGTCCACCGCGTACCATTCCATTCCTCTTGGTTTTGACAAACCTAATCATCATGAAACCAAAACCCCTTCCTTCCTACCCTTTCCTTAAAACTTTAGACTCTATCCGTTATCATTACTTTCTACTTTCCTTTTAACAAAACCCTCCCCTTCTCTCCCACTAGTTACTCTCCGCACCACATATTAATTACTACTTAATTATCTTATTTGATTGAAAGGAAGGTAACGGAGGAGCTTCTAAAAGTTACCATAAACAAAACAAATGGTAAATTTCATTAACTTAAGAACCAATTTACCGTATAATGATGAGATGAAAATGATTTGGGAACACTAAAAGTTAGTCCGAGGTTGAAGCAACGACAATGTGTACTGTTGTAATGCATGAGATCAAATGCTGTGGTGTGTGCAGTGTGGTGGTTGTTCACATCTCATTCGCTGCAATGCAAGACTTTGGGATTGGGTTTCTGCCTGCTCATGACAGTTTACCTGTAACTGCAATCAAACCGATCATTTGGTTTGGTTGCTAGGAGTTATGGAAGGTTGTGTTAAGTACGTAATTAAATAGACTTATGAACGGCAGTTTTGTCATTTAACTTCAGATATAGCTTTGTTAGAAGCGCACAATACATGTTCATGTTAATGTCACGTATTGATACTAATCCACTCTACTACGCTACGTAGGATCGGGATTTGGAAGGCTAACCTCTGCATCATCATTGCCCCCATCCTCACACTTAAAGCTATAGAATAGGAAGCAGATGATTGATCATTGTATGTCACCACACGGCCGGCCAATGTTGGTGGCGTACCCACTACCCATCTCTGTTCTTTGGTGCTCCGCTCATATTCTCGCTCGATTTTGTTGTTAACGCCTCTGGTTGGGCAGTTCGTAAATAAGACAAATACACTAAATCACACTCGTTAGAATCGATATGTTTTGTCCATTGCTAACATAAATTTGATCGATGAAACATACGCATCTAATTCTTTGTGGAAAAAGAAAAGGCAGAGGGTGGAGGAGGATGTAATTATAGCCACTCATTGGAGGGCACAAAAGGACAGTCGAGTAAAAAGAACATGGAGGAGGCACTTCCGTAATTCTAACAAAACCATCATAAACCGGGAAAAAGTAGGGGGACAATCATGTCCAGTTCATGTCGTCTGCTTGGAACGATGACTGAGAAACAAATGACCTGGAGAGCTGTTAAGATTAAATCACGGCCGTTCGTTCTTCAATGATGGCCTAGTAGGTACCATAAAGAACAAAAAGGGTCAGCTGGTCCAAAAAAGCCTTTGGGTTGGGTCTAGTCTTCTTGACCATAATAAGCCTGCGTTCACACACACACGTGGAAGGCTGGTCTTTTTATAATATTCAAATTTCTCAACAACATTTATTGAAAATAAAGGTTGATTATTGAAAATTATGAATTTCATATATTATGAGTTAATATAATGTGATTAATAGTTAAATTAAATTAAATTAAATTGACTGATCAATTTTTAAATACAAATAAAAGGCAACAACAGTTGGAAATTGAAAATGCAGAATCTAGAAGAAAGCTAACTTGTATCGGATTCGGATATGTAATCGAAAACAAGATACAAATTGGAGGCACTTTATGATGTTATTTTCACGTAACTTTCTCTTCGTTTTTGGCGACCGCTACTTTGTTGAAACAACAAATTCAATTTATATTAAATTTTATATTCATGGGAAAGGAGAGATTAGAGTTACAACTTACAACCACAACCAAAGGACAAAGTTGCGTGCGGGAGGGAATAATTGCATTGCATTAAACATTAATAAAAAATGACGTGGCAGAGCACCAGTGGGCGGGTACACGGAAAAAGGGTGGGGAGGCCCACAAGAGACAAAGACTCTGAGGTAAATTACATACTATTAAGGGAGAGAGAGAATGCTTTTAACTCATTTTACCCTCCTCTCTCTCCATCTCTTTTGTGTGTGCTGTGCTCTTCTGGTCGGAGATTGGCCGGGACTTGGCAGAGATAGAGGCGGCATCGGCGGCCTCAGGCGGAGGCTGGCACTTTTTGGGGCATGGAAGAGCTGGCCTTGCTTAGACAGCTTATTGGTCAGCTTCAAGACCTCTCCAACCTCTACGCTTCTTCTTCTTCTTCTTCTTCTTCTTCTTCTTCTTACATCATTCACCAACCTTATATTGAGTTCCACCAACAATACCGACCCAACAGCAGGTGTCTCTTTCTCTCTATGTATGTAGTGTTGGATCTCTTTTTACGTGTTTTGGCTATGTAAATTTCGTTTCTTATGCATTTTCACCTCATTTTCTATTGGGGGATTCCTCTTTCCGGCAGTCTCTCCTGTTACTTGTGTTGTGAATTCGGTGATTTCATCTAATTGTGTCTTTCATTTCGGTAAGTTCGGTTACTTAAAGAAGACTGTTTGTGTGTGTGTGTGTTTTAATTTCTTTCTATTGCTGTCTTGTTTGACTTGCCAATGTGGTTATTGTACGTCGGATTGGATATCTTGTTTCTGCTTGGACAATTTACTATGATTCCATTCGTGGGCATAACTGCTTTTCTTTCCAGCGTACTTTTTCTCTGCTTTTTATCTGTTTTATGTGATAAATGTTTGTCTAGAGCTGCTTTACTGTGTCTCTGGTTAATTTGTGATTTTCGTTATGGAGTTTGTTCCTTACAGCGTTTCAGCTTTGGTCAGTATTTGATATGTTACCGTTTGCCTGGACGTTATTTTTGGTAGTTATTATCGATTTGTTTCTTCTACTTCGCTGTTCTGGTTTTGACATTGATTCACTTTTGTTGTCTTTCTCCTTTACAAGAAAGCTTGTTTCTTTATAGCTTGCGAAGTGCTTTCATTCTGTAGTGGTCAACCAAAACTTTTTGACCGTTTGGTTTCCATGACTGATCAATTAGATTCCCTTGAATGATTAGCATATGAAATGAATTAGGATGTTGGCTTTGAGGTTTATTTCCTTAATTGAATTGATGGGTTAAACGAGTGTTGATGCACGGTGTAAAGGCTTGTTTACTGGCGTAAGGTGAGGTGAGTCCTTAGATCGTATTTTGTTTTTTTAATCAAAAAAAGGGGAAAAGCAGAGGTTAAGGGAGTAGCCTAGTGGTTGGAATGGTTGCAAAACCTCACCTGGTTGGGATGGGATTTTTGAAAGGGAGGGTTATTTGCTAATGCGTAACTCAATTTACACCCGGAAGAACTAAAAAAGAGATGGAGAGGTGGGAAATCATTTGAATAGGATTAACAATTTTTGAAGAAAAATGGGTAGAATCTGAAACAAACTGTATAGGTGGGATCAGGTGCATGGAGAAAAAATGAAGACGAATCATCTGTTAGTTAGTTATGGAAAAAGAAGGCTGAGGGATCATACGACTATGGATTATGATGTGACTGCAATCAAAGCTCTGGACCAAGAGAGATAGTTAATAATAGGGTATGATGTTATAGTTCAGTTCTTCTGTTAATGTAGTGGACTGGTAAGGAGATGATTGGAGATTATCTCTGGGACAAATTGAGATGGCTGGACTAAGTTGATTAATCTGAATCTGGTAAAGGCTTTTGTGTATACAGGTGCTTTGAACTTTTTAGGCATTTTTATATAGATTCGTGAAGCTAACCAATTGCTTTTCCAGAATTGCAGAATTGAAAATATAATAGCACTAATCCATTTCTGTGGCTAGCCATAGTGGATTGATGCAGGTTTGACAGTTGTAATGAGTAAAATAAGTTATTTAAGAGTAATATAAGTTTTTATACCCACTACTTCCATTTTAATCCTTGGATGTTATGCAAATATCAAACTCTTGCCCGACGTGCTTGCTCTGTACAGTTGTAATGAGTAATAAAAATACTGTATCTGCTTCTGCACCCTATTTATAGAATATAAATATATAGGTTTTTTTTTTTCACAGATGGTGCGTCCTTAATACTGATGATAGCCCTGCAGATGACTACTGTGATCTTCTAATGGCTGCTGGAAAATCTGGAAGTTTCAGGATGATGGAAACTTGCAAGCCTCCACCCTCCAAGAAATGTAGAAAGGAGCGTAACCGAGGAAAAATTACTGGCACCAGTGAGGTCCTGGATCAAGAAATATGGAAGGAATTTCCAGAAGACCTTTTTGAAGCTGTCATTGCCAGACTTCCTATCACTACATTTTTTCGTTTCCGTGTTGTTTGTCGAAAATGGAATTCCTTGCTGAACTCTCAGAGTTTCTCTCAACATTGTTCAGAAGTTATACATATCAATCCCTGGTTTTACACTATCACTCATGAAAATGTGAACTCAGGAGCCATGTACGACCCTTCCACAAAAAAATGGCATCACCCCGTAATTTCTTCTCTGCCAAATAAGGTGATTGTCTTGCCGGTTGCTTCAGCAGGGGGTCTAGTTTGCTTTCTTGACATCGGTCACCGGAACTTCTATATCTGCAACCCTCTGACTCAATCTTTTAAAGAGTTACCAGCCAGGTCAGTTGAAGTATGGTCTCGCATTGCTGTGGGAATGACCCTTAATGGGATCTCAACTAGTGAGGGTTACAACATTTTATGGCTTGGGTGTGATGGGGAGTATGAAGTTTATGACTCCTTGCAGAACTCCTGGACTAGGCCAGGAAACATGCCCTCTCATATTAAGTTGCCGCTATCATTGAACTTCCGGTCACAAGCAGTTTCTGTTGACAGCACTCTATATTTCATGCGTTCAGATCCTGAAGGAATTGTGTCATACAACATGGTTTTAGGGGTTTGGAAGCAGTATATAATACCAGCCCCACTTCATATTAGTGACCACACCCTTGCGGAGTGCGGTGGCCGGATCATGCTTGTGGGGTTGCTTACAAAGAATGCAGCTACCTGCGTGTGCATATGGGAACTGCAAAAAATGACTCTCTTGTGGAAGGAGGTTGACAGAATGCCAAATGTATGGTGCTTGGAATTTTATGGGAAGCACGTAAGAATGACTTGCTTGGGCAACAAAGGTTTGCTCATGCTATCATTGAGATCAAGACAGATGAACCGCCTTGTTACCTACAATGTGATTAATAGGGAGTGGCTCAAGGTTCCTGGTTGCTTGGTGCCGCGAGGGAGAAAGCGACAATGGATTGCATGTGGAACTGCTTTCTACCCATGCCCTACAGCCATCGCTTGATTTGTTGGTTATTTGTTTGTTCGTTGAGGCAGCATTGGCTTGGGAGTGAACATGATCTGGTATTGGTGGTGGATGTTACTCGTATCTTCTGTTATTGGTGGTGGATTTTACTCTTGCTGTTAATTAGTCTCCACACTCCAACTCCATTTGGGGTTGATGATTGTTGGTTTCTGATTTTGTACAAACATGTCAAAAAATAACATTGAACTGGGAAAAGACTACGCTTTAAATGTAGTAGACTATTAGCTGTATTCCGCCCAACTGCTTATATACATTTTGCAAAGTAAAGTAGGTCACACGATTGATAGATGTATGTTGGGAGAGGTTGTTACAGTGCCAACTTTAGGATTGGGACTGCAGCAAACCTATGAGCATCATCCCTTCCCACACTATGTAAATATCCCATCCAATTTCAGCTGGAAGGACGATGGATTCAAGTGATCTCTTGGAAACATGTATTTTGGAAATATGGATTGGTATGTGTTTTATCATCGGCAGCCAAGGCTTGCCTTGTAATAGTTAAGAACTGGTCAATTTTTCAACCTAGTAAACTACTTTCACATGATGATCCCGATGGCTAATAGGCCATTCCAAGAAATGGACTCAGGCCAATCTCTCAGGAACTGAATCCATATACAACAGATGAACATTGCAAAAAAAGTGATTTGAGCAGTGATGGGAAAGGACAATTTTATTCAAAAACTGGGTTCTTTCAGAACAGCAGTGAACACAGATCTATTAAAAGTATTTCTTTTTTCAACTTTTCTACACAATAACACAGGTCAAACATCCCCCGTGTGCACTCTTCTCTTAGGCCATGCCACCGCTTGTTGCTGTCCTGATTATCTGGAACAGAGCTGTCACAAACAATATATTAGACATACTACGCCAACACCCAAAAAAAAAATTAAGAATTAAAAACTTTAAATCTATCTCAGGTAACTACTTTCCAATATCATATATCGTTATTCCAGACAAAGCAAAACTACAAGAACATAATGATGACTTCTATATTTGTACATGTAAATCATGAATTTGATTGAAAAACAAAGCTTTTAAAAAGATATTAGCTTTCATTAATTTTTACATTCAGTCCTCCTAATTTTCCATTTCTAAACTCAAATTTAGAACACAACTCTTTTTCTAATCTTTAGATCTAATCCTTCTAACAGCTAATTCCTAGAGTTTAACAAAAACATATTATAAACCAGAATTCATAAACAATTTATAACACGCAGCAGTCTAAGACAGACTAACGAAAATATCCCATTCTTTCTCTACTGGCCTTAAAATTCGAGGATCAAGGCCTAGAAGGCACGGAATTCAGCAATAAAAAGAATGAGGATAAACAGAAAGAACTTACAAGAACCAATGACAACAAAAACGAAGAAACCAAGCAGCACAGGGCCGACAGGATAGTCCTTTCCCTTCTTAGTGGTGGTGTCGGGAACAGCTCCTCTCTTCGTAATGTTCTTCTCGAACTTCTCCACCTTCCTATCAGCAAGTCGCCTTGACGTTGTCTAAAACCGCCCAATATAAAAAATCAGTTCGAATAAAAACCAAAATAACAACATTATAGGCATGAATTAACTGGTCAAATCCCATACTTATCTGACCCATAAAGAAACGGAAGTGCTCGGATCAGATCAGATCTGAGCTGAAAAGATAAGAGCAAGCAAAAATACCATAGTTACGGGGGAGATCTGGTGGCCGGAGAAACTTGAAGCGCAGAAAGTGGAATGAGAAAATTACGGGCGATCTCTCTCTCTCTCTAGAAAGCTCTCTTATCTCTCTCTCTCCCCCGCGATTGTTTATAATTCGATCGGCGTTTATTCTTGTTAAAGTTACCCCTTTTCCTTATTTATATAGGTAAGGAAGGTTTCACGATGGATTACCGAGGCGTTTACGTCGCATTCTTCGATCTCATTGGACCACGTCACGAATGTGTATACGTGGCTCTCTTTTACTGGATTTGTGTTTGCGCGTAGTTAAACGAGCTTGGTGGCTCGCCTTAGCCACGCCAGTGGGCGCACACTAGTGACTAAACTGCTGAGCTGGGGCTAATTGGGTAAAAGAATAAAATTAATATTCTTCCCAGAATTTCTTTTTTCGAGTCACAAAAATAATTTTTTAAAAAATAAAAAAAAGGTTGCATAAATTATAATAATATATAATATCGAGGATCATATAAAATATTTTAATAGAGAAGATTAATTATGAAGAATTAATTTAATAATAATAATAATAATAATAATAATAATAATAATAATATGATATCTCTACTCTCAATTTTTGTACTTATTTGTTCAAAAAGTATCAACACTTTTCCATTGTCGGCTTGCTTATGTTCATGTTCAACCAATCTAGCCAAAGTCCATTCGACTCCTTGACTTGACCATTTCTCTGACGCAGAAGAAGCTGTCACGTCGTTGAAGTTCGATATACCGACCCAAACCACCAAAAGAAATCAACATTGTTCTTGAACCAGTCGTCCGCGTTCCAATCTTCCGCATCCCTCATCCCAATTAGGCATGGACTTTTTAAGAAAATTTAGAATATTAAACCCACTTCATTCCATTCCTGCATACTCCTTCACAGCACCGTCTGTTCCAGCCATTGTATACTATGTTCATTATCATAGGTTGGTAAAGATTACCAAAAGCAAGCTGGATCTGGAGGAAATCTCCAAAGACTGAATTTCAGGACTTCGTTTGGGACAGTAAAAGCTGTCAAGTCTTAATCTTACTTGAGACTACCCGCCCAAATCTCTTCGTTGGAGGGTGACATTGACAGTGATAGTCATCATAAAGCCAATATTCTAATCATTTGATTCAATTTTTACAAAGCCATGGCTGTTGTTGCATATTCAACACAACGGAACATTCAAGTGGCAGGTGGCATATAGCTTATAGAAGAAAATAAACAAAGATTAAAAACCAGTGATAATTAATCCTGAAAAAGTATTTAGTACAAGAGAACACTTGACTGTATGGATGAAACACCTAAAACCTTACAACATGATTCAAGCAGAAATTGTAATCACCTCGTTATCTTGCACTAATATCAGTTACCAATCAGAGTAAAGAAAGGTACTTCGTCTGAAAATTACGAACAACATGTCATATCAGCAGTCTAATAATCCCCAAGGGAAAATTGAGGTGGTGAAATAATGTTGAAAAGAAGAAGCAAAGCTTGTGACTCAAAAAAATATATATTACTTGCCCGAGTTTTGAAGGCCTTTACTGTTTGTAATTTGTCCTTGAAAGTTGAAACAGCTTCAGCTGTGTAGACTGTAGTCAGGATTATAATGAAACTTCCCCCCATTTCCAACCGAAAGCTGCTGCCAATCATTCTGACTCAAAGTGTGTTGAATCAGTTTCAGATTAATACACTAAGTTGAAGGATTAACTCATGTAAAACCGACAAAACAAATCTCAACTAGCTATCCTTTCTACTGAGTTCAATATCCTCCTTTGATATTGTGGTTTCTTCTGCAGATTTTACTTCATTAGCTTCAAGATTATCTTTCTCATTGTCCCTACATTTTTCAGATTCTGTTACTCTCTCATTGACATTTTCAAGGTCATCCACTACCTTTTCTTCTTTCGAATTCGACTCACCCTCCATTGTCTCCTCTTCCTTCACATCTATGATTACATGAAGAAGATCTGATGGAATGGCTGCCGGGTCCAGCTCCCAGCAACCTTTTGGAGCATTTGGACCTTCTTCACCTGTAAGCAAGTATGATGGAACATGATGTGAAAAACGAAACATCTCTTCCCTTGGAATCCTCCGCACTTCCCTGGAATCCAAATGCTGGTGAAACACTGTCTTGAAGCCAGCAACTTTTATGAGGGGTATAACAGTTACACCATGTTCTTCACTATAGTCTTCAACTACTTCCACCATGTCATACTTGTGTATCACCTCATCAGTTGTCAGCTCATTCCAATCAGGAGACCAGTTTCGATAGAGAGCCCAAACATCCCCCTTCCTGGGGTATATGTGAATTACACCCCGTGTGCCTTTTGTCCATCTAACCTTGTGCGAAAAAGAATTAAATAAGCTATAAATCTCATATCTGCCTACCCTGAAGTCACCACAACTTTTGGGGAAGCCAGAACCAACCCAGTTTAGTGGGCCCAGCTCATTGTTTCCTTTTGAAGTAAGCCAACTAATCTTCATCTTGAATGGATTCAAAGAAATTATACTATGAATCATGCCATAATACCGGGGCATCCCATCATTATCATCATATGCAGCCCATATCTGGTTTCCGTCGAAACATGTCTCTGTTCGGTCCTTATCAAAATCATGAAAATCCGGATCTGGAACATTTATAATCATTGATTCCCGTGGTTCTGCATCTACTTTAGTATCAGAAGTGCCAGAAGAAGACTTGTTGCCATCAAATCCATTGCCTGTCTTCATTGGCTGATCAAAATCAGTTTGATTGGGCAGAAGAGAGTTTGTCGACGATTTTTGCACTCCATCGTTTGTTTTCTTTTTCACCATATACTCTTTGGTTGTTGAGTTAATTGCACTAGCCAAGTCCCACTCCTTTAGCTTCTCACGGATTCCTTTCTTAGCCTTCTCCACCAGCACTGTTTGAATTCCAAATTGTGACAAATCCCTCGAGCCATATGGCCTGGTGATTCCATTCACCCTAACTGAACCAAAATTATCCGGTTTAATTCCAGGTCCACTAGATGTGCCAACCCCTCCAGATCCCGTACCCATTTGATATGCAGCATCACTCCTGTAGCTCCTCACATCAATGTCTTCCATGCCTCTTCTTCTCTTTGCGGAATTAGACTGCCCACTAGAAGATACACCACCATCTCTTTTGGAGGATTGATTCTTCCAATTGAGAACCTCCTCTCTTGTTGTTGCAGTATGAGTAGCGGTTGTCGCATTGCCTGTTCCAGAGAACAGACCCCATTGGAAATTGGACTGATTAAGTGAATCTTGACCATTGAAACCCCCCGCACCCAACGTTGAAGAGGCTGAACCATTTCTTCCTGAATTCAATGAGTTTTCACTAGAAGTTTGATGACCCCTATTCTGCTGCTGACATGAGAAACTCCAAGGTGATGGTTGTGCATTACTTGAATATGGTGGGGTTGTTTCAACAGCTAAAAAAGGTTCATGACAATTGGGACAGAGGAGATTATGATTAAGATATACCCTTAGGTATTCATATTGCATCTTGCATCTATGGCAAACAGTCCAAAATGTACTTGGCTTTGACTTGTGAGATGAAACTGGAGTAGTAGAATGAGTACTGCGAGGAGTACTCTTATGTGTCTTCACATTTTGTTTAGGGACATTGTAGAAAACATTGGACCCAGGTGCTGCAGATGGACCTCCGGCTGGAGTTGAAGCCTTCTGAAACATTTTAGCATCTGTAGTCTTCTGAAACATTTTAGTGTTCCTCTTTTGATCATAGGCTAATCTCTTGGTCTTATCAGACAATAAACTCCATGCCTCTGAGATAAGCTTAAACGCACCATCAGCTCCTACAGACTTGTTTTTATCGGGGTGAAGCATCAAAACTAACTTCCTATACTGTTTCCGCACCGTCTCATCATCAGCCTGTGGAGTTACACCTAGTATCCTGTACCAATCAGCTTCTCCATTCACCTTGTTTTCAGCAAACAGATACACATCAAAGGTCGCTATCATTTGAGCAATTCCTTCAAGCGCAGGAAACAAATTCTGGGCCTTCAAAGCAAATTTCTTAGCCCCTGCTAAGTCCTTGGCAGTGAACTTCTTCTCAGCAATCTCTTTTGCCCTGAAGGCCTCATCTTTATTACATTCCATTTCCCTCTACTAAATTATTCTCCTCTTTTTATAGTTCCTTCTTCTAAATTGTCCAGGATCTTTATGCCAGGACGGCAGTTTAAACAGGCTATTCAATACTGCACCTCAACGTCTTCTCATGCTTCCGATCATGAGCTATCATCAAAGGTCATACCTTATCTACACCAAAAAAAAAAAGTTAGAGAAATAACACAACACTAACAATGGCAGAAGTATAAAATGACCAAACCAAAGAAACGTGCAAACACCAATAAAAACTCCATAATCGAGAATATGGATATACAAAAGAAAACAGAAGTGCCAGAAACAAGCCTTCAAGTGTGTGAAACCCGTCACGTTTTTCACTCCCACTCGGAAAGGCTTTTCAAGTCCTCTATTTAAGACCGAACCAAATATCAAATCTGTAATAAAAATATTTGAAAAAGAAACCAGACATAAAAGCACATCACTACTGTCGTTTCAGTGAACCTCCTACATTACTATAAGGCAACCAATAGACAAAATCTTGAGGAGCACTGACTCCTCCAACAAAACACAAGTACACACCCGACAGTCAACTAAAAACCGACATTCAGTACTAAATCGGGTTTGACTTACGTCAAGAAAAGCGACAGAAACACCTGAAATTGACCGATCGAAGACCCATAAATTTTTAAGACAAGGGAATTGGAATCAAGTCCAAAAACCATCGAGCGGAGTGCGAAAATGAATCAAATAAAGTATAACCCAGAGTCGGGGGAGAGTATAAATACCTAATTATATGGTGTGTGGAAGCTTATTGGAGCATTGAATCGGAGAGACACCATGGACAAACCTCCATCACCGGGTTTTTTCTTTTTATGCCCCTGCTTTCTTCCGCAAATCCGAAAAAAACCCCAAATTTCAGGACCTTTGTTAAAAACTCTCAATAACCCTGACAGGCCTTGGCTTAATAATAAACAATCAAACTGGGGCATGGGCATTTTATTGTCTTGAAAACATTTTTTGACCAGCCTTAACCCAACCTCACTTTCTTTATTTATTGAGAATTCCTAACTATGGTTACTTTTTAGCTCTAGTAATGGGTTGGGAGTATTGAAAATAAAAATTATGATGAATTGAATATTAAATATTAAATATTATAAATATCATTATTGCTACATTTTAAACTACCTTTTACCTATATCATTAAACTAAATATACATTTTTAACTACCTTTTACCTATATCATTAAACTAACATGTCTTGTATTAAAATAAATATGATATATAAATTTATTGCAAAATACCTAGAGCCTCTAATAATTATAGACATTTCATAAAGAAAATCATACTGTATAAATTAAATAACAATATTATTTCATTACAAAAATCTGATATTTTAGTTTATAATTTGTCATTATTTTGAAAATTAGTTTTAACTTCAATTTTAAATATTTAATATATAAATTATATCGAATATAATTCGATATTAATCTTATTGTTAATTTAGATGACATAATTGAATTATTTAATTGATTTTTATATGCACGTGATTTTAATTAAAAAATTCATCTTTTGTTGGCCCTTCTTTGTTCCTCTCTACTTTAAACCTTTATTTCAATTCCACTACAAATGATTTTTAATTATGAGTTTTATAGCAAATTTGTTATTATTTTCTAACAAAATTTTCGTTAGTAGTTCATCAAATTAATGGAACTTCAATAGCGATTGTATGTCAGTATCAAAATAACCCTGTCAGTACAAAACTTTTGTGGGATGCCAAATTTAGGTATCAGGTATAAGAGAATGAAAAGAAGAGGATGTTTGAGAAAGTTTAAGCATCCAAGCAAGGAGGATGAGATAAGAGAATGGTGAAGAAATAGGTAAAACGACTTACTTAAGCTTCAATTTTCTCAAGTATCGAGGCAAAATGAAAGTATGACTTGAACGAACTTATTATAAATTGATTGGAATTTAGATCGAGCTTAGAATTCACATATTAGTCTAATCTGAAACTCAACTTATATATTGAAGTTAGATGTTTTACTTGAATCATTTATTTTTTTCTTTCTATCACCCACATTTTTAAAAATTCTATCTCCTCTATTAATATCAAACTTGTTGGAATCATAGATATGTTTTTTTTTCTCTTATGCTTATTATTATTATGTATCCACACGTTAAAAACATTCTTCTTAACTTGAATGCCATTATAGAAATCTTCAACCATACTCTCGTCTTTTCCTCTTAGCATCTTCCTCCCTCATTTTTATGCAAAAGTTGATCTTTTGTTTATGTTATTTGATAAATTTGGTTCTTGTTTGCTTTTTGCCATGTTAGTTCATCAATGTTATATAGAAATTGGTGCGGTAATAGTAATTCTCATCCTAGTAATGGATTACTAAAGAGGATGATGATAAGTGTCAAAGTTGAGTCAAATTGGATCGAGTTAGGGTTATATGGTTTAAGTAAATCCCACTTAAAGTCCAATCAAGCTTGAATTGAAGTGATACGAGTCAAACTCAATCGAGTTCAACCTGAACTCATCCCAACTTATTGCAATCACTATTCTCAAGAAAAGAAGAGGGCGTAAACATCGAGCAGATGAAGATTTATTTTGGGTTAAAGCATATGATTCAAAATTAATTTAACAATTCACAAATCAAATTATATCATTTAAATTAACAGTATCACTCATGCAAGTTAATGTTGAATTATATTTTATGCAAAATAGAAATTCATGAATTAAAACAATAGCCTGAACTTCAAAATGTAGCAATAAAATATTCAAACTTTCAATTTTTTCAATTTTAGCTTGACGTTAGTCTTTCTGTTAAGTTCATTAATGTGGCTTTTTATGTGTCTAAAAACACTGACTATTAATACAAGGTAACCTAATTAAAAGAAGAAATGCAGATTAAGAAAACGATGTTGTTTTATCACAACAATAAAATGACATCGTTTGAAGAAAATGAAATCCTTAATTCAAAGATCTCACCCTCTTTGTTCAGTACTCACCCCTTTTGTTTTTAGTTATTTATTTATTCTGGCAGTGCCCTCAGCCTCCATACGCCCCAAGCTACTCTCGTTCAATAGTCACCCTCTTCGTTTTCAATCTCTCTATTTTGAGAAAAGGAGAACCAAAACATATATTCAAAAATGTCCTATCAATGGAACTTTTTACCTTGCAGTATACTAATATGTGTCATCTTCATATATGTGACAATGTTGATCTCAATGAATTTGAGCCGAAATAGAGATCATTTAATTCTTTCATGCCTCTCTACAGTGTACAGTAATAAAGAAACAAGCATGAATGATCTTTATGAAAAGAGATTGAGATTTTTTATTAAAAGGAAATACATCTGAAACACTAGACAACTAAACGTGGAAAAGACATTCCAGCAATATCCTCTACAAAGATCTTAACACATCCCATAGGAGGGGTTTGAAAGGTAGTGATGTTGATCCCAAAAGAACAGGCGTAGTTAGCAAGTTAATTTGCAAGTCGATTCTCTTCCCTATACACATGGCGAGTCTTAACTATCCAATCACTAGCAAGCAAATTTCGAATACCCCAAACCAACGAACTGTGAAAATTCTGACTATACATAGAAGAGGAAAGAATGTTGATGATGACCAACGAATCCACTTCGAGCTCCACTCTTCTATACCCAAGATCCTAAGCAAGATGTAAACCAGAAAATACACCCCATTGTTTAGCACAAACTAATGTGCACTGCCCAATATTTTGGGCAAAACCTCCTAGACAAGTCCCATTACTATCACGAATCACACCGCCAACTGACGTAGATATTGAAGACGATTTAAATGCTCCATCTGTGTTCAATCTAACCCAATCCGGAGGAGGACTAGACCATCCTATCAGCTGCTCACATCTTGCTTTAGGAGACATCACAGCCTTTCTAACCACTTCGCTAACCTTAAAAATCCACGCAACATAGTCAAGAACTATCTCATGTGGGTTGGTGGGCCATGAAAAATACATGTCAAATAAACTCTTGTTACGCCAAAACCATAGGAACCAAAGACCAGTCGGACGAAATTGCTGGATCGTGCTAGGGGATGTGATTTTAGGGATAAAAATAAAATAGTTATATTGAGAGTTGTATCCCATACTTCATGTTTGAAGATACGCTGAATGAAATCCACCATATCAGGACCAACAACATCCCACTGCTTTTGGAAGAAAAGAGCATGAAATCCATCAAACTCAGGTGCTTTATTAGGATCCATCTTAAAAACTGTTGTCTTCACCTCATCTTTTTGCACCGAATTTCTCAATTGGAATATAACCTTAGTTGGTAGAGTAAGAAAGGCCCCCCTACATCCAATATCACCATGTCTCAAGTCCTCTACCGTATACAACTTCTCAAAAAAAATCTTTAGCCATTATTTTAAGAGCATTAGCTTCAGTAACTATGTTTCCATACTCATCCTTAAGAGAAGTGATTTTTATCTGCCTCCTACGAGTAGCTGTGATTGCAAGATAGAATTTCGTATTATGATCCCCATGTGCTATCCAGTCACACCTAGACTGTTGATGCTAGTAAAGCTTTTCCTCGCAAAGAACATGTTCAAGCTCAGACCATAGAAAAACCTCCAACTCCAACAAGGAATTAGATACACTGGTCTCAAGAGCCCTCTGAATAACACTTAACCTCACCGTAAGCTTATTTTTACAATGGAAGATATTGCCAAACTCTGATTTGTTCCAACACTGCAAAGAAGTTGCAAAGGCTAGTAAAGACCCACTGAAGTCATATATGTCTAGTCTCCAATTGTCCTTAGCAAATGTTGAAAAATTTACATCAGATAACCGTGCTGCCTGGAAACGAACTTTTTATGGATCTGTAGAGAAAGAGTTCAGTTATCCAAAAGTAATCAGTAAAGGATGGTGATCAGAGTTGATAAAAAGTAAGTGAGAGACCATTGTACCTAAAAAAGTTTCCTCCCACAGGTTAGAACAAAGAGCCCTGTCAATTCTTGCCAACATATTAGCCCTTCTCCACGTAAATCTGGATCCGACATACCCAAGATCATGCAATCGGCAGCTTTGAACACATTCTTGAAAGGCTTACTGACCACAGGCTGCATGCGAGACCCTCCACGCTTATCCAGATTTTCAAGTTTGGCATTGAAATCTCCACCAAGCAGCCAAGCATTTGACATAACTTGAGCTAGCCTTTTGAAGTTTTGCCATAAATATTTCTGAAGATGATATTTGGGGCTTGCATAAATAGCAGTGAAATCAAAATTATAGACATCTCTAACAATATTAGTGTGAATAAATTGACGATGTGCTACTAAAATCTTCACGGTAACATCCCTCTTCTATAATAACCAAATGCCGCCTGAAAATCCATCTACTTCTACTCTGAAAGACTAATCAAAACCCAACTTATCTATAATTGTATCTGCCTTTTTACCACTAATTTGAGTTTCAGTAAAAACTACCAAAAAAGGTCTGTGAAGCCTTACAAAATTTAACAGAACAGGTCTAAACTTCTTACCACCAGCCCCTTGAGAATTCCAAATCAAGATCGACATAAAAACTTACGTAAAAAGTAGGGAGAAATCACTCTTAAACATGAGTGTTTCTCATAGCATGAACTTGAACACCTGTAGGGTCAAAACCTGTTGGACCCTAACTCTTCCATGAAAATTTGATTTATTAAGTGAGATTAAATAAGAAATTAGTGGTGTTTAATGCCTGATTTGGGTAATGTCAATTTGAGCGAATTGCAAGGATAATTTAAGGATAATACATGAAATGCGTGTTTTGTGTATGATTATGTTACTTTGTTGATAATGCATGGGATTGTGATGGAGGTTTGCGTATGCGCATATACTTTTCGTGGAGATTGCTATTGGACATTTGCTTTGTAATAGTAGGTTGGAGTTTGAATTGTGTTTGAGATGAATTAGTTAAAGTGGAGCTTGATAATATCGAAGAGTATGTGGAAGTTAGAATTATTAAATGAGGAATCGGTAGTAAGTTGTGCTGAATGTTTTACAATGATATTTGGGGGTTAAAGCATGAAATGGGTTTTTGTGTATGTATGTATCGTGGATAACATCTTTATAATTGAAAAAGTGAGCTTGTATAGTTACTATTTATGTAACTTCTTTGAAAGTGCGATTTATGAGA
>JANZLC010000003.1:7956439-7985504 GCA_026413385.1 Erythroxylum gracilipes
TGAGAAATTGATTAAGGATAATTTCCAAGAAAAGGGAAATTGTATGGATTTGCATAAGTTGAATAAAGATGGCTTTATAAAAAAAAAATTGTGATCATTTCGATGAATCGTTTTCGGATCGCTAGTTGGGTTCCGGAAACGGGATCCAACAAAACCAGGGGTCTAGGGAACCACTTCCATCTGTGAATCATTCACCATATGCACATCATCACCGTCATTTGCAAGTCTACCAGGATCAGGCAGTCTCATAAGAGGAGCCAAGAACCTGGTGTCGGTAGAAAACTTGTCATTGCCAACGTATTCTTCCATGTCATCATTAATATCTTCACATTCCATGTCATCTTCCCTAGTCATAGTAAACAATTTATCGTGGTATATAATCTCCTTATGAGAAGGAATACAGATAGCCGTATTAGAACCCACACCTCTCAAATTGGCTTTTATGGTAGACATGGACCTTATAGCATTTTTGTGCACCACTGGACTAACATTTTCCTGAGTTAAAGGATGGGACTATGAGGCTTCTTGCATAACTGCCTTTCCTTTGTTAATAGTAGTGGACTTGGATATGCTAGTTGTAGTCGCTTGGCCCTTGTAAGCATGGTCCTTTCTTGATTTAGCCAATAAATGGCCCAAGTCTTGATTAGTAGCAGATGATATGTGGCGCCCCTCTGATATATTCATAGACCTCTCATTCAGCAGCCCTACAATCAGATAAGATTGAGTACCTTGAACCTCATTGTCCCACCTGATTTTTATCCTTGATAGCATCCCATCCCTGATTTGTTTCCTTAAAAGTAAGTCTGCGAGTCTGCCGTTGCACTTATATCCAAGGACTATAAAACTCTTTTTCTGGTTGTTGTGACCTATGGTGGAACATCTTGAACCACCTTATCATCATTTTGAGCTTCCCCACCACCTTGTTGTAATTCATGATTGACTGGTGCTTTAGAAGTGCACTCAATAGAACCATGTCCAACACGTCCACATGAAAAACAAATTTGGGGCAAACCCTCATATGCCGCTTTAATATTCTGCCCATCTAACTCCACCATGGATCTTAGAGGCGCCGTCAAATCCACGTCAACCGCCACCCTTGCAAATTTTCCCCTCTAAGGTTTTTGTATGGTCTCATCTATCTTCACTGTACAACCAATCAAATTCCCTAAAGCTCTTAAGATTGCTAGATGGTAACGGGATGCAGGTAACTCAAGAAACTGCACCTAAGTCACCACCCTTAAAACTTTTCCTTAAGATGGACGAAAATTAGTATGTCATGGTTGAACAGATAGAGTATGCCCTAGTATTATCCATGGCCCTTTAGTTAGGGCGTCCATATAATCCTCTTCTTTAATAAAATTTATCAGAAAATAGTCATTATCCTAGTCAATGATCTTCATTGGCCCTGTCAACGTCCACAGAACTTTCAAACGGTTCTGTAACATTTTAAACCCAATACGACGACCAAGCAATTTCACCACCACTGCCTTCTCCCATTGCTTGTCCAGTCGATTTCTAAATGTAGTAGAAAGTTCCAGAGCAATCCCAATTTCCCTATTCACCATCGTAATATCTCCATCCTTAAAATCTACCAGATATTCCTCTGGCCACTCCAAACCCTCCTCGTGTTTGACATCCTCCATTGGTTGGCCAGCAACCCTTGCACTGTAACTAATTCTAGGACGTGGAGGAGGCAAATCCTCTTCCTTATCCTGTATATGAACTTTCTTAGCTGTATGACCTTCATTGCCCACATAGTTTGGGTCTTCTATGGCCGCTTCAGAATGATTAGAGCTATCCATCTCTCTACGTAGTAAAAAAGACAATTTTAATAATGGCGGTGGCAGAGCCACTGAATGTGGCCCACCGTGCCTCTTAGTGGTTGTGGAGGGCGTGATGTTCAAATACACTTTTGAAAGAAGCGACAGTTCCTTAAGAATATTTTAACCTTAAACAAGTTGACGTTGGATTATAAAGAAACAGACCGTTTTTGTTCAATTTGCATATGATTTTCATTGACATAAACGGGAAAACTATGAGAAAGTAATTGTTATGCAAATGGCCTTTATCTAGTCGATATAGAATCAAATCTTCATCAAACTCCCTGCAACTACCTCGTCCATCACAAGATTCGAAAGCTGCAATTGGAAGCACCCAATAAACGACAATTCAGTTAAGGTTTCATTTTCTTCAAACAACATCATTTTATTATTGTGATAAAACGACATTGTTTCCTTAATTTACATTTATTATTGTAATAAAAAGACTAACGTCAAGCTAACATTGAAAAAAAATGAAAGTTTGAGTAATTTATACCTACATTATAAAATTTGGACTATAATTACAAAATTCATCAAAAATTAATTTTTTTACAATTAACCATATATATATATAACTTTTTTGTTTGTGTTTATTACTACAAGAAAAAGTAACAGTACAATTATCTTGTCTTTTCAATGTGACAATAGCTTTAAATGTTTGTACTTCTATAGCAATATAAATTTTCCAACAAAATCCATCAACCTATATCACTGTATAAATTACGTTAAAGACTAAGGTTATATTTGGTTGGATGTAGGATTTTTAATGGTTTTTAATAGAATAGAATAGAATGATTTATAACAGAATGGAACATAAATAGATGTAAAATTAGAAAATTGTTGTTTGAGAGGATAGAAGGGTTCATAATGTAATATAGTGAAATGTTGTTTGGAAGATGAATTGAATTAAATGAAATGTATATATAATAATAATGAATGACTATTTTACCCTTGATAGAACAAAACATATGTTAATAGGGTTGCGCGTATAATTGGTATTATAAAAAATTATTGAAGATATATTAGGTAGTACATATTTATCTTTTTACATTACATCCTAAACCTCACAAATCGGAAGTAACTCATTTTTATTGTTTAAGATGAAATGAGATGTAATATGAAACCCTTCCCTTCCATTCTATTATAAACCCTCATTCCAAATGATGGAATAATATTACATCACATTCCATTCCATTACTAAACCCTCAACCAAACATAGCCTAAGAGAAATTTAAACTTTTGATATTAAGTATCTAACGTGTTCTTTATTTTGATCAATATGCTAAAGAAATAAAATATGATAAAAAAGATAATTTTTAATAAATATAAATAAAAATTGTATGCTAAACTCAAACTTAATTTGTTTAGAACTAAATTTTAATTGAAAATGTTCAGTATTGTAGGAGCAGAAACAAATTGCATCTTCAAGTTAGTTTTTAAATTTGTATAAGAAAATTTTAAAATATTTTTAAGGATTAAAAATTGGGATTGCATTATGTTCATTAATTTTAAATCATTCAATAATTTATTTAAAACATATAATAAAAAATACTATGTGTAAGTAGATATTTAATTAGTACTCATTTAAAATTATGAATTTATATATCTAAAATTATGAATTAGAGAGAGAGAGAGAGAGAGAGAGAGGACGTCGTAGTCCAAGGATATTCTTCTACGTGGGCTTATAGGCAGACTTTGGAAGTTTCGGTCTCAAATTAACCCATCCAATACAAATACCGCTGAAACATCACTCGTGTTTCGCTAGATTTAGATTTGGGATTGAGTCTAATTATCATAAAAAGCTAAGGCCTACAGCTCAACTCGTTATAAGCTTGTCAAGCCCAATAGACTAATAGGTTCCATCATGACTTGTTTACGTGTTTGTGTTTGTGTTTGTGTTTGTTCTTTGTTGTGAAAATTTATAGAACGTGCCTGGACTTGGAATGGCATGTAGATCTTGAATTGGATTATGGCTTACATATATCACTAACGCCTGCATGTGAGCTTCTGGGAGAAATATGACTCGTTTCCCATCAGAATTTGCTGATTCAAAGCACTCGACACTACACGCAAGTCACTACGTCTGCTAGTTCAATTCTCCTTTTGTTATATATATATATAATTTGTTGTTCACATTGAATATTGGTACCAAGTCAAAAGCTTCCGGTGAGAGTTTGTTTTATATTCAAACTCTAAATTATTAGAAAAGTTATGGCTTTGATTGTTGAAACTTAAAGAGGGAGAGTCAACCCATGAAATGAAAACACATAATCAAAAGAGGAATGGTTTCATAGTTAACTGGTTGAAGGTGTAGCACTCGAAAGGTTTAGCTAAGCCTTATGTCAGGAAACTGAGTCTAAAATGCTTAATTCTAAGCTTATTAATGCTCATATTGTGAATGTTTTTAACGTTTTTTGCTACCTGAAATGTCTATTATTAGTAAACCCCGGCGGCTTTAGAACACGGAATGACGAAGACTGCAAGAGTCAGATTCTTCGGATGTAAAGCTTTCTGCTCTTAGTTGCTATCAAGATTTTAATGGACCATTTCAATAATTGCCAAGGATACGATTAAGGCGAGTGTAACTATAATATTTCGACTACTCAAAGGAATTTGAAGTTTTGCTTGCCATGATTGTTAGGCCTTGTCTTTTGGTTTACTTTCAGTGACAAATTATTCACAGAAGCAGAGGATAATGACGAAAGTACATGACCCTATATACAGTCTCAGACTGAAATACCTGAAGCCAGTTGTTATTATCGGGTCCCTCAGGAGTTTTATCAACTGTCAAATTAACTCGGTCCTATTTGGCATGAAACAAGCAAGAAAGCTGGCTAGGCTATTTGAGATGCTGAGGGTTTTATATATAAAAACGTAAGATATATGGTATAGTACATCTTAGGTTGATAGATAGAGAAGTGATTGCACTACAGAAAGAACTAGCTAGGACCCATGAGACAGGCACAATTCCACTCATAAAACTTCTATCCTTGTCAACGAAACTGACCCACCTGGTTTAACTCATCATCACCGCAGGATTTTTAAGCATTGGTATTGGTATGGTAGGTCCTGCTGTATGGTTTGGTGAACATACATGATCTGGGACTGGGACGATGTTAAAATTCAGTTCCCAAATTGGAGTTCCTCTCTATGATTCATACATTGAACAAACCAGCCACATCTTTTGTTGATGCAACTGCCGCTTATCATCCCCATAAAGGGCGAGGGCACTCACAAATTGCTGGAACTAGTGCTCTGCTCGCCAACCATTTCTGGAGTCAATTGTCCATCCTGACACGTGATACAGAAAAAACGGCTTCTGGTTTTGCTCTTTTGCAATTATTTCTGACCCATCACAACCTTTAGTGGATGACATGCTGTTTATGTTTGTGTCCTGCTATTTCAAATTTTGCTGCTCACCATCGGCCTTTGCTTTTCCTTTTTTGTTTAATTAAACAACCATCTGTGTCTCCTAATATGTGTACATAAAGGGTTCTTAAATAACTCAAGGAGCATAGACGAACTATATATGTAAGTCAATCTAGTTTTATTACTTAGTATTTCTCACAAGTTATGAAAATATTAATACATAGATGCACAAAAGATCTGTTCATAGTTGAGTTATAGAACTTCAAATCTCTTTCGCAGGACTTATTAATTGTAATGTATTTAAAAGTTTGCTTATTGTTTATTTCATTTCCACGTGTTGATTCTTTTCCATCCAAGTTGAGTCAGGTTTTCATTGCTTTACTTGTTGATAACACAACAAACTCAGGACCCGACATCTTGTGATTGCGGTGTGATTCAGACGATATATCCAGTTAAAACTTTCTAGCTTTGTTTTCTTCCCAGTCCTTCTTGAATACCTCAATCACACAACATTTTTATTCTCAGGATAGCTTAATTAGGTTAAAAAAAGAGAATAAGGTTTGGCGAATTTCCACCAATAGGTCACGTGGACACATCGTTGTCGCATACAATTAATGGACATAGATGGTCCACCATTGAATTGAAATGTTCTCGCCAACAAAAATATACTTAAACCCACCAGATTAACACTTTAATCCATTGTTTAACCCTCCCTAGTCGTAAGCTGAACGAGGATGATCCAAGCAAGACAAGCTGCCATGGAATTCCTGGTTACGACGTAAATAGCTGATGATTAAGATGTGTTGTTTAACACTGAAAGTGAAGCGTAATAAGCTACCTAAACATAATTCCAGGAACCTTTATTCGGGTTCCTGGCAAAAGCATCTCCACGGCCGAAATTTCTGACGATTGGCTTGGTTGGTTCCCCTGTTAACGTCAGGAGCCACAGCCGACCGATGATGACGGTGACCACACTACAGGGACCCGGTTTTATGTGTTCATTAACTTAATTAGAGTGAACAACCTCTCAGGTTTCATCCCCATTTTATTAAATATTAAATAATGCAAAAATCATATTTTCAAGTAAAAATAAAAGAAACTGTTTTCATTTGAAGAAACTGCAACGGCAAGGACGGGCTCAGCTTTGTTTATTGGCACCCCACCCCAGTCCCAGTGGGGCCATAGCTACCATTGTCCTCTGGTGTGTGAATCCGTACCTTTGCCCATGCAGAGAATAGATAATGGAGTTTTAGTTTTTTTAAGTCATTGTTTTCAAAGTTATCGTCTTATGAGGTGTGTGGAAACATAATTAAACAGAAAGCATATGCATTTGTCTTTATATTCGGCTAATGTTCACGGAATCTTTCACAATAACATATTGAAAAATTGAAGCTTAAAGCGCGTCATTCTTCCTTCCTTTTTCTTTCTAGATTCTGAAGTTTAAGCTTTCAAAGCCTTTACTTACATCCAACATAACATCTAACAAGGTAGTAGGGTACATTCTCTGGGGTCAAATTTTGCTGTAAACCACATCTGTCCCAACTTTTATGTGGCAACAGGCGATAAAGAATTGTCCATGTCGTCTGGATTCCAATGAAAATTAGAAAGCTATTCAACGTATTTACCTACTATCCAATGCTACACTTTTTCCAATGTAAGGAAAATGGTGAAGGTCTTGAATTATTATCATCTTGGTTAGAACTACATCATTATTTCTCCACGCTCTTAGGGTAGTTTTTATTTATCTCTAATTCAGACATATAACTTAACTATTTTTATTTGAACAGTTAAATAAGTTTAGTACGTTAAATGTGATATTCATTTATTAATATATAAATCAAGACGTATGTAAAAAAGAAAAAAAGAAAGAGAGAGTTGGACAGCTACCATACTTTTTGGAAGTAAGAGTATAACTTGTCGTAGATAAATAAAATTCCTTGTTTAGATATATAGATGGGTCTATTTGTTGTTTTCTGATAAATTTAATGCTATTTTATTTTGTCTTGTATGGTTCATTTCATTTTATATCATAGTTGACAGCATCCAATGAATGTGCAAGGCTAAAGTAACCTGTCTGTTTTTTTTTTCCCACCTATGAGGTATTAATTGGTTGATAATATTAATGATTTAATGTGCAGGGTCTTAAAAAGCCAGACAGCCAATGTCAAAATGCTATATTTTTAATCTTTAAGTATTTGGATTGGAAACAACCTGTTCAGAATATTTATATTTGTGAGGCTGTAATCAAAAGTTATAGACTATGCATGTTAGGCGGTGTCCACAGTTTCTGCTTATTATCAATACAAAAAGAAGAGTGTATTAGTTATGTATATTCACATAGGCCAGTCTAGATGAAGGTCTATTTCAATGGAACTCTATGTGGGTTAGTCAACTTTGGTTGTAAAATATGGTAAGGCATAGAAAACGAAAGCCAGCGGTTGCGTTGCACATGATGGTTGCATCCTATTCTATTTCTAACTTGGTGGGTATAATTGAACATCATAACTTTTCCACCTAATTCCTACCTCTTGCCGACCATGGACATTGAAAGCTTCAATTTTTTTTTAATTTGATAAATAATCTGAAAAGGGTCTTCTTAATTATTTAGGATTTTATGAAAACCAATGTTTATAACGAGCATACATGTCTTAGGTCTCGTTTTCTTTGATTGGGATGGTATGACACTTGAATGTGTAGAATTCATCCAATAGGGTTTTTGTATTTTGCAAATTTAGATTTTGATTAACCATATTTAGAAATTGTTTAAACTTCAAATCAGGAAATATGATAAAAGAAAATAAGACCCCCCTTCCCTTCCCTTTGCATTTTTTTGTTTTTTTTGGCGACTTCCTATTGTGAATTTATGGATGACAAAACGCTGGCGTTTAGTTCAACTCCGGTGTACGCCCTTCACAAGCAAACAAACCTGGGGGAGGGGGAAGGGGGCCCATGAGTACACGTGGCAGAAGAAAGCTCCGGTATTATCCACCTACTCATAGGTACCACGTAGCAGAGAAAAGCCATAATGGAGTTACACGTAGCATAAGCTGATTGGCTGTTGCCAGAGAACCAGTGGAGCTGACGTTGGACGTCGTTGTCAGAAAGAGCTCCCAGAGGGCACCAAAAAGAAGTGGGTAGTGATGGCCTAATCACTTGGTGACAAGCCTTGATTAAAGCGGCCCTTTTATTCGTTTGCCACCGCTTTACTCCTCTATTTACCAGTTTGCCACTGCTGTCCTTTAGCCGCTTTGTCCTCGGCCCTTCACCTTGTTCAGTTTCCAAAACTAACCCCAATTCCTAACCTTCTTTAACCATGCACCCAAAAATAGAATTACTTGCTGCTTCCCGTTAGGCCTAAATTTATTTGACCAGTATTTTACTTGTTACAGGTTGATTCAATGTGAGCAAGGATTAATTTGAGAGTAGATAACTTACAATTAAAACCTCCTTAAGATATCTCGTGGGTTAATAAAATAAAAAAATCAAGATCTAATAACATATACCCGCAAAGTTCTGTACTATCAAGGATTTCTAATTTCTTTACTTAGTTGTATAGTATGGTATAGGAGCAGATGAAGAGAATCAGGCAATACAGATTGAGGAAAGTAAAAAGTAAAAAGAAAACAGGAAAGGATGTAGCTAGCTCCTGTATAAATTAACTAGAATCCAGGACAAAGAATAGATTAGACATAATAACACCTTGAGATGTTGATATCATGGGGAAGGTATGGGACCCATTCACTTTGATTACCTACTGCTTTTGACCCCCACCGAGGTCCTTCCATGGTAAATTCGGAAAAGTACGGGGCATCTAATCCCCGAACATGTAAGAAAAGATTGATGCGTCCCTCTTGTGAAATTTCGTTTTCGTGTAAGGGTACTTTTGTCAACATAAATGTTCATTATATAATATATAGAGAGAGAAAGAGCGGGTCTTAATTTTTTAGCTTTTAATCAGATAGCGTGTAGGAATTGGCCACTCCAATCCAGGGAAGGGAAAGGAAAGCAAAGTTAGTGAAAAAGCAGTGTGTCCAAAATACCCTTTTGCCCCTCAAATATTGTTTTTATTATAAAATAAATTTCTTACGGAAAACAAGCCATTAGCAATTATTTCTCTCAGGGTTGGGTGGTATGGAACTATACTATGGATATAGATAATGGCCTAAAGCTACAAAACATTTCTATGACCATTTTCTTTCACAGATTCTTCGTTGCTTAGTGTGTCCATGAATCCACTCTTGTTGGTTTCTTTTTCTTCTTGCTTTTCACCTGCTATTATTGCTTCTACTGCTACTGTTATTACTACTGCTACTACTTCAGCTCATTCCACTAATCTTTGGCCTGTTTATTGTGTGCATAAGCTAGATTTGGAAGCTGGGGATAAACTTGGGAGTCAAAGCTTAGTACTTGCACGGTCACTGATGTTGTTGCTTGGTTTGAGGAACTTAGGGAACCTTGTTAACTAAATTTCCTGTCAGGTTCTTGTTTTGAGCGTTTGGATTTTTAAGTTTAGCTACTCAAGTTGGAATCTTTGTTGGTCGTTTAGGCCCATTTTCTGGTTCTGTGTTTTTGGTGGTGCCAAGCTATAAAGGGTTAAAGACGGAGTTACTGATTAAGAATTAGAAACTGGGAATCTCGAGGATTCTTTGATTCTTGCTTGTGGGTGTGTGAATTTCTTATCTTGTTCAATCTTGGGTCCTCTATCTTTCATGCTATCTCTGTGTTGTTGCTGTATTGGTGGATAAGATAGCATCTCTTGTAACTCCCTATATCTACTTTCTGATTCAACTTGTTTTTGGTGAATTTGGAGTTGGTGGGCTTTGCTCTTATTCATTGTTGTTAGCTCTTTTTGTCCGACCCAATATGGTTCCTCATATGCACTTTCTCTAGACTTACTCTGCCACTCTTGAATTATCGGATCGAGTTCAGCTTGGTGCAGTTTCTACTTTCTAGCTGCCTTGTTTTGGCTACTGTATTAGATGAATTTCTTCCATGTACTCGGATTTAATTTAAAGGTGGGGGCTTTTCTTTGGATTCGATGTTGCTGGATTGCGTCTGTAATCTCCATGAACTGGTTCATTAATGTTGGAATTGTCGACGGCAAGACTTTTCTGTTTGGTAATGGTGGCAAGATGTGGCTCAAATGCTGGGAGAAGATCACTGGAAGTAGTGGCCAGAGTCACCATCAATGTTACGAGTATGATGGGTCCAAGAAGGTTAGAAAGACTTGGTGGAGAAAGCTCTTAGTTGCATGGGTAATTCTCTGGGTCTTGGTCTCTTTATGGATCTTTTGGTACATGAGCTCACAGGCTACTGAGAAAAGGAAGGAAACCCTTACAAGCATGTGTGATGAGAGGGCTAGGATGTTACAAGATCAGTTTAATGTGAGCATGAATCACGTGCAGGCTATGTCCATTTTGATCTCAACCTTTCACCATGGAAAGAACCCATCCGCAATTGATCAGGTAGTGAAGCCTTCTTTCTTCTTACGTTCCTGAAACTAGACGCTTAGGAATTTTCATAACAATTCCGAATGTTATAACTCGTAGATTCACAGTTCCCACTCTTGTTCCCAATGTTTCATCAGGATTGGTTAATTATTAACTATCGTTTAGCTTTTACATTGTGACTGATGAGGTCATGAATGTGTTGCACATTTCTGATATCAGTCTCTGAGTGTGTTGAGTTTTTCTTACCGTGGTTCATGATTTCGAATTTGGTGATGATCCGCTATTCAAGCCATGTAACATTGAAACTATTTTGTCTATGATCAACAACCATAAGGATACTAACTCTTAGACTTTATATAGACGACATTTGCAAAGTACACTGAGCGAACTGCTTTTGAGAGGCCCCTTACAAGTGGTGTGGCATATGCTGTAAGGGTGCTACACTCAGAAAGGGAACAATTTGAGAAACAACAGGGCTGGACCATTAGGAGGATGGACATCCTTGAACAAAACCCTGTGCATAAGGATGACTACAACCCCGAATTGCTTGAGGCTTCCCCTATTCAAGAAGAATATGCTCCTGTCATCTTCGCGCAGGATACCATTTCACATGTGGTCTCCCTTGATATGATGTCTGGAAAAGTAAGTTCTTTTGTTTTTTCTTGATATGACATGACATGATATGATTCCATTTCTATTTATAAAGGTTGTAAAATTTTTCTGTATATACTGCTGAATGTAGTTTAGTTGAGATTTGAAATTCCCTGTAGTGCTAATCCTACTGGCTTTATCGTGCAGGTTAAACTGTCAATAGCATCTCTTATAATTTATATTAAATCTTTGTACTTTTGGTATTAATTGGTGAAGTTTCTCTTCATTATGTAAATACAGGAAGATCGGGAAAATGTATTGCGTGCTAGAGCTTCAGGAAAGGGTGTTTTGACTGCTCCATTTAGGTTAATCAAAAGTAACCGCCTTGGAGTTATACTGACCTTTGCTGTCTACAAGGAAGATCTACCCTCAAATGCAACACCAAATGAGAGAATTCAAGCTACTGATGGGTATGATTCTGCCTTTGGTTTTAGAATCAAGAGGAAACTAATGTAATTACCTACATGATCATGACATAGTTATCAAATGGGTTTGGAAATCGTTAACATCTCAGTGCACATGCACTAATCGAGAAAAGAGACTGTGAATGTTTATTTTAGACACCCCTTTTATTAGAAAATGATGTTTGCAACAAGAGTAAATGTGCATACGCTTTTGAATTGCTACGATATCAGAAGAATAGTGTTCTAATTGATTGGCTGGAACTTTTAGTTCATTTTTATCTCAAGAATTGTAATAATTATGATGGGCTCTTAAGATGACTTGTGGCTGTAGTGATGTAGGACAGATAGAAGAAATATTAACTAGTAGCTAATAATCATAAAATTAGGACATATGGCTGATATTAGACTGTCAGAATATCAAATTTTAGGGCTGGGTTTTGGCTAGGAATGCTGAAATTCCCGTTTGGTATAGTTGGGTTTTTAGGGTTTGATTACTGGAAATTTACGCGTAGAATTTCAGAGTTTAGTATGGCTGGAATCTAGGTTTAAGATGGCTGAAATTTAGGTTAGGTTTGTTGGAATTTAGTGAGAACACAAACAATGGAGATTAAGAAACTAGCAATCACTTCTAGGGTCTAAGAATTACTCTTAGAAGAAAGAATCACAACTTCTAATTGAAAACTCAAGTTTGTAGAAAAATTTTAGATTGCCTTTTTCATTGAAGGGCTGAATATACACATATTTATAAAGAAGTTTTTAAAGCTCCTATTCTAGTAGAAAAGGGTTCTTAATAAATTTAAATCTTATTATACTAAAAATTCTTTACATCCTAAACAACTAGGATAACATATATAAAATAGAATAATATATTTAACTTATTACTACTTTTTATTTAATAAGGATTCCTAACATAATTTAAATTTCAGCTCGTATCTTTGATGTCAACTTAATTTTCAATCCTTATTACACCAAATTAAGGCTTGTGGTTGACTAATTTTTTCTCCTTTATTTTTTCTATATACTTTAAGCACTTTTGCATCAATTTTTCCTCCCTTGTTCGAAATCTTTCTCGACATAGAATCTGATAAATATTGATTATATTAAATTGGATTTAATTTTTGAAATTTAGATTCTAAAATCCAATTACTATTAGAAATTAGTCTTCCTTTTCATTTGACAAGAAATTGTCGATATTTTCCATCACTTTTGGCTACAATTTGTTCATCAAAAACATCGTCTATATCTCTTTAATATGGGGAATGGTTGGAATTCCCACAATTGCAGTAGGAGATTGCATGTTACCATGTTTCCATGTTCTACATCAAGTATAGGTTGTTGGTATAACTTTTCTTGTGGGATTTCTGACTTTCAGGGATTGTATGTCAAGATTGTCTAGCCTCTCTAAAATTGGTCGAACATGTTTCCTTATAGGAGTTGTTACATATAAGTTGGTTTTTGGAAAACTTTGTGAACGAGGATCATTAATGCCCAATTTCTTTGCAATATTCAAAAGTATTTCATCTTGCTCTAGGTCGCTAAATATTCTTCTATACACCCTTCCTTTACGTGTTGTCATTATGAACCAAAGTTCTGATGCCAAATTGATGTAGAACAAATAGAAGAAATATTAACTAACAGCTAATAATTACAAAATTAGGACATATGATTGATATTAGGCTGCTAGAATATCAAATTTTAGGACTGGATTTCAGTTAAGAATGCTGAAATTTTAGTTTGGTATAGTTAGTGTGTTAGGGTTTGATTACTGGAAATTTAGGCTTAGAATCTAAGGATTTAATAAGGTTGGAATTTAAGTTTAAGATGACTAGAATTTAGGTTAAGTTTGCTGAAATTTAGTGAACACAAACAATGGAGAGTAAGAAACTAGGAATCACTCCTAGAAGAAAGCATCATGCTTTCTGGTTGAAATCTCAATTTTGTAGAAAATTTTGATATTGTTTTTTTTTTTTGAAGGGCTAAATAAACACATACAAATAATTTTTTATAACCCTTATTTTAGTAGGAAAAGGGTTCCTAACCAATTTAATTCTGTTCTAAAAAATATTTTATATGTCATAAATAATTAGGATAACGTATCTGAAATATAATAATATATTTAACTTACTACTACTTCCTATTTAATAAGGATTTCTGATATAATCTAAATTCCAGCCCTTCTCTTTGATTCAACTTAATTATCAATCCTCATTCCACCAAATTAAGGTTTGTGGTTGATTAATTTTTCCTCTTTTATTTCTTCTACATACTTTAAGCTCTTTCACATCATGTAGGTACCTTGGAGGAGTCTTTGATATTGAGTCTCTTGTTGAAAAGTTACTTCATCAGCTTGCAAGTAAACAAACGATTTTGGTCAATGTATACGACACCACCAATCAGTCTCAACCAATTAGCATGTATGGTTCAAATGTCTCGAATGATGGGTTGGAACATGTCAGCACACTTAACTTTGGAGACCCATTTAGGAAGCATGAGATGCGATGCAGGTAATTAATATTTTGAACTAGTTTGTCTTTAATGTTATTATTCACCATACCGACTAAACCAAACATGGTAACTGTGTAGTTGTTTGCTGTTGCCATGATAAGAATTTTTCTTATGAGAGAATAACTAAAGCATTTCAATGCTCTAAATGAAATTTAGTATAAATGTATAAATTAATGCGGTCCTTAATTTTTGTATTTTAGATTTAAGCAAAAACCTCCATTACCATGGTTGGCAATAACAACTGCAATTGGCATTCTTGTCATTGCATTGCTTGTGGGTCATATATTCTATGCAACTATGAATCGAATTGCCAAAGTTGAAGATGACTATTGTGAGATGATGGAGCTCAAAAAACAAGCTGAAGCAGCTGATGTTGCAAAATCACAGGTATTTTATATCTTTTCTTGCATAAAACTTCTTTAGGCTTTTAATATGACATGCAGTCTAAAGAAATTGTCCTTATTGCAGTTTCTTGCTACGGTTTCCCATGAGATCAGAACTCCAATGAATGGTGTTCTTGGTAAGTTTTGAAGATGTACTTAGTATGTTAAAGTTGTAGCTATTGCTTCACCTATTGACAATGTCAAATTTGCTCAATCATGATGTGACTATGTTCAATTTCAGGGATGCTACATTTTCTTATGGATACAGATCTAGATGGAACACAACAGGAATATGTTAAAATTGCCCAAGCTAGTGGAAAAGCTCTTGTTTCAATTATAAATGAGGTTTTGGATCAGGCAAAAATCGAATCTGGCAAGCTAGAACTTGAACCTGTGTTGTTTGATCTGCGGGCAATTTTGGATGAAGTCTTGTCACTCTTTTCTGACAAGTCTCAGGAAAAAGGACTTGAGGTACAGCGAACTTAACTATTATTCCTTCTTTGCCCTTGTTTTAGCAAACTACTTTTTGGGATGTGGTGCTTATATTTGATTGTTTCATAACTCTATTCTTGCATTTGTATGATCAACTTGTTGGGAAGAGCAGTTGGCAGTATACATCTCTGATAAGGTTCCGGAAATGCTAATTGGTGATCAAGGGCGATTTCGACAAATCATCACCAATCTCATGAGTAATTCCATTAAAGTAAGTCTTTGACGAGCTATTTACAACAGTCTTTGGATATTACTAACTTATATTTGAAAGTTGACGAGCAACATTTGGAATCACTCACAACTGCAAAAAATTTCTCTCCATGTTGCACCAATGTAAGAGGAAATATGATCCCTCTTAAAAAGAAATTAAACTTCTACTTGACAAGAACAAGTTTTGATATTGTCATACAGTGTACTGTGCATTTTGTGAAGCTTTTGCTTTTGGTAGTACTGTCCAGATTGGCTGCTTAATTATGTACGAATTAGCACCATTACCTACTTGCTATATGCCAGATGATTTTTTACTTTTTATCATGACTTTTAAATTTTTTAATATGAAAAAGTGTGAAAATTATCTAGTCGTTATCTTCACCTTATTGGTGTATAGTGTGAAGAGTACTGGACAGTAACTAATTTGTACCAAATCTAACATGCTTGCTATTTTCTTTTTTAATTAAAGTTGTATGCACTTCTTCGCCAATAAGAAATGTGCTTCTTTTTCCTTCTTTGTCCTTTTGACAGTTCACAGAAAAAGGACACATCTTTGTCACTGTCCATCTTGTTGAAGAGGTCATTGAGTGGATAGAACCTTCCCCTTGGAACACCTTGAGTGGTTTGCCGGTTGTAGATAGACGACAAAGTTGGGAAGGATTTAGAACTTTCAGTAAAGAGGGATCAAATAATACTCTCTTGTCAACCTCTGAATTCATCAATCTAATCGTTTCAGTGGAGGATACAGGAGTAGGGATTCCTTTAGAAGCCCAATCTCGTGTTTTTACTCCTTTTATGCAAGTTGGTCCTTATCTATCCCGAATAGGGGGCACTGGTATTGGTTTAAGCATAAGCAAGTATCTGGTTGGCCTTATGAATGGAGAAATTGGGTTTGTAAGTACCCCAAAGATTGGATCAACGTTTACATTTACTGCTGTCTTTACCAATGGCAGCTCCAGTTCAAATGAGTGCAGAAGTCAAAAAATGAATAACCAATCTAGTAGCATTTCTTCAGAATTCCAGGGAAGGACTGCGTTAATTGTGGATCCAAGACCTGTCAGGTCCAAGGTTTCAAGGTATCATATCCAACGGCTTGGGATTAACGTTGCAGTGGCTTGTGACCTGAATCAATGTTTAGCCACTGTAACAAGTGGAAATAAAGTTTTTGACTTGATCCTTGTAGAACATGAAGTTTGGGATAGGGATTTAAATTGCTCTTCTACTTTTGTTGATAATTTGAAGAAAATAAAAAGTGTTCCAAAACTCTTCGTTCTAGCTAATTCTACAAGTTCTCCGGATGAACCAACAACATCTGGTGTTTATACTCCAAGTATTCTTAAGAAGCCTTTGAGGGCAAGTATGCTGGCTGCATCTTTACAGCGAGCAATGGGTATCAGGAACAAGAAGAATTCCCGCAATGGGGAGCTGCCGGGTTTGTCTCTGTGCAACCTTCTTCGCGGAAGAAAAATTCTCGTTGTAGATGACAACAATGTGAACTTGAAAGTTGCTGCTGGTGCATTGAAAAAGTATGGAGCTGAAGTGGTATGCGCTGAGAGTGGGGAAAAAGCTATACAACTGCTTAAGCCACCCCATCAGTTTGATGCGTGCTTCATGGATATCCAAATGCCTGAGATGGATGGGTATGTTACAATTCATCTTTTACAAAATGGTTCCCTGTGAGCCTTGATCGCAAATCTTTGCTTGTCTGCTTTCTTTAAAGTTTGTCAGTGTATCAATCTTAGCCTTCCATTTATCTGACCCAGCTTCTTGGGCTTCTTTTACTGCCGCTTTTCAGATTTGAAGCTACAAGGAAAATTAGGGAGGAAGAGTGGAAAGTAAATAGCCTTACTCAAAATGCAAATGTGTCGATTGAATCCTATAGTAATGTTTCAAATTGGCACGTTCCGATTCTGGCTATGACTGCGGATGTGATTCAGGCCACACATGAGAACTGCCAAAAATGTGACATGGATGGATATGTTTCAAAACCATTTGAACCTGAACAACTCTATCGAGAAGTTTCACGTATTCTTGACTCAGCTTCGAATACCAATTTGTAGACAGTTTTAATAGATGGCTTATTGAAGATAAGCAAGCACTGGCCCTTGGTTCTCCAGTGCAACTTGGAGTGCGTGAATGAGTTGGAACATTTACCATGAGTGTGAGTATCACATTGTTACATCGATTATGGCATTAGTAGCCTTAACATGTTCCAAGCTTTTTGTTAGGCTGAAATTGCCTGTGCATTTCTTATGCTTATGATTATCCAGCACTCAGGAACCTAACGTTTTGATGTGCTTGTCATCCAACAGGAAGCTGATTGTTTTATGGGGGGAGAGTGTATATAGAAGAAGCCGTAATTGATTGGTGGGGCCTGAGTTTTGATTTGATTGTTTTAGGGTCCATTTTATCATTGTAAAGTTGGATCTCAGTCCCAATTCCAAACAATATCACTGGGTTGGTTTTGTAAGATCCATGTGTAGAGGCAAAGTTCATAGAGTAGGACATCATCCAAATTCAATTGCCACTTGCAGGTGGATGCAGAGAATCCATCTAGTTTAAGCATGCTGTAGAAGCTCCGTTGATTCCATGCAGTAATAAATTGATAAGAGTTTCAGAAAGAACTTTTTCTGAGGATTATTGTTTGTACCATAGACATAGATATATAGATAGATAGATTCAGTGAAAAGGGTATGGCGGCAGAGACAAGACAGTTGTGTAAATACTATGAATAAAAGTTTGTGTAGCTCTTATTCCATTCTTCTCAGTTTTGGTGTATCGGGGACATTATCTAATGCTTCCGAGTAATTTCATTTCATGCATTAGTGTTATTCTGGCAGCTTGAGCCCAGGAATAACGTAAAACACTTTATGCTGCCAATCATCTCTCTTAACTAGTTCTAGTTCTAGACTATAAACTCACACCAAAGTTGATGTAGTTAATCCAACCAACATAATTCTATCACGTCAAATCGTGTTATTAATTCAACAGATCCTATCATCGGTTTTCTTAAAAAACTAAGTGATGTAAAGGGTCGATATGTCCGAGTGGTTAAGGAGACAGACTTGAAATCTGTTGGGCTTCGCCCGCGCAGGTTCGAACCCTGCTGTCGACGATTTATGGCCTTTAAAATTTTTATGAAATTAACCCAAAAAAATGTACTAGTCTCTTTTTTTTAAGTTCCAAAACAATCATATTAAGAGCTGCTTGGCGAGTTGGTTGGTGGCGTGGCGTAGATTATAAGCTGTGAAAGTGAAACAAACCAAAAACCTCAAGAACTCACCCTTTTTGTTCTTGTAATGGATCCAGACGCAGTAGCCAAGGCCTTTGTAGAGCACTACTACTCTACTTTCGATGCCAACCGCGCCGGGTTAGCCAACCTATACCAAGAGGGTTCCATGCTTACCTTCGAGGGCCAAAAGGTTCAAGGCGCTCAAAACATCGTCGCTAAGCTCACCAGCCTTCCTTTTCAACAGTGCCAACACAGTATCACCACCGTCGACTGTCAGCCCTCCGGCCCCGCCGGCGGCATGCTTGTTTTCGTCTCCGGTAACCTCCAACTTGTCGGCGAACAGCACACCCTCAGATTTAGCCAGGCACGTCACTTTTTTAAAAATATATATTTTTTGATCCGTGATTGTTGTTTCTTTTAATTTGGGGTTTTAGGGTTTCGTGTTGATCTTAAATCGATCTTTTATTTCGATACACGTTTCCTTTCCTTTTCTTTTTTTTTTTGTTGATAAAATTGGGAGCTTTAGCCAACTGTGATTAGGTATTAGGGGTTTGAGGGATTTAATTTGTTCCGCTATTGGATTTGATCTGAGACTGTCTTTTGTATTTGGCTTCTTTTTGGTCTTTTGTAATTTTGTTATATGCACCGTCTAGATCTCAGGTTCTTGTCTTTGTGATCCCAGCTTTTCAACTTACTGTAAAGGTCTTAACTTGAGTTGTTCTTTGCTATGTTTTATACGTAGTTGGTGGTTCTGGTTGACCCCTGATGGTTTTGGTGGTGAAATATCTTATTCGAGACTATTGTTTGATTAGTTACAATGTGAATTCTTTTGCAACTTTGAACAGAATGATCTGGTAGCATTGCCTTGTGATTTGTTGTATGGATATATCTTTAGTAGATCATGACCTACTTGCTTGGTATTATTCTATATGCTGTAAAGACTTACTTGGTATGAGACTTTTTCTCTGTTTATACCCTTTATTTTTTATTGTCATTTTTTTCTTAATAAGTTTTCTTCAGAAATTAAAGTTTGTGATACATCTCAGTAGCTTTGCAGAATGAACATACTTCCTGCAATCATGGTGAACAATTTATTATCGAAATTATATCTCCTTGTGCATGTAATTTAGGTGGTGACTGGTGAGTGTGTGGGGAGACGTACTGGATGTTCTGAATCTGAGTCTAAATGTTCATTTGAGATATACCTTCAATTAGTGATTCGATATTTTACTTCTGAATGGAAAAGTCCTTCAGATGGATAGACTCTATGATTCTAAAGCATATTTATAAGAGTAATGGTCTGGGTAGAAGTGTTTAAGGGAAAGACATAATGACACTATCATAGTCTAGTTATGCTCTTGGCCTGTGAACCGAAAGTTGAGTACATAATCAAACATTATATGGACTTCAAGCTTCACAGCGTCAAACATTATATGGTTATTTCAACCGATTTCCTTTCATAGGACATTGTTAATACCTGTTATACCTACAGTACTTTACTTTTCTTAGATCTACTTTCTGTTTAATTTCTAAATTTTTGCAGCTGTACTCTAGGACCATGTGTAAAAGCATTTGGATTTACTTTCTAACTACAATATTCTTGTCTCAGATGTTTCATTTAATGCCAACACCCCAGGGAAGCTTTTATGTCTTCAATGACATATTCCGGTTGAATTATGCATGAAGAAAACATGAGCCACCCAATGTCTGAAAGGCCTAAATGTCCAAGATGAAGTCCGCTTCTTTGTGTTGAGTTTTGAGTCATTTCCAAATGAAAATTGGGACCTTGGTTGATTATGCCTAATGTTCCATTGTGTCTTACTTGCTGTCTTCAATGTTCAGAGTCTGCCATGTTGTGATTGATTGAGTCAACCGTCGCAAGGAATTGGATATTGAAGGTTTTGGAACTTCACAATTTATTGAAGTTTGTCATTACTCTAAATCTTGATCTTAAGATATTTTGGGGCGTGGCTTCACTTCTCTTTTACCGCAAATCATAATTTTGGCTTTTATTTTTCTAACGAATTTTTTTATTTGATTATTAATGTTAATAGTTGTTTTATTATTGATAATAATTAAAATTAAATAAAATTCACAGAATTTTAAAATAAACTATAAAATTATATTATATCAATCACAATTCTTTTAAATTATTATTAATATTAAATGATTAAAAAAATAAAAAAATGTTTACCAACTTTAAAAGAGCATCACAAATCCTTTAGATGATCTATAGACAATACATGTATTGGTGTTGTGGTACGTTGTTAATATTTATTTTAAATATATTTTACTTATTAAATAAAAACGTTTGAATTTATATATTTTAAGATATTTTAATTTTAATTATATTTATTAATAAAATTATTAAATAAACTTAAATTATTTATAATTTATATTTATAATTAAATAAATATGTAATATTTATTAAATTATTTAAAATAAAGTATATTAAATTGATAGTAAACATATTGTTAAAAAAAAAGAAAAAAATACTTTTTATTATTTCATAATTTTTTTGAAAACAAACGAACTCTTCGACTGAAATGTCGAGGCTGTGAATTTCGATCAAATTACCATTTTCTTCAGTCAAAGTTGCATCGAACATTTATTCCCAAGCACTGGATCGTGACTCTTTGAGGCATCCCACTCTTTCCCATATCATACGACTTAAGACTTACTTTTCGCCATTCAAGCCCAAATCCACATGCGGGATCTCTGGCATGTTGAGAGCAGGAAGATAAGCTGCTTCTGGGGATTGTTGGGTAGAAGATGAGTTCTGTTTCTCTGCTTCTTGGATATTGGTTACAGGATTTTTCACCAACCCACTCAGCAAGCTTCCAAAGGATTGAAATGGGTGGCTCAATCCATCCTTAACTTTCAGGATCAGTGACAACTCTGAAACTTGCCACACAACTGTAAGCACGATCATTACCGATAACAGGCAGTGAGTTACCGTGTTTTGCCGCTTCAACTTTCTAAGCTCTTTCACTATCTCCTCTCCACCATCTGATCGACCCGCCTTCTCATCTTCCTTCAACGCGCTGCCGACGAGACTCTCCGCCGTCTTCTTTTTAGAATTCTCAGAGCTGGCATCTTCTTTTAACGACTCAAGCTGTTACCATACGCTAACACTTATTGATAGATCTTTCCATCCAAAACATTTGTCACGTGTTAACGTAGATTTCATCGAAATCTCATAGCGCAAATACTAAATATTTCAGATTCATTTGGCTTTCCGTTTCTCAGAAACTCATAATCAATTAATCGCCGTTAAAGAAAACCAAAAAGATAAATAACGAAAAGAAAAGTTGATCAGCTATTGAATAAGATAACTGTTTAGATGAGTAGGTAACGGTATGAATGAACTAAATTACTACCTCAGCAAGCAATTTGGAGAGGAGAAGCTGATCGTTCTCGTCATGGGTCAAGAGAGCATTATCAGCTTCATCATTTTCCTTCTCTGCTAACATTTTCTTGATTGCCTGATCGAGAAGCTTCAGCTTCTGACGTGATTCCATGTTTTCTTTTTCCTTTACACAAAAAAATCGACAACTTAATAACAGAAAGAAAGGGAAAAGATGGGCTTTGTTTGTCCACAAAATGCTCTTTACCGATTCAGGCTAGAAGTCAAAACTCCATAACTCACAACTAACTACCCAGTTTAGCCAAGTGTACATTGACACGTGGCCACTGCTACATCATCCCAACTTCAATTATGGCAGTAGCAAGTAAAGCATTCGTAATGCATCATGTTCCGATCCGGTTACAGTGTCTCATCTGTTCCCGTCTTAAAGAGCCGAACTGATATGTTTTAAGTTTCTATCTGAAATGATTTTCTGACTGCTAGCCCAAACATTTGAGATAAATTCTACGTATCCTTATTGCATCTTTACAAGATTAAGAATAACTCATCGGAAAAATACTTAGTAATTCATTTCTCGTACGGAGCAATGAACGTATACTGGATGTTGTGTCCCTTTTATCATTCACGATGCTTATCCTCATTCCAGCTCTTTGGAATTTTGCATTTTCTTCTTCTGGGTTTTTGTCCCACCTGATTTTTGGTTGAAGAAACTATCGTGTATCTACGGCCCCTTCACTTTCAGAACACAGAAAACCCAGTTCAAATTGTTTCATTCCAAAGTCCAAACCCAAGAAACAAGTTATGGACTTTTGGGCTCTGAAATTTCGAAGCACCGCTTTTAAGGGTCAGGAGGTAAACAGCTCCCTCCTTGTGCTTTCAACGATAGTACAGGTACACAAGTAAAAGCAGGAAACAAAGGCTTTTTGTTGATTGCACAAATCTACCTTGGACCCGAAGGTACTCTCTCTCGTTTTCTCATACGCTTTGTGTCTGTTTGAACGTGTTTCTATCCGTTTGCTTGGTTTGAGTATTTGCTCTATTGAACATCCGATTTCAAGTTCATTTTAATCGGCGATCATTTTCCTCAACTCTTGCTGCTTTTGAATCTTGTGTTCCAAACTTGATTGTTTTCAGCATTTTGAAGATCACATGTTAAAACTTACTCTTGCTCTTCGACCTATCCCTGTTATTTTTACGATCTAAGTTTATAGGTTTTTGCTTACACAGTTAGATTTTAAACATTTGAAGTTTTTTTTCTGCTATTAATTTCTCTTTGTAAGTAACAATCTACAGGTTTACAATATTATTGAAAAACTCTGAATATTTTTTATGCATACAGAGTAGCCTATAAGGTCAATCTTGTGACAATGTTCTCCTCTTATATTTTTCAATCTTTGACCTTGCTTTCATGACTTTATAGCTCCTTTCTAAGTTTTGTAGAAGCTTAAGAATTTCTTTTATTTCTTATTGATAGAATTGAATCCTATTCCTATACTTATATGTCTGTGCATTTTTTTTTATTTATCGTGACTGCTTTCATGCTATTCATTTTTCTCTTGCCATTGTTTAGGACCTTATTGGACTTGTCTTATATAGCTTGTATTGGGTGTTAGGATACGAGTGGTTACTTTAACTTTTGATGATAGTAGTAGAGCTGGTCTTTCAACGAGTTTTGTAATACCCAAATATCTTCTAAGAGGATATATGAATGCCACACAAAACAAACTCAAACATATCAAGATATTCCATAAATTTCTTGAAAATAAGGCAACACATTTCACATTCATAATTGTTGAGTTATATACAGAACATATCATACATATTATACTTATCAAAATACGTGTCTTAAACATAATCCATCCTATAATAAGGTTATTACAAACCATTAAACAAAATACAAACTGTCTCATATTATCATATACAACTCAAAAATAAACTCAATTATACATCTTCAAAAACAAAAGATATTCTTCTTGGCTACTGCGGTTGTCTTTTTCTCAGTCTTTAAACCTTCTTATTAGAACCTACACGGAGGCAAAACCATCGTGCTAAATATATAGCTTAGTGAGGAATAGCTAAATAAGATACATAATGGCGACTGTTTCTAACAGTCGTCTAACATTCACATACATTGAATCAAGTCATACTATAAGCAATCTTTAATTATGCAACTTAAAGAATAATCCAAACATTGCTTGCTTCATAACATAATATAATTCATCATAATAGAATTTCATTATTTCATAACAAAATATACAAATATCATAACAGGACATATTTCTTTCAGATCAGTTCATAATGTGTGTCAGATCAGAGCTTTAACTTGTATCAGAACAAAATTTAACTTGTATCATAACAAAATTTAACTTGTATCATATCAAAAATTAATTTACTTTGGAACTGAGCATATATCAGAACACAAAACAGGTTAGCCTACTAATCCTTTTTACAGAAGTGGGTAACGAGACCATAACAGAAGATACCATGATTGGTATTATAGAATAGGAGATACTTATGTCTCAGTATCAGAAGATACTGTTGTGTCAAATATCAGGAGACACCGGAGTGTCGATATAAGAAGACACCGAATTGTCAATATCAAGAGACACCTTAGTGTCATAGGAGCAGTTGCAGACTCTTCTAAACATGCCTATTTATTCACAACTAGGACTGAACAGTTTAAACAATCCATTTTAAATTTCATAATCACAAGCAAATAATGTAGTGTATAATATATGCCTTTAATTCATTTTTCTCAAGTTGAACATATTCACTCTCTGTTGACCAAACTCAATATATCTTATAAACAAAAGCATTTGCATCAATATATCAATAAAACATTAAGTCATTACATATTACATAACATCATAGATACTCCCAATTCACAAACATCTATATCCAATTCACATCACATAAAACCCTTGGAACACATTTGGATTTATAAAAACAAATTCATCTTGAACATACTATACATTTTAACATTAGACACATTATTTGTTACCCACACATTCCTTAAGTAATTACCTTAATTAACAATCCATAACTAAATTAACTATTACTCAATCAATCTAACATCATCTAGGTTCATTTTCAAGCTCAATTAAGTCCATTTAAACCACTATTAAGTATCTTAACCTTATATAGTCCAACAATTGTCTAAAACCAATATTTTCTAATTCCTAAATACTTCCCACGACCGTGGGAATAAACCTTATAAATCCTATGATAGGTTCACTCATCCCACAACCTCCAATTTGTTTCCAAAACTTGACTTCTTCACTTCCATTCGACACACCTTCACCAAAGTCCATCAATTTCATTTCAATTCCACCTTATTCATGCTTCAATACCTCATCAAATTTATGTCCAAACCAATTCAAAAATCATTCATAAAGTAGCTCACAATCATACTCTTTCATGCATAAAAATCCAAAGCAAAAGCTATCAACAACTATCATGTTCTAGACCTCAATTCATCATCAATTCAATACATATTCTATCCATTTCAAATATCACATAATTCATAACACAACATGCTATCAAGTTTAGAATTCCCTTTCCTTCTTAACTTCAAATAACAACTCCAAAGAAGCAAGCCAACTAGTCTTCCAAGCAACCATACACAGCTCCTAGACCAAGGTGCAAATTTTAGTACCAACAAAACAATAACACAGAAAATAGAAAGACTTACTTCTTGATGCAGTAACTTACAAATATTCCAAGTGAAGATGATCCAAAATCAAGAAAAATTCCAGAAGTTGAGAGGGAGTGAGAGGTTTTGGTGGTGAGAAGCAAAGGATAGAGAAAAGGCAGCAGAAACACCAAAATGTGCTGGAATGAATCTGCACTTGCCTAAACCTTTTGATGCAAGGTGTCCTCATTTTGATAGGGCATGTTACACATGAAAGTGTGCTACTTGTCCTTCAACGAAGTCATCTATATGTCTTCATATGTGGCTGCCAAATGTCACAATTCAATTAGGTCACTTGTCACTCAACCAATATTACCAAATGTCAATGCATCAACTATGTCAAATGTCACTAACTCATAGGCTTAGTCATTTCAATTTTCATGTACCAACTTGACTTGCCACTTGACAATTTTTCTAGTCTAAATGTATGATCCATTAAACCAAATTCCAAGTCATATGCAATTCTCAATCATATCATAACTTTTAACACCTATTTTACATGTACTTTCATGAACATCTAACATTCCAACTAGGGTACAATTTGAGGTCTTATAGTTTTGGAGTTAGGAGGAGAAAAGATATTGACATATTATGGATAAGTTCCTAAAATATCGCTATTACAGGGAAGTCATTAAAATTAGTAAAGATTTTAAATAAATATAAAATTCATATAGAGTGTATCTAGGAAACCAAGTGAATGGAGATTAAAGCAAAAGAGATCAATGGGTTAAAATTTTAGTATTCCAATTGTTCGAGACAACAGATTGATTTAAGTATCTTAGTTGTCAAGGAACTCATACATCATATTATAGGAGTAAAAATGACTAATAATAAGATTTTGTCCTTAAAGATTGTGGTGCAAGATGTTGTTTTCAATGTCACGTATACTTATACACCCCAAGTAGGGTTTGAAGAATAACTTAAGCATTAATTTTAACAAGGGCTAGATGAGGTGATTCAACATGTTCTCCTTAATGAGAAAGTCAATATAGGAGGAGACATTAATGGCCATATAGGAGTGACCTCAGATGGGTATTTGTGTACTAATGGGGGTTTCGAATACAAAGATAGAACTAATAGTGAGACTACTTTGTTAGACTTTTTCGTAGCATTTAATGCAGTGGTAACCAACTCGTTTTTCAATAAAAAATGAGGAGCACCTGTTGACTTTTAAGGGCAGAACTACAAAGACTCAGGTTGACTACTTCTTCATAAGGCGAAGTGATTGCAAAGATTACAAGGTGATATCCAACGCGTACTTGCCAACTCAGTATAGATAGTTGGTTATGGATCTTATAATTAAGGGTTAAAGAAAGTAGAATAGTTATCAAACGTGTACTAGAGTTAGATGGGGGAATATAAAAAGGGGGACATTAAGGAACAACTTAATGATAGAGTAATGTTTGGAGAAGAATGAAAGCTAAAAAGGAGATGCTAACAGGATGTGGGTGGAAGTAACAACTTTTTAAAGAATGTAACTAAGGATATCTTGGAAGTTTCTAAAGGATCGGCAGTAAAAAGGAGTCTTGGCGGTAGAATAAAGATATATAAGAAAAGGCAAAGATTAAAAAGGTTGTGTATCAAGCCTTATCGGATAGCAACACGGATGTAAAGAGGATAGTTAACAGAGATAGTTACAAGCTGTTATAAAAGATGTGAAGAAGATAGTCTTAGAAGTCAGCCTTTGAGAGATGATATCAATGATTGAAAACTAAGGATGAAGAAAAAAGTATATTTAAGTTGCAAGAGCTAGGAAACAAAAAGGAAGAGATTTAGATTCAATTCGTTGTATAAAGGTTGAAGCAGGACAATTGCTCATAGTTGAATATGACATCAAAAGAAGATGACAGAGATATTCTATAGCCTTTTTAATGAAAGTAGAGATGCCAATATTTTCTTGTATAATCTTAGCTTTTTGAGAAATATTGTAGCTTCATTTATTGCTACCAGATCACAAGAAAAAAATTAAAGGAGCTTTGAGGAAAATGAAATGTAGAAGAGTAGTAGAACTTGATGAGCTACACATAAAGGTATGGAAGAGCCTAAGAGAAGAGGATTTTACTTGGTTGACCAAGCTTTTTAATGTGATCTTCAAATCTGCCAAAATACTAAATTGGTGGAGACTTAGCACATAAGTCTCTCTCTATAAGAATAAAGAGTGCATCCATTGCTATAACAACTATATAAACATCAAACTACTTAGTTACTCTATGAAGTTATGAGAGAGATTGATTAAGAAAAGAGTGAGAAATGATGCACCTATCTTGTAAAACCAATTTGGTTTTATGCAAGGGAGGTCCAGGACAGAAGCTATACACTTCCTTCAATGATTAATGGAATATTATAGGGACAAACAGAGAGACCTATATATAGTTTTTATTGACTTAGAGAAGACTTATGACAAGGTATATAGAGAAGTCATGTAGAAGTATTTAGAAGTTAAAAGAGTTTATGTAACTTATATACGAGTCATTAGGGATAAATATGAAGGTGTTAAGCCTAGAATAAAGACAATGAAAGGATATACAATGATGCGGGGAAGGCTAGAAAAGGTTGGGGAAAGGTTGGAAAAGATTTGACGAAGTTTGGACAAGTTTTGGTCTTCTCGGGTAAAACTGGAACAGCAACGTTCAGATCCGTTTATGTGAAATAGAGGCAGAATCGGGGGTTAGTGTAGAAGGAAAAATTGTAAAACTTTTTGTTCTAATGAGTTTAGACACAAGAATCGAACGATTTGGTTAAGGGACGGGTGAGTTATGAGGGTTCGAAAGTAGACATGTCTGACTGGGATATGTTTGGACGTTCTGGGGAAAATTGGGATTTTTTGGAAAATAGAAGATGAAACGATACAAACAGGCTTTTGATTCTTCTAACTCATTTCTTGAAAGATGATTTGAAAAAAAAATCTCAATTTGGATATGGGAAGAATGATTTATGGCTGTTTGAAATTAGAACATTTTCTGGGCTCGTACAAGAATTTCTGGGGGATGAAGGCATAATTCAAAGTAGGATTGGAACAGTTTGTGAGATCGATTTCTAGAAATTCGAATTGGAGTTTGTTCTTCAAGGTGTCTACTTTCAAAGGAAATCAAAAATAGACAATTTGACTCACGGCAAGGCAGATTAGAATGGATTCACGAAAAACTGTGCAGATTTCCCAGTAAGGCAGTGTGATCGGAACAAGAATAAGATACGGATTATTTTCGGAAAATAATCAAACCCAATTGTTTTTTGGAAAAACAACAAAAAAAACCCAGACAATTTCTTGCCAACAAATTGAAGAAAAAAAAGCTCTCAATATTTTCTGAAAATTTTTGATAAGACTGGATTATTCCTTTTGCAAAGAAAATGACAAGTATAAAAGGAAAGTTTTGACTCTTGGAATAGCCATAAGGATTTCGGCCCTTCAAGCTCAAAACTGACCATACACACATTAAAACTCCTTTAAGTCTCCAATAACTTGAAAATGGGAGACCAAAAGGCTGGTTCAA
>JANZLC010000003.1:7985604-8015311 GCA_026413385.1 Erythroxylum gracilipes
TTGATTTAGCACAAGGAATGAAATGTGCCATTTTAGAAAACCTATCTACCACAACCATGACACTATCAAAACCCCTCATTGTTCTCGGCAAGCCTAGAACAAAATCCATACTCACATCTTCCCAAGGTTTTGTAGGTGTAGGCAAAGGTGTGTAAGGGCCATGGGCTTGGGATGTCATTTTAGCTCTACTACAAGTGTTGCAACCGGCAACTAACCTAGATACATCTCTGTACATCCCCGGCCAAAAGAAGTTTAAAAGGGCTAGCTCATAGGTTTTCTCTCTCCCAAGATGGCCAGCTAGTCCACCCCCATGGACTTCTCTTAAAATTACCTCCCTTAGTGAACAATTCGGCACACAACATGCACCATTTTTAAACAGAAATCCATCATGCAAAACAAAGTCCCTAAATGCACCATTACACTCAATAGTCCGAGAAAGAATTAGACCAAAATATTTATCACTCTCATACAAACCCTTTATATCATCAAATCCTACAACATGTGTATACATTGAATTTAATATTAGGAATTTGCGAGACAAAGAATCCGCAACAACATTTGTGGTCCCTTTTTTATACTTTATGACAAAGTCAAACGATTGAAGAAACTCAACCCAAGTGGCATGTTTTTGGCTCAAGTTAGCTTAACTTTAGACGTATTTGAGTGAATCATGATCAGTGAAAAGAACAAAAGGATTGGCAAGAAGATATGGCCGAAAATGCCGAACAGCCCTAACAATTGCATAAAACTCTTTATCATATGTAGTATATCTTTTCCTAGCATCATTGAGTTTTTCAGAAAAGAATGCAATTGGTCTACCCTCTTCGCTAAGAACAGCCCTTATGTCTATCCCACTTGCATCACATTCAAGTTCAAACGGTGCACTAAAATTAGCAAGTCTCAAAATAGGTGCCTTTGTGATCAAATTTTTCAAAGTCCTTAAAGCTAGAGTGGCTTGAGGAGTCCACTTGAACTCACCCTTTTTCATACATTCAGTTATAGGAGCAATTATAGTACTAAAATTTATGATAAATCTCCTATAAAAAGAACAAAGGCCGACACCACACGTGGAGAAGTGGATGGTCTAATGAAGCCACGGTCTAGCAAGTCATCAACAATGTTCCTCAATGCTTCACCCTCTTTTGGACTCATACAGTAGGATTGTTTGTGTGGAATAACCGCTCCCGGAATAAAATTGATTTGATGTTATATGGATCTCAAAGGGGGCAGCCCCTTAGGAAGTTCTTTTGGGAACACAGTTGGATACAAATCAATCAACTCTTGAACTTCTTGTGGAATGGGAGCTCTCGGCTTCTTCTCATCTTCCACACCAATTAGATTAAAGCTAGGCAACTCATCTCAGATTGCCTCCCTTTCTTCAACACTAAGCAAAACTTGCTCCTTGTCAACCTTTGCAGGTGTAACCGGTTTCAATGGAGTTAGAATAAACCTCCTGCCCATATGGTCTAAAGTGTATGTATTTGCCCTTCCTTGATGGCTAACATCTCTATCAAATAGCCAAGGCCTTCCCAAGAGTAAGTGGCAAGCACTTATGGGAATTACATAGCACCAAACTTCATCTTTGTAGCCACCTATAGCAAAAGGCACCAAACATCTTCTTTGGACTTTTATCTCATGTTTCTTGTCCAACCAAGTGAGCGTCTATGGATTTGGGATGGGCTCGGTTTTGAGCTTCAACTTGTCAACCATCTCATTTGACATAACGTTCTCACAAGCACCACTATCAACTACTACCTTACACTTCTTACCACCGGTTATGCAATGAGTGTGAAAGAGGGATTTCCTCCTCCAATCTTCTCCCCCATGCTCACTATTCAACAATCTACAAATCACCAACATCTCGGCCTCAATGTTTTCACTATAAGCATACTCGGCTTCAATCTCCTTTGTTTCGGCCTCATCAACAAACTCCCCAAAAACTGCATTCTCCATCTCCAATTCAACTTCTTGATCAATGGCCTCCATCTCTTGAATGGTCATGATGGTTCGGTTGGGGCATTCGGATTAGAAATGGCCATAGCCTTGACACTTAAAGCATCTAAGCTTGGTTTTAGGCCTTTCTTGGTTTTGGCTATTTTGTGGTGTTCTTAGGTTGTAGTATTTGGGAGTGAAGTTTGATGGTGAATTTGGATTAATGGCTCTCGGTTGTGACTGTGTTTGGCTTTGGGGTGATTTTTGGGAGTGGCTTGTGGCGTTTGTGGTGAGGTGGGACTCGGCCTAAATGGGACTTGAAGTGAGTTGGCTCTTAGTGGGAAAGTTTGGCTTGGTTTCGGTTTGGTTGTCTTCAAGTTGACTTCTCCCCAAAAGCTAGCCTCTTTGCTTCACTCAAAGAGTCAAATGGGTACACTTTAACAAAGTTTTGCAACTCCAAGTCAAGGCCTCTAACAAACCGAGCAAGTATGATCTCCTCACTCTCCTTTAAACCACACTTTCAACAAATATTGTTCAAACTCCATGACATAGTCTTCAACCGGTCTTCTATTTTGCTTCAAACTCATCATCTTGTCCAACATTTGTTGCCTATGTTGAGGAGGCACAAATGTTTCTTCAAGTTAAACCTTCATCCGGTCCCATGTAGAAATCCTAGGCAAACTGACCCTAACTCTCTTCTTTTGTACGGTATCCCACCATAAAGCGGCATAACTGTTGAATTTCATAGCCACAAGTTTCACTCTTTTTTCATCCGGAATATCCTTGAGCTCAAAAATCCTCTCTACGGCATACACCTATTCAAAATACACATCCGCATCAATTTTACCATGCAACTTAGGAATGTCTATCTTGATATTCAAATCATCATGTCTATCCACTCTCGGTTGTACTACATTCATAACAGGCCCTAAACGGCCTCCATGAATAGGACCTCTACCTCTCCTTCTTGGAGCAAAACTACCAATTCTTAGACTTTCGTCAAATTCAGATTTGTTTACCTCATCATCAAGTGGCTCCTCCACATTTTGGACAGGTTGTGAAGAACTACCAGGGGCGGAAAAAGAGCCCATCGTAGCATATGCAACCTCCTTGGCTTTGGCCACAACAGTCTCCTTGCGGAAGGCCTCAATACTAGCCATTTGGACGCTCATCTCCTCCAATTTGGCCATAATTTTCTCCATATCGCTTTGAGTCGGTCCGGACATGTGTGGGGACCTAAGACACGGCTCAGAGATTGGCTCTAATACCAAAATATGATGCCAGGAAGGCTAGAAAAGGTTGGGGAAAGGTTGGAAAAGATTTGACAAAGTTTGGACAAGTTTTGGTCTTCTCGGGTAAAACTGGAACAACAATGTTCAGGTCAGTTTCTGTGAAATAGAGGCAGAATTGGGGGTTGGTGTAGAAGGGAAAATTGTAGAACTTTTTGTTCTAATGAGTTTAGACACAAGAATCGGACGATTTGGTTAAGTGACGGGTGAGTTATGGGGGTTCGAAAGTAGACATGTCTAACTGGGATATGTTTGGACGTTCTGGGGAAAATTGGGATTTTCTAGAAAATAGAAGATGAACCAATACAAATAGGCTTTTGATTCTTCTAACTCATTTATTGAAAGATGATTTCAAAAAAAAATTATCAATTTGGATATGGGAAGAATGATTTATGGCTGTTTGAAGTTAGAGCATTTTCTGGGTTCGTACAAGAATTTCTAGGCGATGAAGGCAGAATTCAAAGGAGGATTGGAACAGTTTATGAGATTGGTTTCTAGAAATTCGAATTGTAGTTTGTTCTTCAAGGTTCTACTTTCAAAGGAAATCAAAAATAGACAATTTGACTCACGGGAAGGCAGATTAGAATGGATTCACGAAAAATTGTGCAAATTTCCCGGTAAGGCAGTGCGATCGGAACAAGAACAAGATACGGATTATTTTCAGAAAATAATCAAACCCAATTGTTTTGTGGAAAAACAACAAAAAACTCAAGCAATTTCTTGCCAACAAGTTGAAGAAAAAAAAAAGCTCCCAATATTTTCTGAAAATTTTTAATGAAATTGGATTATTCCTTTTGCAAAGAAAATGACAAGTATAAAAGGAAAGTTTTGACTCTTGGAATAGCCACAAGGATTTCGGCCCTTCAAGCTCAAAACTGACCATACACACATTAAAACTCCTTTAAGTCTCCAATAACATGAAAATGGGAGACCAAAAGGCTAGTTCAACACAGTCAAAGCGAAACAACAAACAAACCAATCTGAAAATATAAAATGTCAACCGACCAAAACAATAATACAAGCCGGACCAAATACATCAATCATATAATATAAAGTCTTAAATAGCATAATGTAAAGTTTTCAAATGTCAATTTTAAGGAGCTAAAATAGCTGCCTTGTGATCACCAAATGGGGAGAAATTAGCTTGGAACTTAAGCATCAAATCCAACCCAACTTTACCTTGTTCTTCACCCGGATCCTCGTCTTCAACTTATGCCTCATTTGCTTGCTCTTGTTCACCAAAACCCATGTCTTCAACATCCTTGAAAGCTTGTGGGGATGGTCCTCCATCATACAAAGTATTTTTCTATTGCTATCAGGCTACATTAAGGATTCTCGTGAAGCCCCTTCCAGTTTATAATAGTTATGGATGAGTGCACCAAGAATATTTAAGGGGATATGCCTTGGTGTATCTTATTTGCTGATGACATTATTTTAGTGAATGAAACAAAATAGGGTCTTAGTGTCAAGCTTGAACTTTGGAAGGATAGGATAAAGTTGATTAAATTAAACAGGACTAAGCCTAAGTACTTAGAGTGTAACTTTTCAGATCACATGATTGCATTCAATGTGGAGATAAAGATTGGTTCAAAATATATACCACAAAAAATTGTTTTAAGTATCTGAAATTTGTCATCTAAAGTAATAATGAGATAAATAACAACATACTTCACCGTATCAAATCAAGGTATCTTAAATGAAGTAGCGCATCGGGAGTTTTATGTCAAGAAAATACCACTCAAGCTAAAAGATAAATTTTAATATTTAATAATTAGGTTGGCTACGCTCTATGCTGCAAAGTTTTGGCCAATCAAACATGTGCATAGTTATAAGTTAATACTGGCAGAGATGAGGATACTCATATACAGTCTTACAAGAAAAGATAAGGTCTGAAATGTAGTGGTAAGAAATAAGTTGGAGGTGACTAACATTAATGGTACATTAAGGAAAACAAAACTTATGTCATTTGAACATGTTAAAAAGAGCTATCATAATGCTCCAACAAGAAGATACTAAAAAATTGTATTTAGAAATTGTTAGACAAGAAGAAAAAGACCTAAAAAGAATTAATAGAAGATGATCAAATATGATCCGACTCTATTAGAACTTATTGAAAACTTAGCCTTCAAGTTTTAACAAACTAGAGTAAAAGATTTTACATTGAATCTTTTCTTTAAATTCTTATATTTTGTATTTAGGCTAAATAAAACAAATTATTTTATTTATTTGTTTCTTATCTTTTCTCTTTCAATTATTTGTTTTTCTTTACTTATTTGTCTCCTTTTTTGTCTATTTATTTATCGACTTATTTATATTTTGATTTTTTTTAATTTAATTTTGATTTTTATTTTTAAGCAAGTTTGTTTATGTTTATTTTCTTTAAACTATTTTCACTTTTTCTTTTTCATGTAAATCAATCAAAACTAACTTCTCTACTAATTAAAAATAAATTTGCATACTTCTAACTCTCCCAACTACGCATTCGAAATTTTTGATCAGTCATTATTGTTGTTGATGATCTCGATTGTTTACACCGAAAATAAAGTAACTTATAATTTGTACGAGAATAATAATCTCAACCTATCAAAAGCCATTTACACCAAATACCAATAAGCATTTACAGACAATACGAGAACATGACGCAACTACGAAATCAGGCAATTTTTCAGTGAACCCTATGTTATATAGCCTTCTAAGTAACTTCTAATTTGTACGAGAATAATAAAATCAACTTATCAATGCCCATTTACACCAAATACCAATAAGCATTTACAGACTATGAGATCATGATTCAACCATGAAATCAGGCAATTTTTCAGTGAACGCTACGTTATATAGCATTCTGGCATGCACGACTACGAACTGTATGCACTTTACTAGTTTGTCCCTCTACTGGAACTCAAACAGCTCGTCCTTTTCCATGTCAGAGACATCATCCACAGATGTTAGTGTAGCTGCTTCGCTCGAATCACCAAGTTCAGCCTGCAAGAATTGTCCAACTCACGATTACGGCAACCAAAATTTTCAGGTGCCAATTTGAGAAGTTGAACTGTACAGTAAATATAGGAAATCGGATTTGTCACTTCATTGTTTCCGCGCATGTGAGGTTCAATTTGGTAAAATATTGAATGACATTGCCATTCACGAAAATTGATATTTTGATAGCATATACTGTGAAGGTATTTTATTCCACTGAAGCCCTCACCGTTATTTACCAGATTCTCTGCCATAAGCAGGTGCATGATACAATAAACCAAAAAGATGAGCTGCAGAAAAGTGTTAAGCCTGACATTTACATGCATTTCAAACCAAAAAGTTCACATGACTAATTCCTATGGCCAACGTAATCAAGAGTAGTGTCTTCACTGATGCAAACAGTTAGTAGGACCAGTGCTCCATTCCCCAAATTTCATGTCAACAGGAGTTTACCGTACCTTAGCTTGGTAGCATCTTTCCAGCATCCGATGGTACTGCTGGCGTGCTTCAGGAGAATCAACCATGTTGAGAACACGATGGACAGCCTCATCAATAGCTCCATCTACCTTCTGTTTACGGAACACCTTGAGAATATCTTCATCTTCGCTGCTTTCATCAAGATGCTCTGTCTCATTCCGGAAGCCTCGCAAACCAACTCCTTTACGACGCCACCGCAGCACAGCCTTGTCCATAATTCCAACAGCCCAACAAATTACCTTGTACTGCTTCCTAACCCGATAGCCTCTCATGTGTGCCTGCCAGATAAAAAGGGCATGACCTTTAGTACATGACCTCTCAAGTTTAATATTTGCCATGAGCCACACTGTGCGTAGGATATGCAAATTTTTGCGAGTTAAAGTTCTATTTGCTCTACATACATAAAACTGAAGGTTGTTAACAATTTATGAGCATTAATCTTTCTTTTTTTCCTTCAGGCACATAGAGAGTATTTACTGGAGCTGAAACATGAGAAAGAAAAAGAAAATAACTAGTACCTGTATCTTCACAACTTTTTGTCGTAATGCAAGAAAATCTTTGCGACTTTTCCATCCACGATACTTCTTCTGTATAGACAGAGCGGCTGAATTATAATCTCGAGCACTACCAAAGGCCATCTTTGTTGCCACGGAGAGCCCTGGAATATCACCATAGACAATACCATACTCATCTGTACTAATAGCAGAATTAGATTCTCTCTGCTGACGCTTTCTAAAAGAATGTGCTCGGAAAGCAGCCTGTATCCGTGCAGCTGCCTGAGCTGAATTACGAACAGCAGCTAAGGTTTGTTTCATTGACGCCTGATCTTCACCAGCAGCTAAGCTCATAGTTGAGATGCTATTTACAGTTCCTTCTGCTTGGACCTCAGCAGATCCTTTAGAAAGCTCAGTTTCTTCAAGTCTGAGGGAAGAAAGATGGCTAGTCAGTGCCACCTCAGAAAGATAACCTGCGAGTCCCTTATGCCCACTCGTGGCAGCAATAAATGCTGGGGTTTTGCCAACAGGGTCTTGTGGATTAGGATCCGTCACAGCTCCAGCTGATGCACCAGAAGCTAAAAGAGCCGCAACCATATTTTCCCTGTTGTACAGAATAATCTACATCATTCAAGAACTTGTACAAATCTAACCATTTGAAATAAGTTTTACCAGATTTAAACTTGTAGATTAGGAACCGATCTGTTGTTTTAGTTCATAGTTAAATTATATCCCTCCAGCTGTCCTTGGAAACTAGTTAAGCATTATAACTTCTGACATTCAAAGATTCTGAACACTGATGCTCGTTTGTTTCAAATATAACGTCCTTAACAGACAAAGATTCAAATAAAGATTGTTCATATGCAAGAATAAAGTTCTGGTTTACCTTCCAAAACGTGCAGCCCAATGAAGTGCAGTCCACCCATTAATGTCACGGAAATCTATACTGACACCTTTACTAAGAATTGGACTCAATGCCCACTCGAAGCCCAACCCAGCAACCATGTGTATAATTCCTTGCTCTTTCTTGGACAAGGAACAACCAGAATCATCATGTCTTTCTTTGGACCTAGAAGAAAGCCATTGACACAATTTGTCTTTTACAAGCTGTTGCATAAGCCAGTCAATAGTGCTTGACGAGGTTCCAATGCCAAATAAAAGAGCCTCTATGACATGACCCCATGATTCATCATTTGCTTTCAGTTTTCTAAGCAAATGAATTCCAGTTTCCAAGCTTTCTCCTTTCTGTACAGGGGAATCGGACAGAAGCAACTGTACAAACCTGACAAGTAACAATAGTTCTTCTGGACTCTTGGTTGCTTCCACTGGGGATTCATTACAGTGACAACAACTAGTAGCTTTAGCTCGATAGTCAAACTCTCGGATCTCACTGCAGGCCTCCCTATTGCCAGCAGTAATGCAGAGACTGACCTTTCCAGGAAGGTGAGGAGGAGCTTCACAGCGGATAACTCCTTCCTGAACGATTTGAAGAGGGACCTCAGTGTCACCAAACATGCATGCTAAAGCAGATTCTGATGGATCACAAAGAAAAGACCCAACAATGATTACCTGCATAAAAAGAACTCAATCTCATTAAGTTTCCTCTATAAAAACTGATAACTGAACCTAACTCACTCTAAAAGACGCCTTAAGAAGAAGAGGATGCCCAAGCATTAAAAAGCTTGATATGCTCATGCCCCTAGTTGTTGTGGGACATGAACACATTTAACACACCCAAGAATGAATACTGGATGTGTGAAGTTTGCAGAATTAAACATGTATGGGTAGCTGAACATCAAAATAGGGGTGACGCTGATATCATGATAAATTGGGCCTAACTCCGCCCCAAAAGACTCCTCAAGGGATTATGCTCATGCTCCTACGCACTCAACAAAGACAACAAAGGAAAATGTAGCCACTAAAAATGCTCGTGCTCATGCTTATGCTTATTCAATCACTTGGAATCGCCCTATAACTTCATACCTAGTAGGAAAATGGAGAAGCATTTTTGTTAAATCTAGTATTCTGCTGAGTAAAGACAGAGAGAGCCCATTTCTCTAGTTCATAAAAGCAACGATTAAGCAGGTTCTTTAGTGTCAACTCACAGCAAAAAAAGTAATAGTGCAGCAAAGATTTCAAGAAGACAACCAAGATGCAACATACTTTTGTAGCCTCAGTAGGATAACCCCACTCTGGGGATATGTCATGGATTCTGAACTTCTGTTGTTGTGCAAGAGTCAACCTTGAGCCAACTTCAATAGGCAGTTGGGTATCCTCATACAACATCGCAAAGCAGCCAGAACTGATGTCGTGAATTTCTGGACTCAAAGAATAGGGTGACATTTTGATGCTTTCAAGTTCTTGAGGTATTGAAGTAGAAGCTGATAACATATGAGAATCGTCAAAAATGTCACTAGCTAATGAAATTTCTGTATCAATAACTATTAAAAGCAGTGGACATACAGTTTCCAACATCATTCCCATTGAAATTTTGCCAACAAGTTTGTTCTTCACCGGTAAGTTCGTTGCTCAAAGTAGAATGGGGCTTTTCCTGCTATAGAACATGAAATGGATGTAGTAACAAAACCTGAAACCAGGTCTGCATGAAAAGAAACAAACTAGTTTCCTAAAAACTGAAAAAAATATAAGCACATGCCACAAATTGAAGAAAACACTGAAGCAAATAACTCTGAAATATACGAGGTTCATTTTATCCAAGTGTTTCACCTGGAAATCAATTGGTGATAAAGTGTTACATGATTCCAACATCTCATCCCAGGATAAGGATTCTTTATTTCCATCTTTGTAATCATGAGAATAAGACTCCTGATAGGCATCACAACTACCTAGAAACGATAATCACTACTATCAGCTCTTTCAGTTCATCTTTCAATAAACAACAAAGAAAAGTAATGAACAAAAGCTCCATACGGTCAAATCCAACTAGCATAAGACTGACACACAGTTGAACTTAGTTGAGCAAAGAAAAGAAGAGATGAGAAAGGTATACTTATATGTAACAATTCAGTATTAAGGATATTTATTAAGTAGTAACGCTTGAGCAACAATCTGAAAAGAAAGAATATAATAGGTAGATCAAATAATTTAAAAGAAAAGATGTATGCTAGATATTCTAGCATATATGATTTAAGTAGAAGTTTAAAACCTGCCCACAGGTAAATTTAAAATTACAAACCTCCATCCTGAAGGAATTCCATATTGTTTGCTTGCAGTTGCATCCCACAACTCTGGTTGCCTACAATATATCCTGGTTTATCTTGAGAAGTGACAGATTGATATTGCTTGGACATCTCTCTTCCATGTTCCAATAGTTCAGAATTATTTATGGCCCCTTGCTGACTGTTCAATGTATCAATATCTTTGATGCTCTCATCATTCAAACTCAACTGCTCTTCCAACTTCCGTAAAAATTGACTAACTTCAGTTCTAGGAGAACTAGCTAACTCTGACGTATAGTCTACCCCACCATCTTTGATGACTCTTTCAGAACTAACTTCGGCATACCCTGGGCTATACAATTTCTGGTGGAGCTCCAATCTATCACCCACCGCAGAGGTTAATCCCTGATTTTCAGTGGTATAAGAGCTTGGACTAGGAACCAAAGTAGAAGATGATGCTGGTGACAACTCTGCAGTAGATGCAGGAGATGGCTTTCCCTATAGACATAAAAGTAACCACCATATAATTTAAAGCTCAAAACAATTTTCTTCCAGAATGTCAAAATGTAAATTAACAGAAGTATTTTGTTGTTTAGATGGACCAAAAAAGTTTAGCAACTTTGACAATCAACTCGTTCCAACTTCCGTCGGAACTGAAGAGTCTAGATAATAAACTTCGAAACATCACCATCAAAGCCCATAAATACTCGATATTTACATTAGTTTCTGAGAACTAACCTCAGTAATCTCCCTATAATGGACAAGAACAATGTGCTCGTGCGCCCTATAAAAAAAAATGAGTTATAAGCAAATCCAAAAAGGAAATAACCATCTTTGTCTCATTCAGTTTAAAGATAATTTTCCAATTATCTGAATAAGTCACCCGTCCAATTCCAAGATTTCATAGTCTCTCTCAGCACTTCTTCGAGATCAAAGGCAATAATTTATAAACTAAGAAAATAGCACCAAAAAATATAGGCATACATACGGGTCCAGCATCCAGTAGCTTCTTCTCTGAAAATTTGGGTTCTGTTCTCCATGGGCGTAATAACAATTTAAAGCTTCAACATTACCCACCTAGCAATGAACAAAAATGCATCAACTCCAGGAAAAAAGATAAAAGAGTAATACACTTGCAAACACACAAACAGACATAAATTATGTCCCTAAACACTAAATTAAATTCCTAAACCACCCAGCACATCTATTTCCTTCATTTTCCATAGTGACAGATGGATCATATAGAAAACCCAAGATATCCAAACTCATTGAGATATAAACCTTAAGTCGCTCGTGCGCCTCTCCAACGGTTCTTCCATCTTTCTTTTTACGCCAATTATGACCATCTCTACGGAAAAACCGAGTAACCCTCTTGTTGAAAAGAAACACCGATCCACCTAGTAAAATATTAGCAAAAATGATAGTTAACCCAATTACCAACAGAACAACATTGGCACTGAAAACGGGCATATAAAAACAAGGAACATACTACTAGGCTTATGCACAGGCTCTTGGGTGAGTTGGTACTTTCCTTGATTCTGTAAAATTGACAAGACCTCTGGTGGCTTCAGCCACCTCGCCTGTGCTTCTTGAAACAGCTTATCTATATCATCTCCTGAGATTTATGAAGAAAAGCACAAAAAGTTGCTTCTTGGTAAAAGTAACTTAGTTAAGAGAAAAAAAAATTCTCATGAAGAAGACAACAGAAATTTGAAATTTAGTTTAGTAAACTGTCACCTGATTCCGACATGTCGGAAAAATTGGGGAACTTCAATAATTGGAGAGAAATGACACGACTGAATGAGTTGTTACTTGTTACATGTGACGAATCGACTAGTAGAACAACTGCAGCTGCTTGGAGCTGAAGACGAAAAGCTGAATCGAAACTGTGGATGCGAGAGGGAGGGAGAGGATTTGTCGTCTGATATTGAAGCTTAGATCGTTTTGAGAGAGTCAAGGCTGGAGAGACGTGACTGGTATAAGAAAAAGTGAAAAACGACAAGATGAAAGTAGGAGGAGCACAGGGGGAGTCATGGGAGCTCAGATTTTTTTTGGGTCTAATTTTACTCTTTGTAATTGCCAAAACGACGATTATTTAATTTTATATAATAATTAAAATAATATTATCTTAAGCATTAAATAGAGTTAGACATTATAAAATTAAATAGAACTAAATATCATAAAATTAAACGTCATATTAGGCATTAAATAGAATATTAAACGGAGGGCGTTGACACATGGCCAGATACCTACCACTGCTATACTACTACAGTGGTCTAGTCTACTGAAGCATAGAGCATAGCATGCTTCATTGATTACACGTTGATTAAGGTAACAAATAATTTCAACTGCTTCCGTTCCGGCGATCTTCACTCAATTTGCTGAGGCTACAGTACACTCCTCTTATTTAATAAATGGGATCTTCGTAATTCAATAAACAAAAATCAGGAATTGTTCATATTAAAAGCTGTTAAGTGGGCATTTCCGTAGTAAATACATGGTCGCCTTAAACAATTGTCGTACACATCTCGTGGGTTGTGGCAAGTCAATAATAAGGGGTTGCAAAAGTAAGTTGATATATATATTAATCACGTACAAAACGTGCTATTATAAACTAGGGACTTTACATATATGCAATTCAATGTTTTTTTTCTGTTTACAAAATATATTTTAGGGGTTTTAATTATAAGAAAGTACTTTTAAGTCATTCACACTCAAACTAATTCTTGTTTGAGTCGAATAGGTCTCTTGTGAGAGACAAAACTGACTCTAAATTTTAAACGATTACATACATAAGGACAGTTTGAACCTACGACTAACTCCTTACCCTGAAATTTGCAATTCAAAGTCTTTCCTGTTATGAATAAAATCCACCTTTGTGATCTAATGTGAAACGTCTTTGGATTTACTTTGAATCCATCCTTAGATTTTCAGAGCTGGGAAGTTACGTCGCCAACTTGGGGTGGGTCCGACTCCAAAGTTTCGAGTCTGACTTTTCTTTCGACGTCCTCTTTGAAGTTTCCCCAAGGTCCTTCTGATTGGTGTCCCTACTACGTGTGAAATTTCGCCACAATTTTCCGGAACTGCTTTAGAACTTGGCACAAAGCTTACAAAGTTAATCAATCAAATCATGAGAGTGACACGCTCATCCATGGACCTTCGGCGAAATTTCAAGACATACTTTTCAGTTGTTCCTTACCACCGTCCCTCCAACCATATCATATTCTAATTAACACATGAAATATAGAAAGATGAAGGATAACTATTTCAGATAATTTTTAAAATTACATAAATCCTTTAATATATTATATTAAATAGTTTTTATATAATATAACAACATTTCTTTAATTTTATTAATATTATTCTTACATATTTCTCACAAAATTAAAATATATCAATAATATCAACAACAACACTAGCTAACACGGTAAGTCTGAAAAAAATCTTTAACTAAAAATATATATAGATCTTAAATATGAAATATATAAATTTTAAAATATTTTTAATAAATATATTAAACTAATATAGTAAATTATATAATCTAGAATCACTTCATCTTATAAGAGGAAGACATGGATTCATATATCATATGCACGATAAAGCAACAGAAGTGTCGGAATCTAAATTCCAGCTTATGATATCCCAAAAAGCTCAAATGCATGCATAAACAGATTATATGAATATGGCATAACAGTACATGTACCTTTTGATTCTCTTCTTTTCTTGATTCTTCTCCTTGTTTAGGTTGTTGCAAACACCAAACCCTTCCTTGATCATTCAAGAACATGCAAAGATGAAGAAGAAATGTGTAAGGGTGGTTAGAGCATCAAACTATATGAGTTCAAGTAGATGCTCTAATGGAGAGAAAGATCAAGACTATGTTGCATGCACATTGATTCATGCAACAATTGTATAAATTGCATGAATAAGACTCAAGACACTTCTCTCTAACTCTAAAACTCTTCTAGACATCTTATTTTCTCACTTAAGTGTGTTTGTGACTAGTTTGCTTTTGTATACAGAAGTGAAAAACTCACTTATGTACATTTGTCGAGCCTTTGGTCACGATCGTGGCCTACTTAATTGACAGTCTCGTCTTCGGTCACGATCATGGCCTACTTAAAAGCAGCCATACACACTTTGTTTTTCATCCGATCTTTTATGTGTGTGACCCTTAGGTTTTCGGTTATTTTGGGCACTTGAATTAACTCTTAATCCAAGCAAATCGTAGATAGTTTCATGCCACTTAAATTAACTCTTAATTCAAGCAAATCATGAAGGGTTTTATGATATCAATTTACCGAAATATAATTAGATTAACACACAAACTCTTTAATAATTAATTATCCAACTTACGAACCTTTTCACAAACAATTACCGCGTAATTTGTCCTTTCACCATACTATACCCCACTTGGTTTGGAGTATGGGTTATGTGTCAACTCCCACTAGACTGACTACGTCATATTTAATCCAAGTGATGTTAGTTCTTATCCTGGGATCTCATTACTTTATGTGTCATTGAAGACTCTCTTCATGACATATAACTGCTCTGACCAGAGACTCCTTAGTAATGACCCTGACAAGAGGCCATGGATATCATCTCCTTTTATCAGAAGTGGTGAATCATTTATTAGCTACCCAATTACCTTCGAATACCAATAGTTGTACCCAATCACCATCCTATGAGTGATCTCGTCTTGAGGCAATAAGGAATGATATCAAAGCAGAGGATCAGTATCCAAGATATCATTGAGTACCTCAAGTCTAAGGATATATGCATCATTGCTATGAAGAAATTAATCATTAACATTTGATAAATCATTCGTATGATAATCTTATAACGGGTCATCCGATGTACTTACAACTCTTAGTAAGCATCCTCATGTTAACTCTAAACATCTCATGCTTATAGTTTGTGAGTTCCACTGTTTGATCAAATCAATGAGTATAACATGTGCTAGTCTATCAGGATTAATAATGTCCTATCTTATTAATCATAAGATAGGACATAATTGCACATTAGATATTAACATAATTGCACATGATAAGTATCTCATCATCATGATCTCATCATGATTTCCTTCATGCTATATTTTGTATCATGGACTTTATTAATTCGATTTACGATCGACATCAATTCATAAATAAACAAACATCAAATTAATGAAAAATTATCTTTCGCTTTATCAATCAAAATAAGGTTTCTACAAAAGTGCTAAAAGTGATTGCCTTTAGAGCACTACTCTAACAATCTTCCACTTGCACTAAAGCTAATTGTCTTTGTATCTAATATTATAGGCGAGTACACTAGAATCAAATTTCATTTGAAGAAGTGGCTTAGTCAAAGGATCAACAATGTTCTGATATATGGATACTCTCTTTATCTTCACATCTCCTCTATCAATAATCTCCCTAATCAAGTGACATCTCCTGAGTACGTGCTTGGACTTTTGATGAGACCTTGGTTCCTTGGCTCGAGCAATAGCCCCATTGTTGTCACAGTACAACAATATCAAGTCTATAATGCTCGGAACCACTCTAGGTTTTATAACTAACTTCTTGATCCAAACAGTTTCTTGTACCGCTTCCGCAGCTGCAATGTACTCTGACTCGGTTGTTGAGTCTGCAGTTGTTTCTTGTTTAAAACTCTTCCAACTGACTACTCTACCATTCAGTGTGAAAACATAACCTGACTAGGATTTAGAGTCATCCTGGTCATATTGAAAACTGGTATCCGTTTTTCCGCTCACTACAAGATCTCCATTTTCCTATATCAAGAATGCATCCTTAATCCTTCTTAAGTACTGTAGGATATTCTTGACAGACACCCAGTGAAACTTACCAGGATCCGATTGATATCTGCTCGTAACACTTAGAGCATACGATATATCGGGTCTTATATATAACATAGCGTACATGATTGATCCTATTGCCGAAGCATACGGGATCATACTCATGTGATTTCTTTCATCTTGCATCTTAGGACACATAAATTTCGAGAGTTTTATCCAATGAGTCATGGGAAGAAACCCTCTCTTGGACTGCTTTGTGTTAAACCTCTTTAGCACTTTATCTATGTATATAGACTGTGAAAGACCTAGCAACTTCATTGATCTATCTTTATAGATCTTTATTCCCAATATGCAAGTTGCTTCTCCAAGGTCTTTCATGGAAAAATTCCAGGACAATCAAATTTTGACTGATTGCAAACTTGAGATATCATTTCCTATTAGTAATATGTCATCCATATATAATATAAGGAATATGATAGCAATCCCACTAACCTTATTGTACACACAAGGTTCATCAGGATTTTGTGAAAAACCAAATTCTTTGATTGTCTCATCAAATTGGATGCTCCAACTCCTAGATGCTTGCTTCAATCCATAAATGAATTTCTAAAGCTTGCATACTTTTTTGCCATCTTTTCATATGAAGCCCTCAGGTTATATCATATACACATCTTCAACTAGGTTTCCATTCAGGAAAGTCATCTTCACATCCAGTTGTCATATTTCATACTCATAATGAGCAGCAATGGCTAGGAGTATTCTAATGGATTTAAGCATGGCTACGGGGCTAAATGTCTCGTCATAGTCAACTCCTTATCTTTGATGATATCCTTTAGCGACTAGCCTCGCTTTATAGGTACATTACCATCCATGCCGATTTTCTTCTTGAAAATCCACTTGCACCCTATAGGTTTTAGCCCTTCGGGTGGGTCAACCAAAGTCCATACTTAGTTTTCAAACATGGAATCCATTTCGGACTTCATGGCTTGAAGCCATTTTCTGTTTCTGAACTCTTCAGAGCCTCTTTATAGGTGGTAGACTCATCGTCCTCTATAAACAATACGTCATTTTGTTCACTTACGAGAAATCCATATCTCTCTGGAACATTGTGTATCCTACTTGACCTACTAACATTTTATGTGTTAGAAGGTTCAACTATTGTCTCATTTCCGTGAACAAAAATCTCGGGTTCAGGCAGTTGATTTGCTTCTGTTTGAGCATAATGAATTTCATCAAGTTCAACTTTGCTCCCACTGGCTTCTCTTAGAAAAAACTCTTTCTCTAAAAAGATAGCATGCTTTGAGACAAATAAGACAAATACCTTTTGCTCTAAAGCATTATAGAACAGATATCCAATTGTTTCTTTAGGATATCCTATAAATAGACATTTCTCAGATTTCGGTTCAAGCTTGTCTGATTGGATCCGCTTCACGTAAGTCGGACAACCCCAAACTTTAATGTGAGAAAGATAGGGCTTTTAGTTAGTCCATATCTTATATGGAGTAACTTCAACTGCTTTTGAAGGGATTATGTTTATCACATAAACAGCAATCTCGAGTTCATAACCCTAAAAGGATTTTGGTAGATCTGCTAAGCCCATCATTGACCTTACCATGTCTAACAAGGTTCGGTTTCTCCTTTCAGTTACACCATTATGTTGCAGTGTGTAAGGTGGATTCCATTGAGATACAATCCTGTTATCCCTAAGATAAGTTAGAAACTCCTTGTCCAAGTATTCATCACCTCGATCTAATCGAAGTGTCTTGATACTTATACCGAGTTGTTTCTTTACTTCATGTCTAAATTGTTTGAACATTTCAAATGCTTCAAACTTGTATCTTATTAGATACATATACCTATATCGTGAATAATCATCGATAAAGGTAATGAAATACATAAAACCACCTCTAGCATGAATGGACATCGGACCACATACATCAAAATGTATTAGGTCTAATAACCCTCTCGCTCATTCACCCTTTCCTTTAAAAGGTGATTTAGTTATCTTGCCCAACAAGCAAGATTCACATGTATCATATGATTCATAATCAAATGAGTCTAAGCTACCACTCCTGTGTAGCTTAGCCATGCGTCTCTCACTTATATAGCCAAGTTGACAATGCCATAAGTAAGATGATTTTAAGTTATCTCGTTTTTGTCTTTTATTGTCAATGATATTTAAAATTAGATTGCACATATCTAATATGTAAATACCATTGCACAATGTAACAGTACTATACAACATTTCATTTAACTTAATTGAACAACCATTGTTTGAAAAAGTTAAATGAAATCCCGCTTTATTAAGACATGAAACAGATACAATGTTCTTTGTCACAACGGGTACATAATAGCAATTATCCAAAATTAGCTCTAACCCACTAGGAAGATTCAAAATATATGCTCCTACGACTAATGCAACAACTCTTGCTCTATTTCCCACACGTAGGTCCATCTATCCATTCTTGAACGGTCTATTATCCCTGAGACACTGCATATCAACACATATGTGTGAGCCACATCTGGTATCTAATACCCAAATGTTATGATCAGAAATAGTATTAACCTCAATGATAAATAACATACCTGAAGTAGATGGTGGGGCATCTAATGTCTTCTTCTGCTTCAATGACCCCAGATAAGCTTTGCAGTTCCTCTTCTAATCTCCCTCCTGGTTGCAATGGAAGCATATCTCATTTGATGTAGTCTCCTTTGCCTTCTTCTTGGCTACACCTCCACTGGCTTCTTGGAATTCTTCTTCTTCTTTTGGTTCCTCTTGCGAGAACCAGAAGTAAAGTCCACCAGCATCACAACCTTACTGGCTTTCTTGACAGTTTGCTGAACTGTTTTAAGCAAATCAATCAGCTCAAGTATCAAGGTGGATATTTGGTGCATCCGATAGTTAAGCACAAACTGTGAATAACTATCAGTCAAACCAATCAGAATTAAGTCTATACTTAATTCATGATCCATTACGAAACCTAAACTGACTAACCTCTCAATGTATCCATACATCTTCAGCGCATACTGCACTGGAGATGATCCCTCGGCCATCTTAAAGCGGAAAAGCAACCTCGAGGTCTCAAACCTTTCAAACCGAGTTTACTCATCAAACAGTTCCCTTAGATGGTAGACTATGGTATGAGCATCTATAGCCTGATGCTGCTTTTGCAGTTCTAGTGACATAAAGGCCAGCATTATACAGCTAGCCAGCTCATTATCATCCAGTAGCTTCTTGTAAGCTTTCTGATCCTCATTAACTACATCGGTAGCAGGGGGATCAGGAAGTGGTTCATCTAGGACATATCCTAGTTTCTGAGATTTGAGAACAATTCTCAAATTCCGTAGCCAATCTAAGAAGTTAGGTCCCGTGAGTTTGTTGGAGTTTAATAGAGAACGTAGGTTCACACTAGACGAAGACATCATAGCGATTCAATAACCTAAAAGAACGAGAGAAAGTGTTAGAATGTACACTTAATGCATATCGATAAGGACTTTAATCACATGAATTATGGGTCTCACTATTTTTATTCAAATCCATAGCCCTCGTTACAAATTCAAGAAAACTTATAGTTTTCCTAATGGGTCGATATCCAATATTACTAAAAATAACCTAAGGTTTGCCCAACAAGCCACCTTAGGTCAATCGGTAGGTATCATTCATACCAACTGCATTTAGTTATACAACTATCGACTTGTGCCATCAACTGTTGATTTAGCACACTCATTGGGTTATCAACTCTTGATTCATATACATCCGATGTATACAACCCAACTTCGCATCTATCCACGTTGACCTTGTGTTTACCTAACAAATCAACACTTTCAATAAGGACCATCCCATTAGTCCTAAAATCTAATTTCTATGGTTTGAACATATTCGTGTAAAGCAGGCTTGGGATTGCCCAACAACCCAACTTTAAAATAACTTTGGTTCTTGCCATATCAATGGAAGGTGTAAGTTCTAATATTTCGGTTGAGAGATTTGTTCTTTGGTCTCATCAATACTCGGATGATATTGTATATATATCACATATATATATTCAGATTATGGACAACTCAATTAAATTAAGCCTATGTCCATAACCACCCTTAAAATGCATCTAATGCATGTATCACACAAAGGATATTCAATTTAGGTTGTGACTTGACTATGCATCTAAAGTTCATGATTCGATTCAACTCTTGAACTGAATCGGGTACTAGTGTTAGTCTCAGCTAATTCGAATTATGAACGTGATTCAATTAGGAACCCTAAAATTCAATTATTTTGATATTCAAATTAAACACTTTAATTCCAGTACACATGCCTTTTTCTAGTCACACTAGAAATGTTATGCTCTACTTGGATTAATTCTATATCAATTCCTAAGGTTTCCAAAATTCCCAAACATCAATTAGTCATCTATAATATTCCTAGGTCATCTTAAATTTATCTAGACAATTTCGGCACAAGCTAAAAATATCTTGACGACCAAAATCATCAAGATAAATAAGTTAACCTACTAGATACTAAAGAGACCGATTCGATGTCTGGAAAATTTTCAAAATCTTACTTTCAAGCACATGCACTTAGCACGCTACTAGCATCAAAACAATACATTTCTTATCTCATAAAAACTTTATTAAGGTCTTATAACCGAAACACGTACATCATAAGTCATTAAACAAGTCAACTCCATCAGCTTTCAAAAAGCTGACCAATGTTGACTTTGACTTGATTTATTAATTGAATCAAATTCAATTAATTCTAGAAAAATTCCAGAGTCTTATACACATTCTAAATGTGTCTAATAAAAAAATTCCAAAGACTAATTTCTAGGAATTATTTATTAAGTTAGTGGCATTAGCCAGCACATCACATGTATATTACATTTGTCATATTACTTCTAACACTAATCATACTCTACATCATGCATGCATAAGATAATCACTTTAACAACAAGTGTCATGCATCTCATACACGTGGCAACATCTTATCTTGCTTGCTTATGCAAAAAATTCATAAAAACAATTTTTATAAAATTTAATATAGAATTTACAAGTATGTATGTTCATCAGATTTTCAAATTTTTCCAAAACTTCATATATGCATCAGGCTGAAACTAAATTCGTAATAAAATAGCAAATGATATTCATTATTTTCCTTTGACAGAAACATGATATAACAACTTATAAACATTTATGTGAAAGAAAATCATAAAAACAATTTTTACAAAATTATTACGAAATTTTCAAAATTAGCACATGCATTTAGTTTTCCAGAATTTCTTAGAAAACAACATATGAACAAACTGGATATTAATTTGAAATAAAAAGGCAAATGACATTCAAATGCAATTTCCTTTGCCAAAACATGATATAATACCTTATAAACATTTATGTGAAAGAAAATCAGAAAAAAAAATTCTATAATTTATACGAAAATTTCCAAATCAACATGCATATCAGTCATAACCCAACAAACACTTTGCACATGTTCAATACATCATCTAATACATGCATGACCCTAATTTGATACCACTGTTTGGGGGAAAACATGCATTCATGCATCATATGCACGATAAAGCAGCGGAAGTGTCAGAATCTAAATTCCGACCCATGACATCCCAAAAAGCCAGAATCTTAAATGCATGCATAAATAGATTATATGAACATGATATAACAGTATATGTATCTTTTGATTCTCCTCCTTTCTTGATTATTTTCCTTGTTTGAGTAGTTGCAAACACCAAACCTTTCTTTGATCACTCAAGAACGCACAAAGATGAAGAAGAAACAATTTGTAAGAGTGATTAGAGCACCAAACTAGATGAGTTCAAGTAGATGCTCTAATGGAGAAAAAGATCAAGACTATGCTGCATGCACTTTGATTCATGCAACAATTGCATAAATTGCATGAACAAAACTCAAGACACTTCTTTCTAACTCTAGAACTCTTCTAGACACCTTATTCTCTCACTTGAGTGTATTTGTGATTGGTTTGCTCTTGTGTACATAAGAGAAGAACTCACTTATGTACATCTATCGAGCCTTCAGTCACGATTGTGGCCTATGAGCCACGATCATGGCCTACTTAATTGACAACCTCGCCTTAGGTCATAATTGTGGCCTATGAGCCACAATCATGGCCTATTTAAAAACAGTTATACACACTTTGTTTTTTATTCAATCTTTTATGCGTGTGACCCTTAGGTTCCCAGTTATTTTAGGCACTTGAATTAACTCTTAATTCGAGCATCATGGATTGTTTTATGCCACCTGAATTAACTCTTAATTCAAGCAAATCATGAAACCCTTCATGATGCCAATTTACCATAATATAAGTTGATTAACACGCAAACTCTCTGATAGTTAATTATCTGACTTATGAACTTTTCTATAGACAATTACCGTGCAATTCGTCATTTCACCATATTATACCCCACTTAGTTCGGAGTATGGGCTATGTGTCAACTCCAACTAGACTGACTACATCATATCTAGTCGAAGTGATGTTAGTTCTTCAAATGAGATCTCATTACTCTATGTGTCATGACACATAACTGCTTTGGCCAGAGACTTCTTAATAATGACCCCAATAAAAGGTTGTGAGTATCATCTCCTTCTACTAGGAGTAATGAATCATTTATTAGCTATTCAATTACCTTCGAATACCAATAGCTGTACCCAATCACCATCCTATGAGCGACCTCGTCTTGAGGTAACAAGGAACGATGTCAAAGCAAAAGATCAATATCCAAGATATCCTTAAGTACCTAAAGTCTAAGAATATATGCACCATTGCTATGATGAGATTAATCATTGACATTTACTAGATCATCCATATGATCATCTCATAGCAGGTCATCCAATATATTTACAACTCTTAGTTAACATCCACATGTTAACTCTAAGCATCTCATGTTTATAGTTTGCGAGATCCACTGCTTGATCAAATTAATGAATATAACATTTACTAGTCTATCTGGATTATTAATGTCATCTCTTATTAATCATATAACTAGGGATAATTTAGATACTAACATAATTATACATATTAAGAATCTTATTATCATGATCTCATTATGATTTCCTTCATGTTATGTTTTGTATCATGAACTTTATTAATTCAATTTAAAATCGACATCAATTCATAAATAAACGAGCATCAAATTAATAACAAATTACCTTTTGCTTTATTAATTAAAATAAAACTTGTACAAAAGTGCTAAAAGTAATTACCTTTAAAACACCACTCTTTAACACATATAATACATAAAAATTATTATTTATATTGTATTATTTATTAAATAAATTACAATCAATTTTATCATATTTCTTTTTATGTATAAATAATTATTATTTTATATAAGAAATATTTTTTAAAAAATCTTAATTTAGTCTTAAAATTTTTAAAATTTTAATATTTGACCAATATTTTAGTCACCAGCCAGACTATTACCAACGGAAAGAGCCGATCCCAAAGTCCGATACGATACAGATACGCTACCGTATTCAAACATGTGATGCATATGTATAAAGCTGCAAATAACGTTGAAATTCAGACAACTAAAAGGCGGGCACTACAGACTTTCCTTTCGCAGGCCCAAAACAAATAATAAATGTTTCTTATTAATTTTCATAACCAACCCAACTTTACCGCTTCCATATTTGCTCATTACTTGGACTTTATCAATTCTAGCGCATCATGTTGCATTACACAAGTTCAATGACCAATGGAAGGAATTCCAGATTGTCTATGAAATAAAACAATCTATATTATCACTCAAAAACACATTAACAGAGGCGTAACAATGTCTACAGGATTTATTAGAGGACACAACAGGTTCAACTAGGCCACGAACACCATAATGCAACCAAGGCTTGTATACCAGTATAGCAAAATCCTTGATGAGTTTTATCCGAACCAAAATCCTTAATGGGCCTATCTTTCACCAAAAATCTCAGATTATTTCACTTCATAAGCATTTTTGTATGTTTAGCAGAATGCAACAATTCCGCTCAAATAATAATACTCGGAGTAGAAAATGTAACTAAATCAGCGTGAGCTTATAACTAATGTAGCATGCTCCCCTCTTCCATGGAAGTCGTAAAAAGCTCATGAATGATGAGATCAGGATATTTGATCGAAACCGTGTTCCAAAATATCAACAAACTGATTACAAAACCTATTTATTGAATGCAGCTGATTGATTGCTATCAGCTAAGAATCCCAAAGTTTGAGCAACCTTTTGGCACCACAGAATAGTAGAGTTCATAAACCCTTAAGAATGCATGCGACTGATCTCAAAATGAAAACCAAACATAAAGCCTCAAGCCAGCCCATAAAAACTGGCTTGGATAATGCAAAACACGACTGTCCAACTCAGGCATCTCTGCTACAATGCCTCAAACCATAACAGAGGCCAAAACAATGAAGCCACTGGTCATAACGAAATCAAGCTACTGAACTATCAGACACATTTATTATAGAATACCTACCTAAATTTTGCAGTTGACCTATACATGCATCCAGAGGAGCATTGCTAGAAACGCTGATACTTTCACATCACATAGACAATCCAAATGAGCAAGAATGTGAAGACTAATATATTCTAAGTTCAAGGAAGCATACCCACTAGAACCGATGAGTTTATCTCAATATTATAAAGCCTAAAAGATACCAGAACGAACCTGTATAATTTTTGCCAGATCAAACTAGCAAACACATGATGCATCAAATAATCTGTAAAGACCACAAGTACAGTAGCAAGTAATACAACAACTTGACAGACATCATGAGAAGGTAGAGTAACTTGACAACCGCTGCAACATGAAGACCACAAGACTGACTTTCAGACACCACATTGAGCAATCCTGGACGACAACTCTGGACCTTTTCAACCCTCAAACATGTCCTAGTACTCACTGGAACAGTAGACAATTGCAAATCAATGGTTGCAAAACAGAAAAAATAATGAAGAACTAACAGCACATATTGCAGAATCTACAAATAGACTCAAGGAAGAGTAAAAGATAAAAATTAAGTAGAAAAGATGGTAGGGTTACATTTGAATAAATGACCTTAAAACCAATGCTCATTGAATTTTTGAAGTGTACAAAAGTAATTGATGCTATCACTTTCAAATAGCAAACGGGAATACAGGAAAAATGGATCACTTGACAGACCTGATCATTCTCCTCTGCTTCTGGTGAAGAAGACTTGTTTGACTCGGGTGGTCTCTCAGCACCGCAATTCTGTCTGTTGCACTTGGTTCGAAAGGGATAATTTATATTGTTACACAATTCGCACTTCCAGCTTCCTTCGGGCATCTTTTGCTCTGCATTGCAAGTGAATGTGTAAGTATTGTACTCAGAAAGAGTAGCCCTCCACATAATGGAACATAGGGAAACTTACTGGAGTTTTTGTCAGACTTTGCATCCTGCAGCACAGGTAAGAATATAAATACCAATAAGTTTACATTGTAATGATTGATGATAACTAAATACTATATCAATACAAGTAGATAAGCTGATTCATATCATCATGTTAATCAATATAAAGTAGAATCACTGAAATAACAGAATCATTGTAGGAGTGACAACAATAGATATAAACATGAATCATCAAAACTAATTCCACAGTATCAAATAAGGAAGCAGCACAAACCAGGGTTCCAGGCTTCGGCGTATTGCATTTCCTCATGTTACAAACAGTTCTGAATGAGAAGTTGATATTCCCACATTTTGGACATGTCCAGTCATTATCACGGGTAGCATCTGCAAATACAATATCGAGATGGAGACAAATTAGATGACTTAATCTCTCAAGGGTTTGCTAACAATTAGAATAATTTATCATAAGCTTGCACCTTTTTTCTGGGATTTCTCATCAGGGAAAAAACCTGGCCTTGGCCCCTAGCAAGAAAGACAACTCATAAATTCATAATCATGGAAAACAGATCAAAATTTTAAGAAAAAGAACTTGGCCCATCAAGTTCTATGGATCAGAATCATGTTCATGCAAAATTTGAGTGTTTCTTCAAATACTTGGTAGTTAGTGCAGGATATAAGCAAAACACTGACGGGTAAATTGATAAGATATCTGCCAATATTCAAAGTTGAGGTAGTCCAAAAGAACATAAATAGCCATTGCACAGGGTCTGGGTGTACAAATTAAGCAATGCAAAAGGACCTGTATGAATCTATACATTATAAATAAAAATGATGGAAATAAGTTAACATACCAATGCAGCAGGTCCCATTGGCATACCCAAACCATAGCGATCCATCAAGGGAGGCATACCATACATGCCACCTGAATAAAAATAAGAAAGATTTTAACTTCAATGAAATTCTCTCAATTAGATTGAGGAGGAAATGAAATAAGTGCACTGCATCTAAAGAAAAGGTTGTGCATATGATGTGAGTTCAGATACAAGATTACATGTTGAAAAGAATCACAAAATTTTCTTGCATGATCAATAAACAAAACTTTACATAGAACATACAAAGAAGAATGAAACGATTGGACAAGTGTACTAGATTGGTGGCTCTATTAAGTAGAAAAAAATATATAAAGAAAACGAAGCTAGCAGTTACATAACAGCAAGTTAAGCTCGTGAAAAGCATCGTACCATTTCCCATCATAGACCCACCAGAGTAAGGTGGGGGTCCAGACATGTGCAGAGGTCTATAAGGACTACCAGCAGAAATGCGGCTGCCATAATTGTAATGATAAGGCGAACTTCCAGAAAATGGCACATCATATGGAGGAATGGACGATCCATTAAAGAGAGAAGAACCATATGGAGGCACACCCATATATGGCGCACCAGCACCTACGTAAGGAGCTGAAGAAGAATAACCATGTGGGGCTTGTAGAGGTTTCGCAACAGATTTCTGGAGATCAAATGAAGCGAAAAAGCAAATTAAATGTCAGAAGCCCTAAAGGATAACATATGTCCTATCATGAAAATATGAGAAAGCTTTCAAGCATCGAACCACTAAAAAACAGATCAAAAAGCAAGAATCCCACCCAAACATCGGCATGACAGGCCAACTACTGGTCTTCAAACTAATGGTGCACACAATTACCGTCCTGTTTTTGTAACACTTAGATTCCAACTTAAGAGTCAAGTGAAGGTAAACACTCAAGCACACTACTTCCCGAAAATTCAGTTCTAAAATGTTGGCCTGTACTACAACCACCTTGTGAAGAAAACACTGCATCTCTTTTAATCCATATTTTCATTACCAAATCATATCCCACATGAATAGTTCCTATTCTCTACAACTATCACTTACCACATTGTGATCGGCTGGCCTAGGCTGGGTACAATTACGCATATTGCAAGTTGTCCTGAAAGAAAAATTAACGTTGCCACAACTCGGACATGTCCAATCATCTTCTCTACGACTACCTGCAAACGGACAAACAAATATGAAAGAACCCGCATCAAGTTCAACGTCATAAGCCAACAATAGAACATCAGACACCAAATGTCTAGCTCAGCCTATTCAAAACCCTAGCTTAGATAAAAATATATATAGGAGGAAGTCGAATTGATACCGTCAGTTCTGGCACGCTTAGCCGCCGATGAATTCCTGTTATCGACCTGAAAAACATACCCAAAATTGCAGTCCGAATATATAAAAGAACTCGAAAAGAAATTGTAACAAAGCAGTAATTGGTCAAATTGGAAGATGAAGTACCCGAGACATGTCGAGAATTTGAAGATTAATAGAAGGAAAGGTACCCGGATCTCTTAGAAATTGCAAGTGTACGAGGATTTTTCTGGCTCACCCAACTATCGAATACACAAAAACGCTAAAAAGGGGGAGAGGAGAAATTAAGAAACAAAAATCTCTCTCGTCACCAGAGATTTACTAGGGCTCTTTAAAGCCGCCACACATTTAACTAAAAAGCAAAATCAATTTTTAACTTTCTGTTTTTATTTTTAAATCCATTTTTTAATTATTATTATTATTATTATTATTATTATTATTATTATTATTATTACTAAAAAGAAAATTCAATTTTTAACTTTCTGTTTTTATTTTAAAATCCATTTTTTTAATTATTATTATTATTACTAAAAAGAAAAATCAATTTTTAACTTTCTGTTTTTATTTTAAAATCCATTTATTATTATTATTATTATTGTAAAATATATTTTTTAATTTTATTAAATATATAAATCAAATTAAAAATAAAACTAGATAATCCTAAAAAACTTTTGCCAGATTTTACTTAGAGGTGGCTCTGGTTAAAATTTTGAATTACTGTTTGTGGTCCCTTTGTATTATTAATCAAAAATATGCAATTAAATAGATTAGTCCTTTGTTAATTTGATTCTTTTTTAATTTATTTCAAAATTTTAAAATATTTAAATAATTTATTTTTAAAAATATTTAATATAAAAATATTTTAATATGTAATTACATTTTGATAGTGTAACTTGTATAAAAATCTGAGATCATTCGGACAAATAGCTTAAAATATAGTTTTCTATAAATTCATATAGTGCACTGAAAATTGGTAATTTATGTTCTAATTATGATTTATAATTTTAAATATCATATACTATGTTATAATATTTTTCAAGATACTTAACTAATGTTGTTCTTCTTATTATGTTACATTGTCTGGGCGTAATAATTTTATGTATAGTGTACACAAAAATAAAAACCATTTAATTTGCGTTAAGTTTATTTGAATAACTAAAAGTGTTAGACGTAAATTCTGTTAGTACTATGCAATATTTTTATCATTTTTATTAATAAATATTTTGTACATATGTTTTTTAGATTCACACAATTTTATATTTCTTTAGTTTTAAATCTTAACGTGAGAATGAAGTTTTGTTGGTTTATGCATTACACCAATTAATTGATTGTAATTTTGTGACATAATTATTTAATAATATTCTTTTTCTTATGCATATTTAAATATATGAGATAAAGTTTATAGAATAAATATATGTTGTAAATAAAATTACAATAAAATTATAAAAACACTAGTACATGTTATATTTATCTTATGATTTGATGTCATAAACTAAAGTATGAAGATACTTAAATAAATACATAAGTACTTGTTAGAGAACAAATTCACTAAATTAATCTCACATAAAAATTTAATTTATATCATTACTTGTATGTCGGTAAAAATTCTCACTGTGATAACTATAAGTGATCATCGTTGGAAATTCACATATAAAGTAATTACATATTAGAAGGATATATAAGGATGAAGTGAGTTATATACAAAGATATGACTCATATCTTATTATCTTAAGGTTTTAAGTACCTGTTTGGATGAGCTTTTATCAGTAGAACTTTTGTTAATAGAGCTTTTGTCAGTAGAGCTTTTCTGAGAGGAGTTTTTCTAAAAAGCCAGTTGACTGTTTAGCTGTCAATTAAAAAACAAAATTTTTAAAAGAACTTGATACAGTAGACTGTTTGGCAACATAAAAATAAAAAGCACTTTTATTAATTTTAACTCTATTTTATTTTATAATAAAATTATTTATGCTAAATAATATTTAAAGTATACTAAACAATATGCAAAGTACAATATAT
>JANZLC010000003.1:8015411-8033538 GCA_026413385.1 Erythroxylum gracilipes
TAATATGAAAAATAAATATTAAAACATGTAAAAAAAGTTAAATAATATTATAATCCCAAAATAAATATTCAAGCTGAGTAAATAGTTAAATACATAATAAACTATGCATTTTATCGTAATACAAGAAGATTTGCAATATGTTCCCTCGCATCATCGCATCAATTATTTTTTGATATACCTTGTGAAATCTAAAGGCTTGAAAGATAAATATGTGACCAAATTTTTAGCCAATAACCTAGAAACGTTTTCTCTTACACACAAAACTATATTTCAAGATTTTAGAGGCCCTTATATTAATTTATCAGGAAGTGATTTGTCTTACTTGTGAGATGATGATAGTGATATAAATGCCTTTCTATGGCAATGCGAAATTTTACGCATTCTAAATCAATATGTAAATCAATATACCAACATATGCTCAGTTTCAGAAAATTCAGAACATAAGAAAAATATTGAGCTTACCTCAACGACAACAAAAGTTTCTTCTGCTTCTTTCAGCCTCACAAGTAATTCTCCAGCAGCTTGCACAGCTTCAGCAGTATCTCTCAATTGAACCTGAAGGGCTTTATTTTCCTCTATGAAGTAACGCCTCTCATTTTCTCTCTCTACTTTCAGTGCTGATACTTGTGTAGCAAGAGCATTTATAATATACTGGACAATAGGAAGTTACAATCTTAAATCTTGCCAGTAGTTGGTCTAATACCAAACAATACCGATAGAATTCATTGATAGCACAAAGGGTCTGCGTTGAACTTTGTCTGCGTTGTTCTGTGTTGTTCAACGCAGACCTACGTCGCCTGCGTTGACAACGCAGACGTTTCGACTTCTGCGTTGAACAACGCAGAATGCAAACGTTTATATAGGACGAAAAATACCAAGAACTAACCTGTGAGTTTTGATCTGTGAGTGTCTTGAGAGAAGATGAGTTTTGCATATTTGTAAACAGAAGAAAAAAACCACATAAACAAAATAATCGTTTTAACTTATGATATATACGAAAGTGACAGAAAAATCTCTACCCAAAAAAGCTAAAATTTGAGACTTTTCTAAAAAGCTCCAAATTTTAGCTTTTGAAAAAGCTATTTATACTTCAAAAGTACTTTTGCAGTTTACCGCCAAATACTCATTTTTCGCTTAAAATAGTTTTTGCGATAGAAAAAAGTACTTTTGGAGTCTCTAAAAACTAAACCAAATAGGTGCTAAGTTGAGATATGATGTCCTAGTTGTATATGGGTTCACTTTGATCCAATCCAAATTTTCCTCAAGTCCCTCAAAATCCTTCACGGTATCATAGCCAGTTGTCAAAGTTTGATGAATGGAGAATCATGGGTTGGGTAAGATTCACGGGGGATTCATAGAGTAACTTAAATGGCTTAAAATGAGCTTTAAGTTGAGGGAGAGCTAATCTAAAATGAATGGATCTATATGATATCCTAGTTGTATATGTACTTACTTGGATTTGATCTAATTTCTCCTCAAATCCCCTCAAAACCTTTCAATCATTTGACTCGAGATCATCAAAATTATCCCATATAAGAATTTTTTTGTTTTGATATTACTTATGACATATTATAGTCAATGATAGTTACCCAGAAATCATTGAATATAACATAAATTATATGGAGATAGTTAAATAATCAATGCAGGGCTCATCATCTTAAATGATTAGGAAGAATATTCTATTTTTCTCGATTAATATTAATTTGAAAAAAATGGCCAAGGTGGAATGTCAATTTGTCAAATAATTTGCAAATGTTATTAATTGAGTCAATTGCTAGTGGTGGATAAATAATATGATTAGACAAAAATTGAGTAAACATTAATTTCATACTCTATGTCTAATCAAAATATTGTATGATGAAATGATTGAATTATAGATAAATTTATGCACAAAAAGGTTAATTAAAATCACCTTTACATTTTTAAATATTTGGATGGTCATGATATGTTGTTAGATACTAATATTGATATATGAATATAAATTATTTAATTAAAGAATTAAAGATAATTAAATGAGTTTAATTTATTTAATTATATATATGATTTAGGGTTATAATTTATATTCATTGTCAACTTCTTGAAAACCAAATGAGTTATACACAAAGAATGAGTTGAAGTGAAAAAAGATGTTTTTTAATTAAGTTAGACTTGATTGTAAAGTTTGAAAAACTTGACGATTAAATATGAGGTATTTAATAATTAAGGATTAATATGAGATATTAGATCTTATTTGGACATAATTGATATTTCCTTATACTTAGTTACAATTAGAATTAGAATTAAAATTTAATTTCAATTAAATTAGTAAAGTATTATAAATATATTATAAATAGTCTTAAGTTTTAAGGAGCTAACACTTATTACCTAATCATCTCTGTAATAATTATATGGTTTTCTCAATAAACTTTGTGGATACGGTTAGAAACCAAACACTTGTGCGATTATAGTGGTTGAGATGAATTAAATTTAAAAATAGTTCAAGAGATATAACAAAAAAAAAGGTCAAACTTTGGAATAAAAGTACGAATTAATATTTTTACTTTATTATAATTTATGTGGTAATGATTTTGTAAAGTGACCTTAAATTTCAGAAAATTTATATAAAAAATTTCATAATTATTCTACTACTCACGAAATCGGATCTTGCCCCGACTTTTTAACATATTGTAATATTATATGCAATTTAATTTTGATGGTCGACGAATATCACCATTCTCAAATTCATAAATCAACAAATTATTACTTAAGTAATGCAGATACATTCATGATAATGTGTTTGCTAATTATTGAAAAATCATAAATTCATGAAAAACATATTAATGTAATTATTTTTATTAAAAATATCTGTTATAGAACGATATTAATTATATATGATTTTAAGATTATGCGTTCATGTTTAAAGATAATTTAAACGGTAAATTCATGTGTGATAAGATTATATCAATCCATATGTTTAATTTAATATACATTAGACGTAGTGACATTAATTTGCTGTGTCAATGTCTTACAAGTGACTATTTCTTTTTAATTAGTGAGTTAACATATAAAAAGTGAATTTAATGTTAAAAGTAATTTTTTTCAAATTATTTATTTTTAAATAATAATTTATATTTAAAATGTCAACATAAATTGAATTACAAGCTATTTAACTTATATAGCTATATTATTGTATACTTTAAATGTTTGCTAGCACAAAAATAGTTAATTCAGTATGTTACATCCATCATCATTATTTTTTGTGCAAAAAATTTAAGCAAAATTTTATTGAATAATATATAGTGGATTATCCTAAAATTTATCTTATTTATACTTATAACAGCTAGTAACATTATTCATTTGTAATTAGAAGGTTATCATTTTGAGTCATATAAATAATCTTTTTCTAAAATACAAAGTAAAGCTGCTTAAATAGATACAACCAATCCTTACTTCCAAATAATCTCCCTCAACTTATACTCCAATAATGGAACCTCAATTTATTTTTTTGAAAAGGAAAAAAAAATAGTGCAATAGATTGCAACTTCATAATTACAATAGATAACTCCATGAACTACAAGATTATGATATTAAAATAATATAATTAGTGACATCTATTTCATTTATCCTTAATAATCATTTTCTTGTTCTTATTAATGATCTTTAATAATAATATTCATTTTATTTATAGGGATGATAATGAGTCGATCCATAAGTCAAGATTAAGATATTTTTAATGAGCCGACTCATCGGTCAGGTGCAGGTTCAAATTGACCTAAAATTCAACTATTCTAAACAAAAAGACATTGTTTTATTAAAAAGAATCGGGTCTTGCGTAACCCTAAGTCTAGGCCGAGGATTCAAGTAAAATAATTTGTTATTTTACACTTTTGACTTTTAAAAAATTATTTAAAAATTTTTGGAGGGCTGCCTATTGCCCATTGCCATCCATATTTATTTATCCTTAAAATCGTTTACTTAGTAGCAACATTCATTTCAGATATTCTCAATAATTCTTAATGATTAAAAGAAATTAGATTCGTGATTTTGTGTTTTGATATTTTTACATTTTAAAATGAGAGTTATTTGAATTAAATGTATTATTTAGTTTATAAAAAATAATAAGATTAAAGAGGCATAATTTTAATAATCAATGTAACTGAAATTGCTCTAATACTCTTTAAATTATTTAATAATATCATTTTTTAGTTTTTACAATATTATAATTAACATTATTTAAGATATCTTTTCACATCAATAAATAAATTAAAGTGTGCATAATTAATTTAGACAATATTGTTTATAATAATTATAAGAATTACTGAAAATATAACCTTTCTTATCTTTTCCTGAAAGATATAGAGTTTACTAGTAATTTATACCCACTACTACATAATAATCGCTGCCGCTAGGAAAACTCTCCTTTTAATAGTTTAAACAAAGCACGAAGGTAATAAAAGAAAGCGAAAGAAACAGTTGAGATACATGGCCATCACGATGCAGGTTGGCAAGTCATGTCCGCCTTGTCAAGTGTCAATATGCTAAAGTTCGCAGTTACGCGTACGCATGTACACTCGGGTTTTCATTACTTTCCTTGTGCCATTGTCCCCTTCTTCTAGTTTTAGAATCCCGTTTAAAAATTAAAAGCCAATGTTCTACACATTCCACCAATGCCAATCACCTCCAAAACTCCTATTTCTCTCTAGACAAACACTCGCTAAACTGTAATCCCACCAAAACTTTACATAACTTACCTGCTCTTCAATACTTGATTGTCGCTTAATTTAACTGCTGGTATGCCAACCAACGACCGACCCAGATTTCGTTGTTGTCCTCGTTAAATGAATGTTAAAATGAGAAAGTGAATTCGCACACCTTTCGTTTTCTTCTCCAAGTTGTATGATGTTGTGATTTTTGTTTGGATAATGGAGACGATTTAGGACTTTGTGTGTTGCTCTGGATTTGTTGGCAGACAAGGATTTACTTATTGATTGCTAATTTTTGCTTTTTCATTCTCGCTAGTGCTGAAGCATTAAACAGTTTCGTGTCGTTGGTTGAAGGGTGATCCAGATATGTTAAATGATCTGGTAGTTCCTTTTGTCCTTTTGATGTTTGAAATCTTTGAGGTTTTCAATGTATGATGATTGGATTTAATGTTTAGCCGCTTCTTAGAATGTTATTGATGTTTCTTCCGCACGTAGATGGAAAATGGAGTTGATTCTTCAACGGTTGAAGTTTCTTTTAATGCATGTCTCTCTAATGCCCATTCAATCTATTGTGAAGGTTAGTTTGTTCTCTTTGTTAGTCTTTAAATGTCTTGAAGTGGGTATATTATATATGTCGTTTTTTGTTAGCAACAAGTGTTTGGGCTATAACGTGTGATGATCTTCTGTTGTCTTCATTTTCATCTGCCCACTTATAGTTTCTTATTTGGTTTGATCTTTTCGTTTTTGTTGTCTTTCAGACTATAATGACGTGATTGGGAGATGGGGCACATGTCATCCTGATGTTGAAGCTCAAGGCCTCGAAATTGACCCTCGTGTAACAAAAAATTCTTCTTGTTTTTGCTTTTTAGTTTCTCTGTTTTAGTTTCGTTGTTGTTTTTTGTACCATATTCACTTTTTTAATCTGATGTAGGGTGTTTTCAATTACTCTTTTTCTCCTTTATTCAATGGTTATGGCCATACTCGAGAAATTGTACAAAGACCTTATGCACCTTTCTCAACATCACTGCCCTTTGTAAGTGATCATGATCAGTCATACAATGGCCAAGGATTCTCCAATCCGGATTCATACTATAACCAACATGTTATTCCTTCAAAAATTCATTTTGCTGCTTTGCAAAATGCAATTCCTCAAACTAGTTTGGCAGTCAACATTAACCCACAAGTAGATGGCGATATGTTTGGGGCGAGACCAGGATACATGCCAGGTTCTTTTTGCAGGGGAAGCAACTTTTCTGCAAACTCTGGAGAGTTGGATTTGTTGCAGCAAGGATTTGAGGGATTTGAAAGTGGTGGATTGTGGTCGGATTGCCCAAAATCTATGAACAATAAGAGTTCCTTTGTGCATTTGTTATCATCATCTGCAATTAGAAAACCAACTGCTTCACTGGGTTTGTCTGGACTGGTTAGTTTCCTTTGCTAGAAGATCCTTTTACAGTTGATTGATTAGTTAGCAACAACCTTTTATGCTTATAAGGCTCCATGACTTGCTCTTCAATTTAATTTATTACTAGTAAATTAATGTGTTTGAAAGTGAAAAATCTTTGTGCTTTCTGATTTAGCTATGTCACTTGATCCTGTTAAAGATTCATAATCAATTCAAACGCATTTGACAGATGATTGTTTATAGGCATTGCGTATTCTCAGGAAAATTCAGACTCTTCGATGCAAATGATGTTTAGGTTTGCAAGATCATGTAGGAAGTGGATTTTAGTGTCAGTTGAAAATATAAGTTTTTCTATATCCTTGTGTATGTGTGCATTTATGCGCCCGATATATGTTCATGAATGTCAAGATGCTCACACACACTTGTTGTGGATTTAATTTGATACGGACAAGTATTGTTTTGTTTTCGTTTCATATGCTGCAGATATTCACCGTAAATAATCAAGGGATCCTTGTCATGCAATTCAGAAACGTTTGATTACTTGTTACATTATTTACTTGGTTAAAAGAAGCACAAAACAGCAGACATGGATCAATGTGTTTCAAACATTTTGGAATTTACGTTTGATTATAATGAAGATGATTATATATACTCAAACAATAATCCTTGCAGGCCTCTCAACAAAAGGATTCATTTTATGGTTTTGGATCACATTTAGACTCTCGATATAAGAGCTACACTCGAAATCCAATTGATGGAAGCCCTAGATATGAGGTGGAGTCCTCTTCAACTAGAGGAACTGATGGGCAGAACTGGCCCTCACTCGATGAAGCAAGGCAACAGCGTAGGTGCAATGGCTTTTCATGCAATTGCGCAAATTCATTGGATACCATAGGAGAGTGGAATAGGGGACCTAGGGCACTGAAACCAAGAAGTCAGACAATGGCAAATAGCTCAGATGTCTCTCATGTTACAAAGTCTTATAATCAAGCAGAGTTTGTAACTGCGTACAAGGACGCGAAGTTCTTCGTAATAAAATCGTACAGCGAAGATAATGTTCATAAGAGCATAAAATATGGTGTTTGGGCTAGCACCCAGAACGGTAACACGAAGTTAGATGCTGCTTACCGCGAAGCAAAGGAGAAGCATGAAACATTCCCAGTCTTTCTTCTATTTTCGGTAATCCACGATATCTACTTGTCTTAATTTTGTATAACTGAAATGTCAAATCAGTTGATGTGAGTAGACTGTTGACTGCTATAAGCATCATAAATGGAGAGGATGAAATTCTTGGTAATACAGTAAATGAAGTGGCTACTCGCAGAGATGATTATTATAAGCATCATCAATGGAGAGGATTAACTTTTGGTAATACAGTAAATGAAGTGGCTACTTGGTAGAGATCACTGGCATGAAATCCTCTGTTTTTATAAGTTATGTTTTAAATAGGCATACAATGTCGTTTTGGGTAGAAACAAGGTTAAAACAGACTTATGGGAACAGAGATCTAAACCCGAGATCGTTATGTTTATTCGATACTTGATTGAGAATGTGGTCATCTTTATTTTCTTTTCCCCTGAGAGGTGAGTGCCGAGTGCCGGACTCCTTCACAGGGTTAGTTTTCATGCTGTAGTCGTGCATGGCCTCATGAATGCAGAAATTGCCTGGACTTGCTTTGCAATTAAATCCTCAAGAGAGATAAAATGAGGAGAAGAACGAAACTAGTGTCAAGCCAATCGAAAAGGACAAAAAATGGCGTAAGCAACATTTTGAGGAAACTCCTGTTCTTAAAATATGATGGAAACTTATTGAGGAACTAGATTACTAAGTATGGTCCATGAAAGCAAAAAGCCTACCGAGATACAGACTTCTGGTTCCCCTAGTTTAGCACTTACCATATCAGAGTGATTAGTTTCCCGCACAAAAACAAGGGATTGATGGGCTTGCTGACCAACTATTTCGGGTCGCTCTAATACATTTTTAATGTTGTTTTACTAAACATTTTCTGAATACAATGATGTGGAAGTCCTATTTATCACTTCGTTCGTGTCTCATTAAACCTTACGCAGGTGAATGCCAGTGCGCAGTTCTGCGGCGTAGCTGAGATGGTTGGACCTGTGGACTTTGACAAAAGTGTGGATTACTGGCAGCAAGATAAGTGGTCTGGACAGTTCCCTGTCAGGTGGCAGATCATTAAAGATGTACCGAACAGTCAATTTCGGCATATTGTTCTCCAAAATAATGACAAGAAGCCAGTTACTAACAGCAGAGACACTCAAGAGGTAAAAGTTCATTTCTACGCCATCATCTTTTTCCGGCCACCATGAATTATGGGGACGAATAAGCAATAGCTTATTGCTGGGCTTTTTCTCTAAAAGAGTTCCTGATGTCCCGTGTTCAAATTTTGGTTCCTCTTTGCGGATTATTTAATGAGCTTCTTTAAATAGGTATTTCTACACTGAACTCAGATGATGAATATTTGCCTTACGGCGGTTTTTGCTTGAGTTTGCTCTAATCGGCAGTCACTTCCTCTAAAATTTTGACTCAATATCTCTTTGGATGGATACTAAGTATGCTAGTATGAAGAACCTTGTATCTTGCAGTCAGTGGTATTGAAACCTGTAATATTTGTGTTTTCTTCCTTTTACTTCACTAGCTTAGATCACTCATTTGCGCATGCAGCATGTAATCCATGATACTCTAAATTTTACAGGTGGAACTAAAACAGGGCATTGAGATGTTGAACATTTTTAAAAACTATGAAAGCCATTCTTCAATCCTGGATGATTTTCTGTTCTATGAAGAAAGACAGAAAGCAATACAGGCAAAGAAGTCAAAACAGCACAAAACCCTGCTGTCAAGTGCAGTTAAAGGACAAAATCCTGTTTCGCGGTCGACTGACTTCGTACAGAAATTGTCTAAGAGCTTTGCTGAAGCTGTTTCTTGTAATGAGAACAAGATGGTCTCACACTTAAATCAGAAGACTATTGGCGTTGATCCTGAAATACGAAGCTGACAATATCAGTGTGATAATAGAGAAACTATCTTCTAGATGCTGAGAGTGGGGATCTTTACTTGTCAATAATTCATATTCTTCGGTTCTTTTTTCTTTTACGGGACTTTTCATATGTTTATATCGGATGGAGATGATTGGGATGCCTGTAATATCAATTATCTGATATCGGCTAAACTGATTATGGCCCCAAATTGTTCTGGAGCTGATAGCGAATGGATGGTTGTTCTCCAGTAGTCTGAAGTTTCATAAGATAGGAATTCCAGTGCTCCCTATGACCGGTAGGAAGCGGTTCTGGTACCCGGAAGAATATGAGTTGAACGTTATTATAGATTACACACAGAAAATAGGACGTTCAGGGAGGTATGATTCTAATGAAACTCGATAACGGTGCTCGCAAGATAAGCTTTGTGCATCTGTAGCAGTGAGGGGTTGCGTTGATTGTTGTCCATTTAAGCAACTCAGTTAGATGAACAGATTTTTAGGATGAATTAGCATAAGCTCACGTCTTTTCCAGACTTGGAAATGCGACCCAAAGTTTTATTTGCCAAGATGAACTCAGTTTTAGTTCAGGCCAGAGATGCTCACGGGCTGTGCACCCAGAAGTGTTTTCAGTTTCAATTTTCTAGCGAACAGTTTCAGGATTTGCATGCCAATGTGAAAGCTTGAAGGTTATAGCCGTCACAACAAGTAGACTCTATCGAGAAGTCATGGTAGTAGAGATTACAGGTAGATGCAAATAAACATGTCCTTGAGAAATCAAAATGAACTGCAAACGAGACATCCCATTCGATAACTAGTAATCCAACATAGCAGGTACGTCAGGGAACGCATACATAAGGATGGCCACAGCAATCACCAAAGGACCAGAAAAGAGATGTCTACGGTTGCTGCCACCGGAATCGCCACTTTTCTCTGGCGCTGCCGTTGTGGTTGTATTAGGAGCTGCTGTTGTCGAAGCATTCGTAAAAATCGCAGCTTCAGGGGAGTTGGGAGGCAAGCCTAGAAGTTCTGGCAAGAAACAAAACAACCATGTGTGAGATTCTTGTATTGAACTGTGACTGTACTAAAACGAATAGCGTTACATACATTAATCATGCTCAAGTACTTCTAAAGTTCAGTTTCCAACTTGATACACTCCGAGTGGATGATGTATATGTAACGATTCTACTCTCTTGCAAATATTGATTAACATTCGATGAGGTTCTCAGTTTAAGTTAGCTTGTGTAAGGAAACTTGGATCCAAGACATTTCTTAACCTGGCTTATAAATCATCATTAGTAGTAGTACTCCTATTCGAAAATGATAGAACAAAACACGTTATCTATTTTCTTAATTCTTTTGGTAAACCCAGTAAGAAAAACAAGATTGGCGCATTCCACAGCACCATAAGTAGATCGATGATACCAAGTTGTAGTGAAGAACCTTATATAATGCAGAAAGGAGATCAAGAACTCAACATCATGCATCAATCTACGCTCAACAAACAACCACATTAACTAAAAGATATGAGAGTCATGAACTCACTAGGGCAGTAGCTGACAGTAGCATTTTGAAGTTGGCAAGCAGAAGGTAGCTGAAGAAGTCTAGCCTCCTGAATACCCAAACTTCTCAACTGAGAGTTTCCAGATCCACTATGAGTCTGCTGCATAATATAACACAAGCACTTGGCATCGCTTCCTTTCACTTCTTGCACAGCACTGCAACAATCCTTTGTTGGCGTATCGGCTTTCCCTGTGGCATAGTTCATGCACTTCATCACCTTCTGGAAATCATCCTGACACTCCTGGCTTAAGCTCTCCCCACTAACCACTACAAAACCCGAATTACTCCACACAAACCACAAGAGCAAGAGACAACCCCAGACCCGCCCTCCGATCATCTTCAGTGCAAGGTTACGAATTGAAAGCTTTTACTATATAATAGAACAAACAATGGTTGATAGATATATGAGAAAACAAGGAGAAAGACAGAATAAGGCCGGATTTTGCAATCTTGACCGTCCAAGATGGCAGCAACCGCCCACAGTATTTGAGATCAACAGTGTAGATCTGAGTTGCAGATTCCAAGTCAAATAGGCAGTGAGACCATTAATGAAGGTGCTTCTTGAGCAGTTGGACCCTAGTAAAGTCCCATAGTGACCCAGCTGTCCAGTCTGCAGCCAACAGTATCTTTGCCTTTAATAAGGTTCAGCCTTAAACAAACTACGTGTCACAGAACTATCAACGTAACAGTGATGCTATGTTTTAATGCCGAATTCGAATGCATGGCCTTGATTGTTCCGGCTCCATTCTGAATCGTCCGATTCTCACTTAGTATTGTGATATCCCTTCAACGGGATTCTCACTTAGTATTGTGATCTCCGTGCAACTGGTTTCTTCCTAGTAATGAAGTAGTAAATGATAACCTGTCTTTTGTGATTTTAATGAAAAACGCTTTTCGATAAACTTACCCAAAGACAAACGCGTAATCATACCTTACAGAAAGAGATATCGTAGAAGTTACCAAAATATAAGAACTTCAAATGTGTTTGACTGGAAGTGGAAATAGCCAATAGGTTCATTTCAAAATTGTATTTAATTTTAAATAAATAATTAAAATATATTATCTATATTTAATAATTTATTTACTGACACTTAAAAATAGTAATTACCACTCTTTAAAAACTTTGTTAATATTAATTCAAAAGGCAGAGATTTTCTATTTAATTTCACTTTTGTATGTCCTATTGTTATTTTCAGTTCATGTTTTTTTCAAATAAAAACAAAAATTTTGGGATCTTGAGGTTGGTGACTTTTACGATATGGAAGGCACGATAGAGTCATACATCAAGATGTAGGGAGAAAAGTCGAAATTATGTAAGGCTATGTTTGATTGGACGTAAAGTTTTTAATGAATTTAAATGAAATTGAATGAATTATAATGAAATATAATATAAATGAATGTAATATTAAAAAATTATTTTTTAAAAAGAATGGAAAAATTCTTAATGTAATATAATAAAGTGTTGTTTAGAAAAAATGTATATAATATAATTTAATAAAAGTTATTTTTTATTTTACATTTCATTTTAAACTTTTTAAATCGAAAATTTTTTATTATTACATTTCATCCAAATTCAGACGAATAATATTACATTTTATCCGATTGTATTAATAAACTTTCAAATAACATATCCTAGAGGATAACACACAATATGGTTTCCTTTGGTTGAACGAAAGATAGCTCATAAATATGTAGGAGAAAAGGTGGGTGAAGACATTTTGAATTACTTCCGAGCTCAGGATGGAGATGGCAATAAAGAAGGGAGAATGATGACGACAGGGAAAATACAAACTGGGCATAATTACTCCATTTTTTAGGCTTCCCCCAATTTGCAGTTGTTCAAAAACTTTAGGTTTAAGGCTTACAAAGGGATATAGAAAAGACTAAAAGACTCAAGGCCTTCGTTAAGAGCATCTTACTCTCTCATTAAACATAATAAATAATATCATACTAATATTAATGTATCATTTAACTGACTAGATGTTAACCCATCAATTTTTTATTTACTTAAAATTTATTTTAAAATTTTTAAAATGTTAAAATTTAAATTAAATGTTTTAAAATAGTAAGATTTAAGTTATATTTTGATATAAATATTAAGATTGAAAATATTCTTTTTTACTGACTCTAAAATTTTCGAAATATTCGCTTTGAAATGGTGGAACTATGATGACACAAATTTATTATTTTTAATATCAATTTGAGTCCTTTTGCGCTATGTGAAAGTTACAATCATGTACTAGAAGCAACGTCACATAATTATAAAAGGTCCGTCATTTTAAGATTTAAATTAAAAATATTAAATTTTAATTTTAACGTTTCAAAATATTACAATATAATTTATATTTTAATAAAGATATTAAGATTACAAATTCACCTTTTTCCTTCTTTCTTTACTTTATATATCAATTTATATGATGAAAATAATAGGTTAGAAATGTACTTTTTGCCTTCTTTTTTTTGTTTACGTGTCAATTCAATTTCTTTCTACATTCTTATAATAGGAAGAAAATGATGAACTGAACTCAATTTAAGGGCACATATCATATGTTCTCATTATTATGTTATTACCTTGTTTCATGAGTTTTTATTCATTTATTTTTTTGTAGGTCTTCTTTATTAAATAGATAGATGTTATAGAATAAAGCAACGAGAACAGGTGACGTGAACTCTTAACTTAACCACTCCTTTTTCCAAGTTCAATCTTTTATTTATTATAAATTGTGATGTATTTTTATTTTGGTTAAGATTTTTTTTGAATTTTTACGTGGTTTATTATTATTTTAGATAAATTTTATATTTCAAAGTTATCAAAATACTTACATGGTTCGAAATAATTTTTAGTAAAATTTTATAACATATATAATAGTTAAACACATAACATGTCAACTTATCATATTGCACAAAGCTCTTCACTTTTTAAAAATCGAAAAAAGTTTATTAATATACGCAATCTTCTATTTATATTTTAAAAAGGATGGGATTTGAACGTGTGAATATTCACTCAAATACAAAATAATTTATATTAAAATAACTTAAAATTAACAAAATTTAAAACATTTTAAATATTAAATAGTACTTTTATAATGATAAAAATACAAATTTTATTAAAAAATATTTCTTTTATCCTTTTATTTTCATAAACTTTACTTCCGATATATTCTTTGCAGTTTCTATTGTAATCTCATTTTAAATGTAAAGTGTGCTGAATCTCTTTTTAGTAATTTCACAATTTCCCAAATTTTATGTATTTAAGTTTGCTATTATCTTTTTTTTTTCTTTTTAATTCAAGAAGTTTCCTAAAAAAGGACAATAATATACCTTTAGGAAAAAAAGTGAACTTTTGACCTTAGCTTTTTTTTTTGTAAAATAAAATCTGACCCTAACATTTTGAAATATTTAAATTAAATTAAAATATTTTTAAAATATTCAATATAGATTCTAAAATAATGGAACTCTTAATAGGATTATAGCATATTAATATTAATATGATAAAAATTTATTTTTAACAATCACGTAAATTTTATTATGTCGTGTAAACGTTACGTTAATACTGACGCGACATGTAATTAATAAGGTGATACCAATTAACAAGCTGTCATTTTAGAGTTTAAACTAAATATTTTAAAAAAATTAAGATTTAATTTTAACACTCTAAAATGTGAAAGTTTGACCTATAATTTAGTAAAAATATTAGGGAAAAATACAACTTTTATTGTAATAAATATGTAAAATCGAGATAAAATGAAATTGATATTATTTAAAAAATGAGTTATATAATAAAGTACATTCTTGATTTCATAAAGAAATTATATAATAATAAATACAAGATTCACAATATAATGCCTTATATTTTTTAGTTCTATATTTATTTGAAATTATTTTTAATAAATCAAAACACAATATGAAATATGTTAAATAAAGGCATTCTCAAAATCAAGACCCGATATGAATTTATTTGTATCTTTTTACCATTCTAAACAAATATATTATAAAATCAACATGAATGCATTTATAAAACTAAAATGTCACCAAGCATGCAATAAGTTAGAATTAAAACTAAAATGTTACTAAATATACAATAAATCAATTAATAGTTGCATATAGTATATCCTTATATTTGTATTTATTTAAGGAGACACAATTCTTTAATTAAACCTCGTTGTATAAAAATTATAGCCATCATTAAATCTATGTATTTAATGAAAATTTTCAAAGTTTTTTATAATTATCTTAATAATATAATATTTAGTGATTTAAAGTTAAATTAATCACTAAATACAATTAGCGTCTCGTTAATTGTATATTTAATATATTACATAAATATTTCAAATAAATATGTTTATTTATATTCATGCATCACATAAAAATAAAAATTATCTACTCAAACTTCTTTATTTTATTTTTACACCTACACAACAAATAAATATTGAACATAAAAATATTTTTGTATAAAATTTGAAAAGAATAAACCTCTTTATTATTTCTAAAGTATAAGAACACGTAAGTAATTGAATTATAAAAAGGTTCATGGTTCATAATGATTAAAGCTTAATGTTGGGCCCTGAAAATTTTTCTTTAGGTTAAGCATGATTTAAAATAATTTTGAGGTTTCGATAGATTAAATTTTTTGAAGTTATAATTATGTCAAGGTTTGTAGGTTTGTGTTAAATGAAAGGAGTGGTAAATATGGAAAGCCAAGTTTAATGAGGGGCAAAATAGGAAGAAAGACCAAATAAAAAGGGCTTGAATTAGAAGAAGGGAGGAGAGTGTCGTGAGAACCAAAGAGTGAAAAACAAAAATAGGAGAGAAGAAGAGAGGTTTCGGTGGAAACGAAAAGAAGTGAAATCAAGTTTGTTAAGGTAAGTTAACCATCTTTTCTTCTTGCCTTATTAAAGGAATAGGTTGTGTTGAGGATGAAGGAGCTAGAGAGAAAAGAGGTTTGTGTTGGAAAAAAATGGATTAGGAGAACCCAATTGATTTTAGGGTTTCTAAACTAGATCTTAGGTTTTCTAACCTAGATGGATTGTGGGGAGGTTAGATTTGAGTTTAAATTGTGTTTATTTCAATTTTGTGATTTTCTAAAGTTTATGAATTTCATTTGAATGTTGTTTTAAATGAAATCTTGGTTGTTTTAGGAAACCAAAGGAATTCCACCCAAAAGCAAGGGGAAAAACAAGCTTGACTTGAATTTTCGCAAACTAATTATGTGAGTAATTTATTTATAGTTATTGTGTGATTTGGCAAATTCTTGCCTATGTGTGTGTATGTGATTTCTTGAAATAGATTTTGCTTGAAATTGAATTGTTGTGACTTGACTGAAAACAAAATACATGTTGCATTATGATTATGTTATATCTCAAAAGAGGTCATGACTTTTGTATTAAGCGAAAAAAGACAAAGCATAAAGTATGAGTATATGTGAAAACAAATATGTGCTTTTGTTTGGATGAGAGTAGAACCATTCTGTTCGACACGTACACGTTGACAAGGGCCTTCTTCCGACTGCCCGCTTGTGGCATATGAGCTCCGAAATTGGACTCATTCTGTTTATGGGGTAAACTTCGATTTCTCCATTCTGTTTCCATGGAACCCTCAAGCCAATTGGTTGTGCATTGCATAATTGAATTGTTAAGTTTGGTGTATAATTGAGTGTTATGTTTAATGGTTGAAGTTTATGTTGTGTTTAAAAGTTTAAGATAAATTGAACAAATGCTTAAATTACTTGACTAAATGGAAGGATGCTGGAATTATTGAATATACGCTTGTATATATATATACACATGCTTGAATTTGTGTTAATTGCCTATGACTATAAATATATTAGCCACTGAGCTGTATAGCTCACCCTACTATTCCCTCCTCTGGTACAGAACGAGAAGAGTAGCAATCCTTGCAAGCCATCAGAAACTCCAAGATATTAGGAACTTTTGTAACTAAGTTAATTTGATCACTTTTAGATAGCTGTATAAGTATGTAAACATTGAGCATTCTGTATATGTTGTAATTTGTGTTAAGTCCCCGTGTAAAACATTATTATGCAAATTAAAGTCACGTATGAGTTTCTGTGGATTCAGCAAATGAGTTTAGAACTGAAAAAGGTCTCTAGCTGTATAGGTATGTTTCTTTGATAGTGGCATATTGCATAAATTAAGTCTTTCCCAGGTGTAGAAATTATGTGTTGACTTCAGGGAAAAATTGGACTAATTTAGGCTAAATTGGTCAAAATTGCCTTCTAGAAAGTTGTAGATCATCTTTCTAGCTTTCTAGCAATACATAGTATGAAATATTTAGGCATAAGAGTCAAAAGTTATGGTCTTCATAAGGGGGAGATGTAGCGTTTGTAAAGACACTTCGTCTGTGATGACCTCATACCATCTATGATGACGTCATTTCGTCTTAAGACTTTGCTTCGTCTTAAGTTGTCCGCATTCTTCTGTTGTGTGCCATTCGTCTGCTTCGCATTGGTCTGCCTTGTGGCATTCGTTTGCTTCACATTCGTCTGCTCTTGGGCATTTGTCTGCTCCTGAGTCTGTGTCTGCTTTGTGACATTCATCTGCTTCTTCGCATTCGTCTGCTTTGTGGCATTCGTCTGTGGCTGCTTTGTGACATTCATCTGCTCCGCATGTGTCTGCTTTGTGACATTCTTCTGCTTTGTAGCATTCGTCTACTTCTTCGCATTTGTCTCCTTTTTCGCATTTGTCAACTTTTTCGCATTCTTCTGCTCCGCATCCGTTTGCTTTGTAATCACTCATCTGTTTTTTGTTTTCTCCATAGTTGACCCTTCGCTTCTTCTGTGCACTATTCTTCTTGAATCGTTAGGTCAAAATCTTGACCTTCAAGATGATAGAATCCATCTCCAAGGTCTTCATGAAAATTTTAGACCTTGAAGTCTTCTTTCGAAAGTTCAAAGAATTATTTTGGTTCGACGTCTACAGAGAAAGTTATGCATTTTTTGTGTGTCCCTAAACCAGTTCGATAGGGTCAAGGACAATATTGTCTCTATCAAATATCTCTGAATGCTGGGCTCCGGAAGCTAGGTCCACTAGTATCATAAGCATAAGTTACAGAAGGAGAGAAATAAAATGTACTTTAAAGGCTTGGAATCAATAACGGAGGGCTTTTAACTTAGCATAATATAATTTATTCGAATACAGCAAATGGAAAATGAAATAGATGGAAGCTGTAGTAAGGAAATCACAAATTCTTAGAGACTAAACTAAGACAAGTAAGTTATCCCAGAGCGTGTATAACACATAGCAGAATACTTTCCTTAGATTTTGTAATATGTTGCTAGTGTAGTTTAGAGCATCTCTAAATACCTTAATTGTGTTCGTATTTTGACTTCAATTATGTTCTTTTTCTATAAATATAATCCTTTTAATGTTTTAAAAAAACATTATAATTGTTACAAGTAAACTTAGAATAATAAGTGAACATAATGATCCTTATTACTTATCTTAATATGTTTATTTAAATATG
>JANZLC010000003.1:8033638-8045629 GCA_026413385.1 Erythroxylum gracilipes
TCAAACCTTAATCTAACCTTTTCATACTTCAAATAGGTTAGAAAACTCAACCTTTAAAAGAAAACATCCAAAGCCCTATGAAATTACTATTCATCATCTTCTTCACTAAGCTTTCTCTCTCTAGATTTTCTCCATCACAACCCTAACCCATTTTCTTCCACAACCAAGAAGAAAATGATGAAACTTACCTTAGAAACCCTTGAATCTTCTCTTGTTCCTCGAATTTCTTCCCCTCTTCCTTGGATTTTCTCCTTCTTTCTCTTCTTTTTTTTCTTCCCTTCACGATTTTCTCCTCCCCTCCTAGCTTCCACGACAATGCTTCCTCCTCTCTTCTAATTTTTGTCTTTTATTTCCTTCTTTTATTTCCAATTTTACCCCTCACTTAAAGCCCCTTGCCAACTATGCCCTTGGTTGGCTTCTAACTTCTTCCAACTAGCTTAGTTACCTTCTAACTTACCCCTAACACTTTACACTAACTCAAATTTCTAATCTAACCTAACCCCCAATTTCTAATTAATGGTCCAATTTCTAAAATAAAAAAATTGGACCATTAAACAAACACAAATAACCAATTAAAAAATACACATAAACAATCAATTAAGCAATTAAGCAAATTTGAAAGAGAACAAGGACTAACAATATATATATATATATATATATATATATACATGCTTGAATTTGTGGTTAATTGCCAATGGCTATAAATATCTTAGCCATTGAGCTGTGTAGCTCATCCCACTATTCCTTCCTCAGGTGCAGAACAAGAAGAGTAGCAATCCTTATAAGGTATCGGAAACTCCAAGATATTAGGAACCTTTGTAACTAAGTTAGTTTGATCACTTTTGGATAGCTGCAAAGCATGTAAACATTGAACATTCTGTATATGTTGTAATTTGTGTTAAGTCCTCGTTTATAACGTTATTATGTAAATTAAAGTCATGTATGAGTTTCTGTGGATTCAGTAAATGAGTTTAGAACTGAAAAGTTCCCCAGGTGTATGTGCATGTTTCTTTGATAGTTGTACATTTCATAATACATTTCATAAACTAAGTCTTTCATAGGGGTATAAGTTGTGTGCAGACTTCAGGGAAAAATTGGACTAATTTAGGCTAAATTAGTCAAAATTGCCTTCGAGAAAGTTGTAGATCATCTTTCTAGCTTTCTAACGGTATATAGCACGGAATTTTTGGGCATTTAAGTTAGAAGTTATGGTTCTCTTTAAGGGGAGATGCTCAGTAGTATAGGTAATATCATCTGTAAAGATGTATCGTCTGTAAGGACGTATCATTTGTGATGACGTTATATCGTCTATGATGATGTCATATTATCTGTAAAGATGTATCGTCTATAAGGACGTATTATCTATGATGATGTCATATCGTCTATGATGACATCATATCGTCTATAAGGATGTATCGTCTGCAGAGACGTATCGTCTGTGATGATGTCATACCGTCTGTGATGACGTCATATCGTCTTAAGAGTTGCATCGTCTTAAGTTGACTCTGCTTCGTCTTAAGAGTTACATCGTCTTAAGTTGACTTTACTTCGTCTTAATTCGACTCCTTTCGTCTGTTTTTTGGCATTCGTCTGCTTGTTCCCTTTCGTCTGCTTTGTGGCCTTTCGTCTGCTTTGTGGCATTCGTTTGCTTTTTGGCATTCGTATGCTTTTTCCCTTTTGTCAACTTTGTGGCCTTTCGTTTGCTTTGTGGCATTCGTCTGCTTTTTGACATTCGTCTGCTTTTTCCCTTTTGTCTGTTTTGTGGCCTTTCGTCTACTTTATGGCATTCGTCTGCTTTTTGGAATTCGTCTATTTTCTGCTTTCTCTATAGTTGACCTTCCGCATCTTCTGTGCACTATTCAGCTTGTATCGCCTGGTAAATTTTTGACCCTCCAGATGATAGAATCTATCTTCGAGATCTTCATGTAAGTTGTAGATCTCAAAATCTTCCTTCAAACAGTCCAAGGAATTGTTAAATTTGACGTCTACAGAGAAAGTTATTCCCTTTGTCCCTAAACAAGTTCAATAGGTTTATGGACGAGTATTGTTTCGGTTAAATGTTTCCGAATGTTGGGCTTTGGAAGCGGGGTCCAGCACTTAATATATGCTATATACAAAATTTTAATATATAATTATAAAATAGTCATCAAATTTATAAAAAATATATATTTACAATAAAGTTATTATATCTTCCAATATACATTGTCAAAAGGATGAATTTCATTTTAAACTTGCTAATACAAAAGTTGTTGCAATTATTCTTTAGATACATGCATAAAAAGGGTATAAGAATTGTTTAAAGTTTGTGGGTAAAGTAGTGGAAAATTTTAAATATAAATCATATTAATTATTAGATAGATACAAAATAATTTAAAGTAAAATCGTTACATCATATAAAAAAGATAAGAACTTTTCATTTAAAATATGTTAGTTTAATATAAAATTTATATTATGTAAATAATAATTTACTTAATATTTTATTGTACAAAAAATATATTTTAATACTAATTTTTATATAAAAATATATTAAAAATTTATATTTTACAGGAAAAACCTTAACATTTTAAAATTATTTGAATTTAGTCATAAATTGACGAAAATTGAGTCAAGTTAATACTAGAGTTTAATTAATTTTAATAAATCATAATTAATTTTAATTAATATAATAAAATATAATTTAATGTTAACTCTAAACAATCTTAATTATACCTAAAGTAATTAACATTCTCCTCTTTTTAAAATTTTTTTTTGTATGCTTCAACCATAACTGACGACCGATCACCCTCACAATCTCTCAAACCCCAATTTATAGGAGTTAATTGAGATACTGGATGGAGCTCCTCTTGTAATTCCCAGTTTAGAAAATGGCTTCAAAAGCTCGTAAAGGACAACACCAACTGTATTTCTCTTCTTGAACTTCTTGTTTACATTCTTTTAATCGATAATGTCCGCTAGCTCCTTCAATTTTCCACTAACTTTCCAAAAGCACCTTGTATGAATGGATTCTCCACCTATGGTGGTCCTGATTCTCCAACTACGGTGGTCCTATGTCTTGATCAAGATACTCCTTGTTTGGAGAGTGGTTACACAGAACATTGAGAACCACCGTGAAATTTGTGTTTGGAAGATTGTCAAAAGTGCAAATTTTGTCTTTCACAAAGTTAATTCCAAGACTTCTGATGCTAGCGATTTCTAGATAGGAGAAAGAAGTAAGGAATTTGTTGGTCTAACGTTAGAAGATGAAGAAAAAAACAGAAAGGAGGAAAAATATATAAAATATTGAGAGAGGGAGAGAGAGGACAAAGGAGTTGTTGGAAATAACTTTTTCGTGCCCCTTTCTTGTATTCATTCTCATATTTATAATAAGTCTATAACAACCTTAACAAAGTTCCTATTTTTTCCGTAATAGCATATTCACTTAATCATTACACCTTTCACACCTTTTAGGAGACAAGATAATCATTGTAATTTTACGACATTTTTCTGATCTTAGTACTTCTGCTTTACGAAATCGACTGGGACTGATTTGGGTTGCTAGCAATTGAAATCTAGCTTGCAACATTACTCCCCCTTCAAAAGAAACCTTGTCCTCAAGGTCAAAGTTAGGAAAATCCTGTTAGAATTCATGTAGAGTTTCCCAGGTAGGATCAGAAGGTGGTTGGATCTCCTATTGGACCAAAAATTGAGGTATAATCTTGCGATACCCAAGCACAACAACAAGTTTAAAAACATGCTGAGAATTAACAAATTGTAGCGGTAAGGGAATAAGTTGTCATGACGGATCACTAACACGTTTCTTCAAATTAGATACACGAAACATGTCATGTATTTGAGTTGAAGGGAGCAGAGCTAGCCGATATGCAACTTGACCAATTCGCTCAGTGATGTGGAATGGACCAAAGAATTGCTTGGAGAGCTTGTTGAATTGACGGTAAGCTATAGAGGATTGGCGATAGGGTTGCAATTTTAGAAATACCCAATCATTCACCAAAAAGAAACATCATTTCTTTTACAATCGAATTGATTTTTCATGCGAATCTAAGTATGCTGTAGGTTGGCCCAGAGAGTATTTAACACATCAGCTCATGACTTCAACAGCAGCAATCGTAGTGGAGGAGCCCATATAGTCCAAAAGTGTTTGTGGGGGAATGCCCAAATACAGCCTCAAATGAAGTCATTTTAATGGTAGAGTGTTATGAAGTGTTGTAATGCTATTCAGCCCATGGAAAAAACTGAAACCATTGCTTGGGATGGTCTGAAGAGAAGCAACACAAATAATCTTCCAAGCAACAATTGAGTACCTTGGTTTGCCAATCGATTTGAGGGTGATAAGCGCTGCCGGTTACAAGAGCAGTTCCCTGCAGTTTGAACAATTCTGTCCAAAAAGAGCTAATGAAGATAAGGTCCTTATATGAGACAATGCTAGTTGGGAAACCATAGAGGTGCACTATATCTCGAATGAAGATCTCAGCAACTTGTGGAGCTGAAAAATGTGCTCATAAGGTAGAGAAATGGGCATGCTTAGAGAGTCTATCCACTACTACCAAAACTGTGGTTTTGCCAGCAGAGAAGGGCAAGTGAGTCATAAAATCCATGGACAACGAATCCCATATCTTTCCAGGAATGGGGAGTGGCTGGAGTAGGCCTTGTGGCACTTTGTTGAATGGTTTAACCGTCTGGCAAACTTGACATTTTACCACATATTTCCTAATACTTTGCCTCATCTTTGGCCAATAAAAAATGCTAGCAATGAGAGCAAGTGTTCGTTGCATTTCGACATGTCCTTCAATGGGTGAGTTGTGGAATTCATGCAAGATTAAGGGTTGAAATGCAAATTCTAAAGGTATGAGAACTATGCCCTTGTACCAAACTAGTCCATCCTTCACGATGTGCTGCGGAAAATCAACAGGGGAATCTTGAATAGAAGTATTGAGTTAGGTAGAAGCTTTATGAGTCTTGTAAAATTCTTGTAAAGCATCCAAAATAGAAATCATTGGCTTAGAAACTATCTAGAGGGCAAGGAAAGTGTTGTAGGAAACTCTAGACAATGCATCAGCTGGTTTATTCTCATCTTCAGGTTTATATGCAATATCAAAATCATACCCAAGAAGTTTGGTGAGCCATTTTTTTTGTTCTAGTGTTTAAATAACCTAATTGTGGAGAGCACGCAGACTTTGGTGATCGGTTTGGACTGTGAATCACCTCCCAAGAAGGTACTATCATCATCGTCAAATGGATTTAGTTATTGCAATCATTTCTCGACAATAGGTGGAAGAATTTTAAAGTCGTGGTGGTAATTCCTTACTGAAAAATGCTATCGGATGTCCATTTTGTGATAAAATTGCTCCAATCACTTAAATAGAAGCATTCGTTTGCAGCACAAAAGGCTCATCGAAATTCAGAAGGGCCAATACTGGCATGCTGGACAGAGCCCTCTTCAAAATTTCAAATGCTGTGGTGACCTCCATATTCCATACAAAAGCATTTTTGCACAAGAGTTGTGTCAAAGAAGCAGCAATGGTGGAATACCTTGCTACGAACCTTCGATAGTGCCCTGTAACTGAAATCTTGTGGCTAAGATAACCTAATTCGATATAACCAAATTTGCTTTTAGAGAGCTTCGTAAATAAAGAGTTGTTCTATAAGATAGTGAATAGGGACTCCAAATGTTGCAAATACTTCTCCTAGTTGGGGCTATACACCAGGAGGTCGTCAAATAATACAAGGACATGTTGTCATAGATTCTCCCAAAAAATTGAGTTCATTAATGCTTGGAACGTGGAGGAAACATTGGAGAGTCCAAACGGCATGACAGTGAACTCGTAATGACCTTCGTATGTTCAAAATGTTGTCTTCTCAATGTCGGGTGGGTGAATTCGAACTTGGTGATAACCTGCACAAAGGTCAAATTTAGAGAATACAGAAGCTTCGTGGAATTCATCTAAAAGCTCATCCACCATTAGAATTGGAAACTGATCCTTGACTGTTACCGTGTTTAGAGCACGAAATCGACACAAAAGCACTATGAGGCATCCTTCTTTTTGACCAAGAGTATTGAGAAAGAGAAGGGGCTTATACTGGGAAGGATTATACCATCCTTTAACATTCTCCAACTAGTTTTTTGTACTCAGATTTCTGAAAATGGGGGTAGCGTTATGGTCTTACGTTGATTGGTGGGGTATTAGGCAAGAGAGGAATGCAATGATCCAAGAATCCAGTGGGAGTAGAGAATCTATGAGGCAGTAACCCAGTGGGAGTAGAGATTTTTTTTTGGAATTTGATAAAAAGGGTGTTGAGAAAAGGTGAAGGGGCGTAGCTCTAGTCATTGGTTTAGGGGAGGAGTGAATTGAGTTGATGGAGAGATGATAAAATTGGGTCACTATTTGAGTGTTGTTGTAACGTTTGAGTGGCTGTAAAGATATGTGGGTTAGGTTTGTTTGCCGTAACCCACTTAGTTGGATCTTAGAACCTTGATGTTCAAACTCCATCCATAAAGAGTTATAATCAAACAAAATGGCCCCCAATTCAGAGACTCACAACCCCTAGAACAAGGTCTGTTCCATAAATGGGTAGGAGTAGTAAATCGATGGTAAACACCGCCTGTCCTAGGAGGATTGGTGTTTGTCGACAAGTATCAATCACTTTTAGATGAGGTGAGGCTTGGATAGGTAGTCCCAAATGAGTGGCTAATCAAGTTTGGATGAAGTTATTTGTTGATCCCCCATTGATCAAGAAAATGATTGGGTGACCAGCGATAGAACTCGCTAGTTTCAGGGTGGAGGGAACTAGTTATCCCATGAATGCTTGGAACAAAATCTGAGGTGGTCTGTCAAGGCCACTGATAGAGTTCCCTATATTAACATCATTGTTTGCTTCACTTGCATCCCCTTCCGCTGTGTTGAGTCCTCTTCAGCAATGAGATAGAGAAATTGAGGTGGCTTGCACCGATGTCCAGAGATGAATTTCTCATCGCAATTAAAGCATAAACCCTTTTCTTGTCTAGTTTCCATTTCCGTTGGAGTGGGTCTTTTGATGGATAAGGTAGTGTGTTTGAGTTTTTGGGTTGTTCAGTTGGGTGTCGTGTTTGGGCTTTGAGGTGGTGAGGAAGTATAGGAGAATGGGGTAAGAAGGGGTTGTGTTTTAGTACGGGTGGTTCGAGGCAGAGAAGCCTTTGTGGCATTGCACTTATTCTCCACAAGCTTAGCCATGCCTATGGCTTCACTGAGAGTTTGTGGTTTCAGGAGGCAGAGCTTTCGTTAGATGTCATCTCTAAGACCCGAAATAAAGCAGTCGAGCAAGTTGGAATGACTCAATCCTGTTCTTCTAGTCAACATGACCTTAAATTTAGCAAGGTAATCTGCCGAGGTGGTGATTTGCTTCAGCTTGTAAAGTTGTGCTTCATGGTTTATAAATTTCAATAACCCAAATCTGAGATCAAGTTGCTGAGTGAATGCCTCCCAAGTCGTCAACTGAGAAGTGGAATGCATCCATTGATACCGTTGCAAAGCTACGTGCGTCATATAAAATGCAGCAATGGTGAATTCTGTTCAGAGGGGGTATTGTGATATGCAAAAAAGCATTCAATCTAGAATAACAACCTTGAACATTGTCACCATTGAATAGAGGAATTTCAAGTTTAGGTAATCTGGGTATGTAGGTGTGGGTTGGATTGGAGGGTAGTGCAGTTACATGTATAGAAGGAGATTGGGCTGCAATGTGAGAAGAAAAGGAAGTGGCAGGGTGTTTGGGAGGGGAAGTAAGGGTGGTTGTGAGCTGGGTGTGCCCCTGTTAGAGAGCTTGCCCAATATGTCATGGAGGACGATGGTATGTGTAGATATGAAAGTGTTGAGCTTGTCAAGAGACTCATTGTGGTGTTGCTGCAGTTTCTCCAAAGTAGAAGTCTATTCAGTAATCACAATCAATTGTTGATAGTATTGGTCGATGAGCTTGCAGATTTGGTCCTCAACAGCCTTGGAGCGTGTGACCATTCCTTCTATAGTCATAACTCTCTCAATGAAAGCACTAAATGATGTTAGCGATTTCTAGATGGGTGAAAGAAGTCAGGACTTTGTTGGCTTGACATTAGAAGATGAAGAAAAAACAAAAAAGGAGGAGAAAAGATATAAAAGATTGAGAGAGAGAGAGAGAGAGAGAGAGAAGATAAAGGAGTTGTTGGAAATAACTTTTTCGTACCCCTTTCTTGTATTCATTCTCATATTTATAATAAGTCTGTAACAACCTTAACAAAGTTCCTATTTTTGCTGCAACAACATATTCACTCAATCATTACACCTTTCACAACTTTTAGGAGACAAGATAATCATTGTATTTTACTGATATTTTTCTTATCCTAGTAGTTCTGCTTTGTGGAATCAACTGGGATTGATCTGGGTTGCTAGCAATTAAATTCTGGCCTGTAACAACTTCTCAATAGAATCTTCAGAGAAAGGAAAGATGTTAGAAGCGACACCTTTGCCACTATCGTCAACGCTGATAAGATGGCTCTCTGGTGGTTATATCTTCACCATGAATGAGGACAATATTGATATCTAAGAAACACCTTTGCTTATTTTCACTATTGCTAACTTAGTTCATTAGTGTCTGCCTATATACACACATCTATAGATATAAAGAGAGAGAAGAGAAGAGAATAGTGGAGAGAAATCGAAGACTGGGGGAAGCTCGAGCTGTGGGAAAGCCATTATATCCAGAGCTCCTTTAGTTGTTGGGATTGAGAATACAACTGGGGATATGGTGATGGTGGCTAGGTCACTAATGATGGTGGTTGGAGCAGGAGAGAAGACAAAAGGGGACAATGTTAATTAATTTAAGTTTAATTAAAGTTATTTAGAGTTAATTTTTAATTAGAGATTGTTATCTTAACGATGGATTATTATGATTCTTTAGGATTTGTTAAAATTAATTACAACTGTTTAGTGGATTTTTTCTAGATTGAGGTTGTTATTCTTGTTGTAGCATTAAAATATTAAGCATGTTATTTACTATTATGAAAAGATTTTTTTCTTCAAAGTATTTTTTGGTGAACAAAGGAAAGAAAATAATTCGGAACTAAAGGAAATTAACCTAGCTTACAACCTCGGTGGAATCAACCCCTCATGCATTAGCTTGCAATGCCAAGACTAAAGATGCTGGTGTCATTCTCAAAACTTCATAATCCACCTCCAAGTCACAACCCATCTTAGATAGCACATCTGCAAAAAAATTGTCTTCATGTAATGTATGATGGAAATTTCATTCCTAGTCTTGACCACTTAGCACTCTGAGGTCTGCAATCAAGGCTCCTAAAAGTGGAAAGAGATATTTGCAGAACTGATCAACTCTAAAACAACCTTTGCATCAGTTTCTCAAATAAGCTTGGGAAAACCCTCATCCCAGGCTAGAACCAAACCCATTTGTAAAACATGTAGTTTCGCTGCTATATTGGAACAAATTCTGAGATATGCAGTGAAGCCCACTAACCATTTACTAGAAGCATCACATAGCAGTCCACCAACACCTGTAATACCTAGATTACCACGTGATGCCCCATTCGTATTAAGCTTGACCATATCAACTGCAGATGGTAGCCATCGAATCTGCTTGCTATGCAGTGAGACATTGGATGTATGGGCCCTTGTATGAAAAATCTCACGACTAGTCAAGATAATATTTTTATCAGCCCCTAAATCATTAGGCTCATCAGTTTGAAAGACCACTCTATAATGATTAGTTCATATTCTCCAAGCTGCAGTTGCCAACAAAACCACCTCCTGTGTCTCTCGTGTCTTCGCATCTAAGATATTTTTCAAAGTATTAAGTTTATTAATTTGATACAAATTCTTTATAATAATTAATAATACATTATTTCAAATAAAGTATGGATCAAGATTCATACATTAAATATAAAAATTAGATAATTATATTCATAAAAGTAATTATATATCACATATTGGCCCAATCATGATGATTAGCACATCTTTTTTTTCACGAAGAAGATGTTGATGGCCCTCCAATTCATTCTGTCCACCATGACGGACGAAAAGTATATGTTAGCCACATTAATGGCCATTTCATTTGGGACAAAGATCCATCTATGTGCGATTCTGATTGTGATTGTTGGATGAATGATGATTTTGATAGTGATGACGAGGTTTACATCCCTGACGAAGTCAAAGTTCAAAATCTTCATGTAAACCAGAACATAAAACTTGAAAATCTTCCATAATAGATGTGGACGATTGAATTTGTCATGACTTTTCAGGACAATACTATAAAAGTTGATTTTTGATATCTTCATATCCAAAAGGAACATCTTGTAATTCAAAGATGTTGCGATCTTTAGTGTATTTCATATTTCAACATCAAACTTCATGATCCGACACTATCCACAAGGCTAAAAGTATAAATCCAAATTGTTAGAGCAGATCAAGGCCCTGCAACATCAACTTTAATCTAGACAAAAAGATCGTTAGACTTGAATGTATAAAATTTAAAAGACAAAATCAATTTTTATTTTAAAATTATTATTATTATTTATTTCACAAAAATATCATTTGATATTAAAATTTTTAAATTTTATTTTTGTTACACATAATTTGTAATTTTAAGAAAAATATTATTTAATTAATTGTGCCTTTAAATTACTTTGAAATGAATTATTAAGTAATTAATTGTTACTTAATTAATCAAATTTATGTGTTTATTTAATTCATATTAGTAATTAATTTTGTTAAAATAATTTGATAACAATTAATAAAATAATTTATAATTTCTTAAATGAACAAACATAAAAAGCATTTTGTATCTTTAATCAATTTTAAATACGTCAATTATGTCAATGATCCACGTTTCCTTAAGCTATAGTGGGCTATGGCCCAAACATTTGTAACCAGAAGTGTAGGGCTCCGAAGCCCTGGTCTGCAGTGAGATGAATACCATCGTCGTGTTACGATGTCACAGACGCTTCTGAGTTCTGTGCCCAGAGATGGTCCCTAGTTTATCACCCGAAGACGTACATAAGGTCACATTAAAGGTGCGTGCTGGGTTCCACCTTCCACGATAGGATTCATGAAAAATTGCAAAAAGGGTTCAAGTGATTCCCGATAGAAAAGTCATCCCTTTCTACTTCAATGTAATATTAAAATGATAGATGTTTACAAGTTATAATCAAGAAGGGGACCTTTTCGCGGAAGAGAATAGATAATAGGCAGTAAGTAATGTAGATGGTTACACCTTAACCAAAACAATAATAATAATACAATGGGTGATTTTGTTACCTAACCTATACCTACTGCAATTAAATTATAATTGACCTCATTTTAATAAATTATTTAAGACATAAGCAATTCAAGTATGTAATCGTCAAATCAAATTCTATAATTTCTTTAATTACGGGTATAATTTGCACACAAAAGAGAGGTTACTGAACATGGTAATTTCTCTGCATTGATCACTAACGTCCCTGTCGTATTCGTATTGGGGTCATATTATTGTAAGCTAATTTGAACTCTAGTTGCCAAATTAATTATAACTTGATTCATTAAAATATGTCTCACCAGGATTTAAAATTGATTCTGATACCATGAAGGCAACACTTCGCCAGACGAGAATGTCGCTATCATTTCTTGTAATGTAAGCCAAAATATTAAAGCGGAGATGCCTTGGAAGTTTAGGTTTCAAGATAAGCTACTATCTTGCAGAGTCCAACGAAATCTATCCAACTTGCCCTTAATACGCAACTCATTGTTTTCACAGGAAAAATGCGCAAGTTCCTACCAAATCCGTTGATTCCAATCTAAACGAGAAAGAAACGATACACTCTCGTTCTTGTGAGGAGACAAAGAGAAGCATAATATTTTGACCAAAAGTGCATTTTGAACTTTATTAATTACAATAGAGCACAACTTTAACCCAAATTCTCGTACAGTTAAAAGTTTAACAAGTTCCATCACGCTTGAGATTGAAGGCCGTAACGTCTGAATTAATTATGCT
>JANZLC010000003.1:8045729-8062128 GCA_026413385.1 Erythroxylum gracilipes
GGTTGGGTGCCGTGGTATAACCCACAAACACACGCCGGGGTATAACCCCCAAACACCGAAAGGTGGGGTGTGGGGCCGAACAAGGTGACGGTTTTTAGAAAATTATCACCAAGTGGTCAATCAGAGTCATCTTTTGGCACCAAATCAAGACCTTTTTACTATGATTTTCCAAAATCGTCGCTAAAGAGTTTACATTTTGCGACGTTTTTTTCGAAACGTCGTTAATGTCACAAAATGTGGATTCTTTAAAGACATTTTTTTACAATCGTTGCCAAATAGTCCTCATTTGGTGCGATTATGAAAATCGTGGCCAAAAATTTACTCTTTTGCGATGATTTTCAAAAGTGTCGCCAAAGGCTTACTTTTAGCTACGATTTTCAACTCGTAGCAAAAATAAACGTCGCTAAATATCTTCCTTGTTGTAATGTACAAAACTATTGTTGTTAATAAAAGAATTAAACTAGGTGTGGACCTCGCAGACGTAGACAAATTGTGTCGAACTTTGTTACTAAATTTCGCTGTTGATTTATATTTGTGCATTTAATTTTCTGATTTTTGATTGTGTTAGAAACGACTGTGGTAAATTGAAGATTTTGCGAAACTATCGTACCCTTTTGGATTTTTCAATGATTATTATTGTATAAAGTGTTATCGTAATTCAATAAATAGTTTTAAGTGTAAACATACTTTAGATGATAATGATAATAATGATTACTTAACTTTAATGACTACTTGGTGGCCAAACAATTGAAGGAAAAAGAAGAAATGATTGAAACACGACTGTTATGAACAGATCCTTAATAGTAATTATAATTTGAGAGGGCAAACTTTGTAAATTGGAAAGGAAGAAGTATCGTCTACAAATTTACTAATATCTGTATTTGGACAATAACTACAAATTTTACTAATATTAAAAAATCACAGAAAGACAAATAATTGAAAACCGAGATCAAATTTAATGACACAAAAACAATGTTACAAGGTAGACAGCAAATGATGGTGAGTTCATAGCTTCTAACAAATTTTAAGTTGATATCCAATACTACCTATATAAATAAGTCTTAATTTTAAATTTAAATTTGACTCATAATAAAATATTTAAATTTAATTCTAACTGGTTATATCAGATTTTTAAATTGGTAATAATTATAACAAATATAAATAATTCATTTAAATTATTTAGGAAAATAAAATAAAAATTAAAAATTATCTAAAAATAAAATATAATTTCTTATAATAATATGTGTAAATATTAATAATAATTTATATTAACATTAAATTATATACATAATTATAAAAACTCATAATTTTGATAAGATCTGAAATAATATAATATCATATACAAAAATATTAATATTATTTTAAATATTAGGTTAAGTTATTAGAGCCACGAGTGTGAAAGAAATGCCTGTGCTGAGTATAAAATACTTTCTGGTAGTTAGTGATCCATCATTTAATTGGCATTAGCTTTTCAAGCTTTATCGATAGTAGTTGCTTTGGAATTTAAATGATGGTAGTCTGATCGTGAGCTCTGTCTGTTATCATGTACTAGACATCTGAAGTGGAATTTGAAAAATTTAGATATATAGCATGATTATACAAACGGTAGATCATATAATGGTGTAGAGTAGTCATAATGATTGTAAGATCTTATTCATCAGCGATTTGAATTTGGATTTGGAGTCGATCAATTCTTAATTTTTGTAGACTTTAAATCCAAACTCAATTTATGAATAAATTCTTCATATTCAAACCTTTTAGCTTTTTAATGAGTCAATTTGATGGTAAAAACAAGTGTCCGTTACATATACTTTTTCAATCAATTTTAGGTTTCATAACCATGAAACACAACACACATGAATCCCTAATGTCTTGTTTGGTAATTAGTAACTAAATATAAGTGAAAATATTGATTATACATGTTTAGTATATAATCATTAAGAATAAATTAAACGAGTTAATAATTATGTTAGTGTTTAGTATCAAATCTTAGGAACAATAATAATTTTTTACTCATATTCAATTATTATACAATTTATTTTTAAAATAATAAATTGAAATATTTTATTTTATAAATAATTAATCAAATTTATTTTTAGTGATTTATAAAATTTTAAATAATTATGAATAATTTTTGTGATAAGAATAAAAGCAAAAATGAAAAAATAAAATAATCATTAAAGAAATTAAATATAAAATACTGTAATATGTAATTTGAATAATAATATTTTGATATCTTGATAACATTTTAATAACAATTTGATAATATTTTAATAATATTTTATTTATTGCTTATCTCTTACTTATACCCACACTTTTAGAAATAAAAGTTTATGAATAATTAGAATTTATTTCATTTTTGTCATTCCTTAATTTATGCATTCCTAATAACCAAACAAATAAAAGTTAAGTGATAAAAGTTGCATTCTCATTCTCATCTCCAAAAAATATAGAAACAAATAGATTAATCTAGTTACCTAAAAAAAAGTTAAGCCAAAAGTCGTATTTAAGCAACCTGACCCAAAAATCTGTCTTTCATTATGAGACTCCAGGTCTGAGCCTAAGCTCAAGCGGGTTTTTTGTTGCCTGAAGTCTGATCAAGTCCAATCAAAGTCAATAAAATATGTATATTTAATTTTTAAAATTTAAAAATATTGTTATAATTTAAAGTAAAATAATATTGTCTCACTTAAAAAATTCAGGTTTTAGATCGGACCAACTCAAGCCTAAGTCAAAGCTTGAAAATTTTAGGCTTCAAACCGGACCAACTTGAACCTGAGTTAAAGCTTGAGAATTTGAAAACGAAACCAATTCTAGTCTAAAACCTGATCAACTCACTCTGATACTATTAACTTCAAATCGAGTTAGGTCGAATCGAGCGAAACAAGTTTTACTAAGCCTAATCGTACTTTGACTTCGAAAGTCAATAATCCCTTTTTTGAAGGTAATGACTTCCATTTCTTAATATCGGGCTCGTGATGACACTTGACTGAACTCATCCATCTTTGATCAACTGCCGACTTCTTGAATTCTTAATCAGTCACTTACACTTGCCCTTCCTTTTACATTAGACCATGGAAGCTACTTAGAAGACTGGACGACCGAGAGAACATCCTGCGGGTTGTAGAAACTGGTTGAAGGTAATTGAATCGAATAAAATTTTATATTGTGATTACGATTTATATTATAGTTACGAGTGATTAAGATAATTATTGATGAATACAAATACGATAAATTGTGATATTTATAGTTGTGTTTAAGAATATAACTATGATCGAAACTATACTAATATACTTTAAGAGATCATTTCTTTTCCTTTTTCTTTTTACGACGATGGGATACTTTTGAAGAGGCCTAAGCAGGGTCTAGTGCAAGTTACTCCCAGATGAAACCATAAAACTCAGAAATTTCACCATTGACTCCTGATTCATCATCTTCTTGCGTGTATTAGAATTTTTAATATGAGTAAAGTGTAGAACTCATTAATAAGAATTGAGCCCCCTAAGGGGTGGTCAAGTTGGTAGAGTAGAGAAATATGGGGCCAAAAGGTCCTGTGTTTAATTCTCCCTACCTACGCTCTCTCAGTCGAGCTTGTCGTATAGAGTTTGCCTAGTGTGGAGTAGCCAGTTAATGTGATTTACATTATTGAATCAATCTTGAGGTTTACCTAGTACGCCTTCAGAGGGTAGCGGTTGCGGGTTCCTCCGTTTAAAAAAAATGAGCTTGGTCAACCATTGCCAAAATGACTAGAAATAGTCAATTGGATAATTAATCCTTCCTACTTATAAACCCTTTAACATTTTCATATTTAGTCAATATGGGATAATCTAATACTTCCTCTTAAGTGCAACTGAGACTGGATATCTAGTTGTCACTTGAAATAAGCACAACGGTAATCGAACTAGGCTACTGGGACTGGACATCCATAAGGACAGTCCGAGAATTAATAATCCAGATCAAACCTGTTCTTATATCATATTAGCTAGAATTTTTAATATGAGTAGACTATAGAGCCCATTAACAAGAATTGAGCTTAGGTTAATCATTTTCAAAATGACTAGAACCAGTTTTTGTTTTTGTTTTTATTTCCTAAAATTATGTCATTTTAATTTTAATTTTTAAAATAACATTAATTACTGTTGATTTTTTAATTTTATAAATAAAAAATTAAACTAAATCGACATCATTTTAAAGAAGGGTTCAGGTTGTTCATGTTAAATTCCAACTAGCCCTCAATTTTGAAGTAGATCTGGAACTTAATCAACTTAAACTTAATCTATTAATTTTAGTTTAGATAGGATCAAACTAAACTAAGCTTAACTTAATTTGCCAAGCTTAATCTTCTTACATGCTACTTTGAGGATTAAGCTTAATTTGCCAAGCTTAATCTTCAATCAGTGTTAGGATATATTAATTCATAAGCAAGAAAGACAACAGTCATGAATCTCTAAGCTCTCTTTTGGTAATTGAAGGATTGAAAGAATCAGAATTAAAAGAATATAAATAAGAATAAAAAGTTGAAAATAAAAATAAAAATAAAATATTAATTATGCATATTTAGTATGTATTCTTTAATAATAGAATTAAACGAGTTAATAGTTATGCTATTATTTAGTATTAAACATTATAAGTAATAACGGAAAATTTTACCTATATTTAATTATTATATGATTTATTTTGTAAATAATTAATCAAAATATGTTATATTTTATAAATAATTAATCAGACTTATTTTAATGATTTACAGAATTATTAATTTTGAAATAATTACGAATGATTTTTATGATAAGAATAGAATCATTAATAAAATAATACAAAATAATTAATACGAATTGGTAATATGTAATTTTAATAATAATATTCTCATATCATACTAATATTTTAATAATAATTTGATAATATTTTAACTTTTAATGATATCTCACTCACTGTTTAGGAATAAAAAATCATGAATGTTTAGAATTTATTTCAATTTTATCTTCATTGTTTTATCAATTTTTAATAATCAAACAATTGAAAGTTAAGAAATAAAAGTTGCATTCTCAATTCCAAATAATATATAAAGAAACCAATTAATCTAGTTTTAAAAAAATTGTCAAGGTAAAGTGCAACCCAACCTAAAAATTTGTGTAGAACGGAACAAGTTTTGCTAAGCCTAATCGTACTTTGACTTCCGAAGTCAATAGTCCCTTTTTTTTTTTGAAGGTAATGGCTTCCATTTCTTAATAACGTTCTCGTGACGACGCTAGACTTAACTCATCTATCTTTAATCAACTCTCGTGTTCTTGAACTCTTATCACTTTCACCTGCCCTTCCTCTTACGCTAGACTGAATTCATTTCATGGAAGACTGGACGACCGACGAGACCATCCTGCCGGCTGAATTTTGGTCGAAACTGGTTGAAGCCTGAAGGTATAAATGCATCGAATAAAATTTTAAATTGTAATTAGGGTTTATATTAAATTATAATTACCAGCGATTACAATAATTATTCATAAGTACAAATATGATAAATTATAATCATAATATTACGGCTGTAATTATTCCTCTTCCTTCTTCCTTGAAGAGATCATTCCTTTTTCTTTGTCTTTTTATGGCAAAGGAGTATCTATGAAGAAGTCTTAGCAGGTCCAGTACAAGTTTACTTCCAGATGAAACCAAAAAACTCAGAAATTTCACCAATGGCTCCTCATTCATCATCTTCTTTGGCCAAAAAACTCAGAAATTTCACCATTGACAACTCATTCATCATCTTCTTGCACGTTTAAACTTGATTAATGTCTCCTTAATATAAAGGAGTATCTTTGAAGAAGTCTTAGCAGGGTCCAGTGCAAGTTCACTTCCAGATGAAACCAAAAAACTCAGAAATTTCACCATTGACTCCTCATTCGTCATCTTCTTGCTCGCTTAAACTTGATTAATGTCTCCTTAATATGTGTGAAATAATAAGTCTCGATTGTTTCTAATTTTATTGCATGCACTTAAGAGTTATTATTATAGTTATTAAATTTGTCAAATAAGTTTCGATTGTTTGAACTTAATTTGAAATTAACGGTTTAAATTCAATTTGATAATATCTTATTCAACTATTTTAGTTTGTTTAAATTTTTAATTTTTAAAATTAATTTAAGTTTTCATATTTAATCAAATTTAAATTTAACATTATGCTTCTTGTTTTGGACAATGATTTTATATTATTAAAGTTCTAAATTATGAGTTATATTGCGTTTATGAGTTATTATTATATAATTATTGTAAATAATAAATTAATTTGAATTCCATTGGACCAATTACAAATCAACAGATTAAGTTTAATTTTGTTGAGTTTAAACTTAAGTTCATTGATCGGATACAAGTTTAGATTTAATAAATTATTTTATCTAATCAATCATAATATTTGTTATTCAAATTTCAAATAGATTAACTCAAATATACAATTGGTTAAATTAAGTTTGATATGAATCTATGATTAACATTCAAATATTCGAATTCATTTAGATTTGTGCTCTTGTTCAAACTTAATTTAAGTTTGAGCCTTAAAGAATCCTGTTCATTACCAAAACCAACAATTATAAACAAATACTAAAATACAATCACACAAAATTTACAATTCAAAAATTTCCACATAATTCTAAATTATTAATATATTTAATAATTTATAACTAAGTCCTTAATTATAAAATTTTAAGCCATTTCGTACAATGGAAAGCTGGAAGTGGACGCTCAATAATAATACGATCAATCAATAACAAACCAATTGGAGGGCAAGCAACTAACAACACAAGTCATTGTCCTTGTTGGAAGATCGGGGCTTCTCCTTCTTGTGGACCAGTTCGAACAAAACTAGTTACGCGTCAAGCACGTCCATTGTCTGCCACTTTACTCTCAAGAGACCAAGTAAACTCATTCACACGTAGCTGCCTAGCATTGCTCAACATCAGAGATCATAACTTGTTCCTAAGCCAATTCTTCTCCTGAAATCTATAAATACATCTTGAAACACCAAAAGGGTACAACTGCCAGAGCAAAATCTAATACTAGAACCTCTCTTGTAGCTGTAGATCAGTGATCATTGATGGCTTTCAAAGCTCTTCTCCCCTTGTCCTTTGTCCTCCTTGCTTTCTTATCTCAAGCTATTTTAGCTCACAAAAATGGCACAAAATCATCACCATTTGAGTTCTTGAAGCATCTTCAAGGGTGTCATAAGGGTGACAAGCTCAAAGACATCCACAAACTGAAGAAGTATCTCAAACATTTCAATTTTCTGAGCCATAAGAACTCCAAAAATGTTTTTGATGATTTAACAATGTGTTGGAGCGAGCTCTCAAAGTTTACCAGCGTAATTACCATCTGAGCGTCTCTGGATTTCTAGATTCGGAGACCGAATCTAGCATGACCACTCCAAGTTTATTTAAACACAATTGCCTTATTAGTTATGGTGTTCTGTATGATGGTCTATATAAGTTAAATCTTAATAACCTTTTTGCTGAAACCCTACTAACCCTGCATCATAATGTTGGTACTAAACGTGGTTTAATTAATGAAAGTTCAGCTTTCTTGTGGCATAAACGTTTAAGTCATATTTCTAAAGAAAGACTACAAAGACTGGTAAAGAATGAAATTTTACCAGATATAGACTTTACTGATTTTGATATGTGCGTGGATTGCATTAAGAGAAAGCAAATCAAACATAGAAAGAAAGGAGCCACAAGAAGCACACAAATTCTTGAAATTATGCACACTAATATATGTGGACCTTTCGATGTTCCATGTTTTAGTGGAGAAAAGTATTTCATCACATTTGTTGATGACTTTTCACGTTATGGATATGTCTATTTATTTCATGAGAAGACTCAAGAAACAAATGCGTTAGAGGTGTTTATTCATGAGGTGGAAAGGCTATTAGATAGAAAGGTAAAAATTGTCAGATCTGACCGGGGTGGTGAATTTTAAGGAAAGTATAATAAGTTAGGACAATATCTAGGTTCATTTGCCAAATTTCTTTAAAAGCACGACATATGTGATCAATACACAATGTCAGGTACACCACAACAAAATGGTATGGCAGAAAGGCATAATCGTACATTAATATATATGGTTAGGAGTATGTTTAAGCAATTCGTCTTTACCCTTATCATTGTGGATGCATATATTGAGGTCCACTGTTTATTTGTTAAATAAGGTTCCTAATAAGGCAGTTCCAAAGACTCATTTTGAACTGTGGACTAGAAGGAAACCTAGTCTAAGACACCTACATGTTTGGGGTTGCCTGACGGAAGTAAGAATTTATAATCCACATGAAAAGAAATTGGATCCAAGAACAATTAATGGATTTTTTACTGGTTATCCAGAAAAGTCTAAAATGTGTATATTTTATTGTCTTAATCATACAACAAGAATTGTTGAAACTGGAAATGCTAGGTTCATTGAGAATGGAGAAACCAGTGGGAGTGTTGAAAGACCATGTAATGTAGTTATTAAAGAAATAAAAGTTCAAGTTCCCTTACCGACTTCTTCAATACATGTTACTCTTACGGTTGTAGAACAGTTTGACAATTTACAGGAGCAACAAATAAATGATCAAACACTTCTTGAAGAGCCTATAGTTAATGAACTTATTAAACCTATAATAAATGTTCCAATTGTAGAACAACCATAAGAAATAACATTAAGAAGGTCTTAAAGACCTAGAAAACCAGTTGTTTTTAATGATTATGTGGTATATCTACAAGAGTCAGAGTTTGACATAGGAAATAAGGATGATCCAGTTTCGTTTTCATAAGCCGTTGAAAGTATTAATTCTACTAAATGGATTGATGCTATGAAAAAAGTGTCAAATTCGATGGAGCATAATGAAGTTTAGGATTTAGTCAAATTGCCTGAAAGTTGTAAAAGAGTCAGATGTAAGTGGGTTTTAAAGACTAAATGTGACTCTTGTGGCAATATTGAAAGACATCAAGCTATACTTGTTGCCAAAAGTTATACTAAAAAAGATGATATTGATTATGAGGAGACTTTTTCACCTGTTTCAAAAAAAGACTCCTTTAGCATTATTATGGCACTAGTGGCTCATTATGATTTAGAATTACATCAAATAGATATGAAAACAACCTTTCTTAATGGTAATTTATAGAAGTACATGTATATGGATTAACCTGAAGGCTTTTCAATTGAAGGAAAGGAAGACATGGTGTGTAAACTTAAGAAGCCAATATATGACCTTAAGCAAGCCTCCCAACAATGGTATCTTAAGTTTTAAAGAAAAAATTGTTGATCGGTGTATATATCTAAAAATTAGTGGGAGTAAGTTCATATTCTTGGTACTTTTTGTTGATGATATCTTGTTAGCTACTAATGATTTTGGTTTAATGCACAACACCAAGAAATTTCTCTCTGAGAATTTTAAAATGAAAGATATTGAAGAAGCCAGTTATGTTATAGGAATTGAAATATTCCGTGACAGGTCACAAGGATTATTAGGCTTATCTCAGAAAGCTTACATTAATAAGGTCTTGAAGAGATTTGACATGAAAAACTGTTCTGCAAGTGAAGTTCCAATTCAGAAGGGAGCCAAGTTTAGTCTTAATCAATGTCCAAAGAATGAATTAGAGCATAAGCAAATGGCAAATATTCCTTATACATCAATTATTGGAAGCCTAATGTATGCTCAAACTTGCACTAGACAAGACAATAACTTTGATGTCAGTATACTGGTTATATATCAAAGTAATCCTGGATTGGATCATTAGAAAGCTACAAAGAAAGTTTTGAGATATCTACAAGGTACTCAAGATCATATGCTCACTTATAGGAGATTCAATCATCTGGAAGTGATTGGATATTCAGATTTAGATTTTTTCGGTTGCATTGATACTGGAAAGTCCACTTTTGGCTACCTTTTCTTATTATCTAAAGGGGTTATTTCTTGGAAAAGTGCGAAGAAGTCTATCATTGTTGCGTCAACTATGGAAGTTGAATTTGTAGGATGTTTTGAAGCTACAATTCAAGGTTTATGGTTGCGAAACTTTATTTCAAGACTTGGAGTTGTTGACAGTATTGCTAGGCCATTGAAAATTTATTGTAATAATTTTGCAGCAATCTTCTTTTCAAATAACGACAAGTATTCTAAAGGTGCTAAACATATGGAATTAAAATACTTGTCTGCTAAAGAAGAAGTTCAGAAACAAACAGTGTTAATTCAACATATTAGCACTACTTATATGATTGTAGATCCTTTGAACAAAGGATTGGCACCAAAAGTCTTTGAGAATGGTCATTATGAGATATTATTATTGAGATTTATGATGTTTGTATTTTGACACTGTGAGCTCATTTATGTTTCTATTTTTGTTAATCCTATTTTGTAGTATACATTTATGAATAACTTATGTTCATAGGATTTGTCTTTGACTAAGACATTATCGCTAGACCATTAATGTATTTCTTATTTATGGATCATATTGAATAAAGCACTAATATTGTAGTACGTGGAAGGAATTATATCATTTGTTAAGATGTGAAACCGGTACGATTCTTATTAGTGTCTTTATTTGATTATGATTTATGATATAACCGACATTAAAGAATTTATCAAAACTTATGCACAAAAAGTTTATTTATTATTAAACCATGATATAACATTTTTCAATTAATGAGCCAAGTGGGAGAATGTAAAACTATATATATTTAATATATGGCTTATTAAATATTTATGGTTTTAATAATATTAAATGCTAACTTATGATTGGTCAATTTGATGAAGGAAGATAATGTTGATTAATTAAGATAAGATTTTATTTTAAACATACCGTTTGATGGTAACGGTTCAAAGATATATTTATTTAATTTGAAATGGGTCCTCTCTCTCGCCCTATATACAACTCTGTTTGTTTTCACCATCAAAAAGCAAATAGGTCCTCTCTCTTGCCCTATATATAACTCTGTTTCTTTTCACTATCAAAAAGCAGAATTATTGAGGGAAAGAGAAGATAAACAAGTTTCTTAACATTCAATCTTTTAGACGAGTTTGTCTCAATCAAACTTACGCTTATGGATCAAGGTATGTACTTTATATTTTATATTTTCATGTAAACATAGATTTTTCAAATTTGGGCTAAAGAATTATTGTGATTATGTTTATGCAATAAATTATGCTTACATTTTTCACCCAAAAAATGGAGACATTGTCTACATGAATTTGGTGTTTGGATTGATAAGCAATTGGCTCGCCAAATACTCCTTTAAGAGATATCTTGTCTGAATTTACTTATGGTTTTAATGGTACTTTAAGGGAATAACAACAAAGTTTAGATGACTATTGAAGACTCCAATATATTCAAGTAACATATGTTGGTATTCTTCTTGGAGTTATCCGTAAAGAATTTATTGGTGATTTTCAACTATAAGCCAACTCGACAAGAATATTTTGAAATAAAATGTTGCTCTTTAGATAGATAAGATTTTTAAAAACATTTTCAATGTATGACAAAAAGATACTATTTGTTGGGTCCGTGTTTTGTGTATGCGGGTCATGCTCTCGCATACACAAAACACGGACCCAACATTAAAAGACGCCTTTTAATGTTGGGCCCGTATTTTGTGTACCGAGCTTGGATCCCCGTATACTCTAAGTTTGCATGCGACCACAAGGTTGTGCTAGATAACAACAAAACCTTGAGGTCTTGGGTTCGAGTCGTGCCCAAGACCAAAGAGGACAATACCAATTAAGGTTGTGGTCGCGTGCAAACTTGAAGTATACGGGGATCCAAGCCCGGTTCACAAAACACGAGCCCAACACTATTTGCTTAATGGTTTTAATGATGTTAATCTTCATTATACATTCTCTCCGGATGAACTTCTAACGAAAACTTCAAAGGACCATTGCAATATTACGCAGAGATGTGAAAAAAAATCTCTTGATAAAGATGTTAAGGCAAGTTGATAAATCTCACCAAGAGATATTTCTCTTATCGAAATACTATGAAATCCAATATATTATCTCACGAAGCCTGTAGATCTATGATGAATATTTTACTGTTGATGATGGTAATGCGATAAAAAAATGAGCTTATTATAAAAGGAAAAATATGAATAAGGTTTTTCCATAATTGTGTTTTTTAGACGAAAATTTTTGGTAGTCATCTTCTTTACCAAGATATCCTAATTAGTATGGATATGTATTGCAAAGCATTTCTGTTACAAATCCTACGAAATCTATTAAGGCTATTATGTCAATTCATGACAATCACGTTGAAAAATATCATTGAAGAACAAAAACTAAATTTGCTGTACCTATGAGATGAATGCCGAATAAATTGATACTGAGGATGATTTTTAAAAGCAAGTTCAAAGTATCCATCCAAGAAAGACAAAAAAAAAAAAAAAGAAGAAGAAATATATTACAAAAGCGTAATCAGAGATTTTAATTTAGATAATCAGGAAGTCCTTTGACGTGCAATACACATCTTAATAAACAAATGAAGCCTCATTTGTTACAAATTATAAAGCAAGTACGTGCGTTGCCAGGATTGCTTCCAAGTTTGGACCAGTAAGATCTGGCCAGCTAATTGCTAATGACAGATAGAACGGACACGATTATTGTTGACACCATACAGGAACAGATCATCCGTGGCATGTGACCTTTGTACTATTTATTATGAACCACATATTTTATTTATTTATTGTGAAATGTGTCGTTAGGTACAAGATTGACATTGGTCGTCGATCTCCCTTCACACCTGACCATGTCCAATTGCTAATTTTACGTAATCCTCAAATATATATAAAAATGGAAATCGATTAATCAACAATTAAATAATGTTTTTTGAACATGAGATGCAAACCACTCATAGTACATTATGTCCAGAATGTATGCAAACAAACAAAAAGAGCCCATTTCCTACCCACTTCTCGTCTCCCATAATTCTTATCTTATATTGTTGCTGTAAACAGGGAAATTTAGATAAAAATCACTTATTATTTAACAATCATCACGTGTAGTGATAATCTACTCATATCTCTAAGAAAAAATAGTATTATTTTTAAAAAATATATATTTAATTACTGACAAGTATTTTAGTTTTCGAGACTCAAATATTTAGGAGATATCGTACCCATCCTGAGAAAAATCTCCCAAAATCATTCTGTAAATTACGATTGCATCCTCCCAACATTTATATAGCACAACACAACAGGAACACTCCGAAAGTTCAAGTCTAATAAATATTTCAGTTAGCCTCACAAAACCTAGACCATTGTCTGTCTTTCTACGGATTAACATCAAGAAGACATGAAGATGCGGTACCTTCGCCCAGAGAAACCGGTCATCTTCTGCTTGGCAATAGCCGGGTTTATAATCGGCGGCGTACTCATTTCCAGCTTTATCCAACCTGCCGACACGTGGTTTCTCTGTTCATTAGCCGGCGTTAAAGCCCGAAAAACCGCCGACTACGCCGGAACTCCGATCCAGCTCCAGGCCATAGTCCACTACGCCACGTCACGGATTACCCCGCAACAAAGCTTCCCTGAAATCAACGTCACATTCGACGTACTCAAGACGCTATCACCCTGCAACTTCCTCGTCTTTGGTCTGGGCCACGACTCTCTGATGTGGAGCTCCCTGAATCCTCATGGCACTACGCTATTCCTCGAAGAAGACCCTAAGTGGGTGCAGACCGTCCTCAAAGACGCGCCCACACTTCACGCTCAGACAGTACAGTACCGCACTCAGTTGAAGGAAGCAGATGACCTGTTGTCAACTTACAGGACGGAACCCAGCTGTTCACCAAAGAAAGCATACTTGCGAGGAAACAACCGATGTAAGTTAGCTCTGACGACATTGCCGGACGAGGTCTACGACAAGGAGTGGGATCTGATAATGATCGACGCGCCAAGAGGGTACTTCCCGGAAGCTCCCGGGAGGATGGCGGCGATATTCTCGGCGGCGGTGATGGCCAGAGGGAGGAAGGGGTCGGGTGTGACGCACGTGTTTTTGCATGACGTGGATCGGAAGGTGGAGAAGGCTTTTGCGGAGGAGTTTCTGTGCCGGAAGTATCGGGTGAAGAGCGTTGGACGGTTATGGCATTTTGAGATACCGCCTGCCTCAGATCAGGAGACTCACAGCGGTGATTGGTTCTGCTAGATAATAATAGTTAGCAGGTAAAATTGGTTTTGATTTTGGGTTTTTTCAATGAAACTCGTTGGGGACAAAATCATAGAGCCATATTCGACAGATAGTATTAAAAATCGTTATCTTTTTTTCAAGTTTGTGTGGTCCAAATCCAATCGACAGATAGGTTGAAATGTACTGTGCAGTGAAAATTTGATTTAGATTTACATTACAGGTCTTCAATCGCATTTGGATTTGTTTTGTCCTGATAGCTCATTATTGCGCATACAAGTGTACGGTTGCATTTTGAACGGTGGCTTGAGCCTTATTACGCCTTTTGAAGTTTCAAAATCTAACTCATAATATCTGGCGTGAAGCATGCCGCGTTTCGGTCTCTGTGTTTGGCTTGCTGAATTTATGTCACGTCATGTAAGTAAGACTTTGACTCTTTAAGCTGCTAAATTAAGTATTAAGATTTAAGTTGCAAAATCTCAAAAAAAAAAAAAGAAGATTTAAATTGCAACTACTTGAATTTGAAGTATAGTCATGTCGTGGTGGAATAAATAAGTACAATCTGATGCTTATTCATTTTGAAACCATTTAGGTTGGGTGGATTTAATGGTGATGAGTGATGACGACTTCTTAAAGTTTTTGAAGTCATAAATTCAGCAAATATTTTAAAATAAGTCTCTGTTCAATGTCGTTGAATTTATAAAGCTCTTCAAGTCTATAGTAAAAATACACTAATTTATTAAAACTATATAATTTTTAAATTATTAAAGCAGTAATAATTGGAGTTTAAGCAACCGGTAATAAACCTGTTGTCTTTTCCGCTTTCTCTCGGTCCAAGATGGGGCAGGAGGGCCAACAAGAAACTAGTCAGGGAAAAAGAACTAGAATTTATCCTGTAACCTGTTTACTCTATTTTATTTTATGATTATTTATTTATTCAATTTTTATAAAATAAACACAAAATAATGAGAATCTGAACAGATGATTTGAGCCCTCAAACAATAGACTCTAGAGAAACAGAAGAACCACTTGAAGCGGCTTTACCGTGGTCGGAGACTTTTGTAAACTGGAAGTAAGTTTCCATCAATCGTGGAGAAATAAGTTTCCATCAATCGTGGAAAACAGGTCCTCGGCCAGGTTTCTGTTACACGTCCGTTACGGCTGACGAGCACTTTTTAAGAGTCTAATATATGCATGATAGCATCTTAATGAGCATTTCTAGAAGCATATTAACACTAATATTGACACAAAACATCTCAAAGAGATATCACAAGATGTTTCAATTTTAACTAAATTTTCATACCTTTGAAGATAAACATGGCAATAAGTTGAGCCAATCCAACAAAATTTTTTTGGCTGTTAGACTTGGACTGGATAGCTTCAGGGCTAAAACCTTATCATTTTGGTTATAATTAACAAATCGATATTAATTTAATCAATTGATTTTTCAATTGTTAAATAAAATAATATTGTTTTGGCTAAGTTGATTTGAACCGTTCAAATCGAGTTAGATATAGATATTGTTGAGAAATCGAGTTGAGATCCAATCCTGACCGCAGCTTAATAATCACAATTTTTTTTGTGACTTTTGATTTCTCAAAAATTAAGATGTATTTAATCCTATAAAATGATTAACACGAATCATAATAAAGTGAAAACTTAATTCGTACCTTATTCCAAAGCTTTGTTGGATCCAAAATTGTTCTTGGAAGTTAGAATTATTAGATATGAAAGGTTGGAAGTTAAAAAGTTAGAAAATGTTACATTGAACATGCTTCGGTATTTTTTCCATAACTCTTCCTCTAGTTATCGAAATAAGATGATTCTTAATTTGAATTAAACTAGAGAAATTGAGCTACAAATCATATGAAGGAATTGAATTTCAATTTAGCCTCTAAGACTCTCAAATTTTTTAAATGGAAGTAAAGTGCTGGAAAGTGTGTTAGCATAATGACAGTCTGAGATGTTGGGACTATAACTCTTGATGTAGTGCTCCAAATTAAATGATATTAGTGTCATTAGAAAGATAAGACATTAAGGAACATTTCTCTAGAAGGAAGTTTTAGCAAATTCCCTCAATTTGATGGTGAGAAAATGTCCTAAAGTAAGCATGTTTTGAAATAAAATTTCAAGGGCAATTTTGGAAAGTCACTTAAATGGTTAAGTTCCTAGGTTTATAGTTGAGGGCATTTGGGTCATTTTAGTGTTCATTAAAGACAAAAAGGAGGGGCTGTCGTGCATGAAGGAGAAAGCACGAAAATGAGGGAGAAAAAGAAGAGG